>CAUVYP010000922.1:424573-627073 GCA_963556195.1 Sepiola atlantica | reverse complement strand
TCAAAGGTTTTTTAAAATTTATTTTTAGTTTTCTAAGTTTAAACAAACAAAAAATGTATTTAGTTGAAGCAGCAGCGTCCTTATTGCCTGTCAGTCTTCGCGTTCTTATTGGTGGCTTACGTAAACTGCCGAAGATGCCGACGCAAAGTTGACGGAAATTGGGTCCCAGTCTATATCAGTACCTAAAAAATGTATTAAAAGGTATAAGACTTTTTTTTTAAATTATAAAGCTAACTGTCCCTACCCGACGTTGCCCGGGATGCAGTGAACTAATTTCAGTTACTTGTTTGCACATTTTTCAAACTTATACAGAAGAATAAACAAAATTTTAGTTGTAAGGGAAACTACTCATTTTATAATCTTAAACTAAAAATATGAGTTATTCCCCTTGCTGATTTTTTACATTTTGGTCATAATTGAAAAATGTTTCCATATGACCAGTTGTCATAATTTAAAAAAAAATAAACTGTAGTGAAGCATGTTATTATATTACCAATAACATGGTACAACAATAACAAATGAAAATTGGCTAGTCTGAATCAAAGTTTGACATATCAGCTTAGATGCTATTTAGGTCCGACTTTTAAAAATCTCGCAGGATAACTGTATACATAAGCTGTCTAGCTAATCAGACGGATTGTTATCCAACTGACATCATTTTATAGAGTGTTTATTTACTCCTCTCCAGGAGGTTAGGCACAAGGCCAGTTTTATCTTACTCCCACAAGTAAGATGTGACCCAAGGTCGGGTCGGGAAAGTGGGGTTTGAAAAGCCAGCGCCCGAGAAAGTGAGAACTCTGGCCATTAAAAATTGCCTAGGCAGCCCTGTCGGTATTCCCCGGTAGGGGCGCCTCAGACAGTAAGCAATAAACTTACTCCTCCCCAAAGAGGGGAGGCAAAGCCTGGGAGGGTGGACCTCCTCGAACTGCACAGGACAGACCCATAGATCGGCGTAAATCAAGAACCGAAGGCCAAGACAATAACAGTCTATGGGGTGCAGTATCCATCGGAACAGATACTACACTTTGATCTTAGCCAAAAGGCTGTATTAGAAAGAGAAAGAAAACTTACTTCAATCTGCTAGCTGTACAGAAATTTCCGGATTCCGTGTGAAGTTTTGATAATAGCAAGACTGTGGACTTTTCCATGTTAAGTCCGTGTCATTTGGACCGGGGGTGACGTCACCTTTGCATCGTTAAACTGTAAAAATGAAGAGGATAATTGGTTTTATGTGTCAGTCATTTGGTTCATCATACTCAAGTGTGAAATGGCAATTTAGTCGGTAAATACGCAGATTGAATAGACCTTAAGATCCGCTCTGTTTTTTAAACTCAAAGTGTCCGGTCGGAAGGGTGAGACGTAGTGGGGCGGGTAGGAAGTCGCTTTTTCACTTAACGACGCATGCTAAGATCTATAAATACGATTCTAATTTTATGTTGTACGGACTTGTTATCGTGTGGAAAAGTGATATTTACAGCTTTAGGCAAAATGTTGTTTTTTAGTAAAGGTTTTCAAATATTCTTATTTTTTAGAAACGACTTTGTAAATGGCTACCATTTTAACTACAGTAAATACGATTCTAATTTTATGTTGTACGGACTCGTAGAAAAGTAATATTTAAAGTTTTAGTCAAAATGACCAAGAAGGTTGGTTTTATTTTTAAATTTTTCATTTCGAATTATCTTATTTTTTGGAAAAGACTTTGTAGATGGCTACCATTTTTACTAAAGTAAATACGATTCTGATTTTGTGCTACCGTGTAAAAAAGTAATATGTTCATGTTTTTTTTTTTAATGGAAATGGCTCCAGACAAGGCATGAAGCCACTTGATCTAAGGAGCTATAACAAGAACGAAAGAGGATTATCGCAAAAACGGGAGATGCCTTGAAAAGATCAAGGCTATAGGTAGGCGGAAAACAGTGAGCAGGAAGAGAGTTCCACAAGCCTGCAGTTCTTGGAAAGAAGCTACTGGAATAGGAAGCTGTATTACAATGAGGTATCAAAACAGCAGATTGATGAAGACCACTAGACCAACGAGGCAAACGAGCTGGAACAAAAGAAGCAGGGAATCGATCACACAATTCTGAAGAACTAAAATTATGTTAAGTAAGGGCAACAACTCCAGAAAAACTTAATGAAAGAATATGAACAAAATATGGTATTATTGTAGATTGCCCCCCCCCCCCCTCAACTAAATCAGCCTCCCCAAAAATGAGATTCTACTTTTTTAGGCAATTGCGTGTGAACACCCCCCGAAACCACCCGGCAAAAAAGAAACAAATTTTTAAAAAAAGACAATTATTTTAGAATTTAGATTTTTTTTTTTTTTTTTTTTTTTAATGGAAATCGCTCCAGACAAGACATGAAGCCACTTGATGTAAGGAGGTAACCAGAACAGAATATGATTATCGCAAAGACAGGAGATACTTATTTGGCTAAGATCAAAGTGTAGTATCTGTTCCGATGGATACTGCACGCCTGTCCTGTGCAGTTCTAGAAGGTCCACCCTCCCAGGCTTTGCCTCCCCTCTTTGGGGAGGAGTAAGTTTATTGCTTACTGTCTGAGGCGCCCCTACCGGGGAATGCCGACGGGGCTGCCCAGGCAATTTTTAAATGGCCAGAGTGCTCACCTCTCGAGCGCTGGCTTTTAACCCCACTTGCTCGACCCGATCTTGGGTCACATCTTACCTGTGGGAGTAAGATAAAACTGGCCTTGTGCCTAACTCCTGGGGAGGAGTAAATAAAACTTATTGACCTTTGTCTTGAAAAGACCAAGGCTATAGATAGGAGGAAAACAGTCAGCAGGAAGAGAGTTCCACAAGTCTGCAGTTTTTAGGAAAGAAGTTACTGGAATAGGAAGCTGTATTAGAATGAGGTATCAAAACAGCGAATTGATGGTACCATATGAGAACAGTACTTCATACATGGTCTGATAGTAGATTTGTAGAGATATAGAATAGCCTCATGTGTGAGAAAGTGTTTGGAACGATAGAGTCTTCCCCCCGATAATAAGAATATTTGAAAATCTTAAATAAAAACCGAACTGTTCGTTTTTATTAACATTTGTAATATTACTTTTCTACAAATTGGCAAGTCTGAAAAATATGAAATCAAAATTGTATTTACTGTAGTCAAAATGGTAGCCATTTACAAAACCTTTTCCAAAAAATAACATTTGAAAATCTTAAATAAAAAAAAAACTTTAAATATTTCTTTTATACACAATAAAAAGTCTGGTTAACATAAAATTAGAATCGCATTTACTGTAGTCAAAATGGTAGCCATTTACAAATTATTTTCCAAAAAGTAAGAACATTTAAAAATCTTAAATAAAAACCAAACTATTTGGTCATTTTGACTAAAACTTTAGATATTTCTTTTATACACAATAACAAGTCTGCATAACACAAAATTAGAATCACATTTACTGTAGTCAAAATGGTAGCCATTTACAAAGTCTTTTCCAAAAAATAACAACATTTGAAAATCTTAAATAAAAACCAAACTATTTGGTCATTTTGACTAAAACTTTAGATATTTCTTTTATACACAATAACAAGTCTGCATAACATAAAATTAGAATCGCATTTACTGTAGTCAAAATGGTAGCCATTTACAAATTATTTTCCAAAAAGTAAGAACATTTGAAAATCTTAAATAAAAACCAAACTATTTGGTCATTTTGACTAAAACTTTAGATATTTCTTTTATACACAATAACAAGTCTGCATAACATAAAATTAGAATCGCATTTACTGTAGTCAAAATGGTAGCCATTTACAAAGTCTTTTCCAAAAAATAACAACATTTGAAAATATTAAATAAAAACCAAACTATTTGGTCATTTTTACTAAAACTTTAGATATTTCTTTTATACACAATAACAAGTCTGCATAACACAAAATTAGAATCACATTTACTGTAGTCAAAATGGTAGCCATTTACAAAGTCTTTTCCAAAAAATAAGAACATTTGAAAATCTTAAATAAAGCCGAATTACTTGTTCGATTTTGCGAAACCGTAAAATGGTAAATTTGTAGATTAACCCCCCCCCCTATTAACCACTCCCATATTAACCACTCCCCTAATGACATTCTACATTCTTTGTTTTTTAGGCGTTTACGTGTCAACAACCTGAAAAAGTTACCCGAAAGAAAAAAAAAAAACCCAAAAAAACCACTTAGAATTTAGAGTGGGGGATCATTTTTATAAATATAATGTAAAATGAACTTCATTTTTTTTTTTTTATATAGAAGTCGCTCCAGGCAAGGCATGAAGCCACTTGATATTAGGAGCTAAAAAAATAAAAAAATACAATTTCAAGGTCAAAAACTAGCCAACGATAAATGGTAGATGGATAGATTCTGACCCCCAAAACAGCAATTCTTCCCCCTTTGTCAGAAGCATCGCTCAGGGAAGCAAGAGTTACGAGGCTGCCGAAAGTAAACATAAAGTCCACTTTCTACTCCCTTTCTGTGCCATTGTAGTTTTTTTTTTGCTTTAGCTAAATTTTTTTACCAATAACCCTAAGTCCGATTGTCAAAGTCGTAAAACCACATTTATCTCCCATAGCAATAAAAGTTGGTTTACTTCCATAAAACACTAGAGTAGCCCGGAAATGGGGAATTATTTTAGGTTTAAATTTATATGCAACACTGATCCCCCATTCGAAATTAAATTTTCATTTTTACCGAGATCCACCAATATTCTGATTATTGTCTTTCTAGACATCCATACTTACAAAAGCTAAACATACCAAAGGTCTCGGTTAGTATGCCGGATTCTCCAAAATTTGATTACTTATGAGGATCGTTTATGACAAGTGTGGTAAATTAGTCGTTTCCCAACCAAAATAGCGAACAATGAATCCGCTTCAATTTTCCGAATTCACAAATGAGTAAGTAAACCCAAATAAATTGTTTTGGGACTAATTTCAAATTTACCGTAAATTATTTTAAACGAAATAACAGTTGGGAAACTAGTCCAAAAACAGTTTATTTGGGTTTACTTACTCATTTGTGAGGTCGGAAAAAAAATGGGAAAAAGTGCAGACGATTCATTGTCCGCCATTTTGGCTGGGAAACGACTAATTTACCACAAATATTTATATAATGAGAATTATTAAAAAAATTTTGTCCCAACCCAGAATTACCTTTTCTTTTCTTTTTTTTTGGGGGGGGGGGGGAGCTGGATTTCACTCACATTAAAATAGAACTTGTGTCAAACTATGTCCTCGTGGGGAGGCAAGTAAATAGGGCCCATTAAGAGTTATCCAGAAGCCCTTACCAGATTTTAGCGGCAATCTCCGTGTTTTTGAGCTGCGTCCGAGGATTTCGCTTGGTTGGTCTTTTTAGGGGGAATGATGGCAATTCTTTTTTCCGGGGAGTTTATGATTCATTATAGACGATTACTTGAACACAAGTTGCCATTTTTACTGATAGCTTGTTGCTGAGGAGTGGGGGGGGGGGGGGTGATTGCGGCTCCACACTCCTGGTATTGTTGCGTTAACCGACTGCTGTGGATGCGATCGGGCTTGATCCAGGAGAGAAATAATAATTCACTGTCCTATGGCCGCCACAGCTGTTTCTGTGTTTACGTGCGGAAGAGAAATGGGCTTGTTATCGATGGTTCGATTTGGATTTAATTTGTTTTATTATCACATCAAAGATGTTACCCCGACCCACCCGAAACCCCACCCTACTATCTATCTATCAGCATTATTTATATTCCCCCCCCCCCCCGGTACAGCTATTTTCCACTCAGACATTCTGCTACCAACGTATCTATATATCAGCTTTCAAAAGAAAAAAAAAAGAAATAAAATAAAAATAAAAACAAACGCTTTTTTTTTTAATTTATTTTTTATTTTTTATTTTTTTATTTTTATTTTTTTTTTAAGATGTTTTTTATTTAGTTATTATTTTTTTTTTTTTCGTTGATGTACTTAGGCAGATTAGACAACGCACATGTTTGATCTGTGGTTCTCCCCTCTCCTCCCACCAACCTGCACCAAAGAGTTGTTATGAGTTGTTTTCAGATGTAAAAAAAAACAAAATACAAAAAAAATAAATAAATAAATAAAAAAATAAAAGATAAAAATAAAAAAAATACAAATAAAAAAAAGAAAATAATAATAATAATAATAAAAAAATAAGACAATATAAAAAGAGAAAAAAAATGAAAAAGAAAAAGAAAAAAAGAAGTGAAAGGAAAAAAAAAGGAAAAAGATAAAAAGAAAAAAAAAGGAAAAATGAGACAAAAAGAAAGAATAGAAAGAATAGAAAGAAAAAGAAGAAAAAGAAAAAAAATGAAAAAGAAAAAGAAAAAAAGAAAAAAGTGAAAGGAAAAAGATAAAGAAAAAAAAGGAAAAAAAAAGACAAAAAGAAAGAATAGAAAGAAGACAAAGAAAAAGAAGAAGAAAAGAAAAAAAATGAAAAAGAAAAAGAAGTGAAAGGAAAAAAAAGACAAAAAGAAAGAATAGAAAGAAGACAAAGAAAAAGAAGAAGAAAAGAAAAAAAATGAAAAAGAAAAAGAAAAAAAGAAGTGAAAGGAAAAAAAAGACAAAGAGAAAGAATAGAAAGAAGACAAAGAAAAAGAAAAGAAAAAAAAATGAAAAAGAAAAAGAAAAAAGAAGTGAAAGGAAAAAAAAGACAAAAAGAAAGAATAGAAAGAAGACAAAGAAAAAGAAGAAGAAAAGAAATAAAATGAAAAAGAAAAAGAAAAAAAGAAGTGAAAGGAAAAAAAAAGGAAAAAGATTAAAAAAAAAGGAAAAATAAGACAAAAAGAAAGAATAGAAAGAAGACAAAGAAAAAGAAGAAGAAAAGAAAAAAAATGAAAAGAGAAAAAATAAAATAAGAGAACAAAGAAATGGGGAAAGAAAAAAAAAACGAGGATATAATGCGATTTGTTTAGGATTATAGAAACGTTTCAGCACGTTTGTGGATTTCTGTTGAAAAATCTGATGTAGCATGTAACTCCTTTTCCTGTTATATTTAGATTAAAAGAAAACAACAAAACAATTTTTAAAAAAAGAGACGAAAAAGGGGGAAAATAGGAAGAAAAGAAATAGAAATTAAGAAAAAGAGAAAAAAGAAAGAAGAAAAGGGGAAAAGAAAAAAAAAGAGGAAAAAAGAAAAAAGCGAAAAAAATGACAAAAGAAAAGAGAGAGAAAAAGAATTGTTTACTAAGCAGCTGTTTGTCAATCAACCAATTTCAATGGATATTTGCAACATAATTTCACATTTAGGAGGACAGAATTTGAGAAGTCAAAAACAAGCAACCAGCAACACAAGCCCCCCCCCCCCCCCTGCTCCCCCTGTGTAGAGGCCTAACCCTAAACCTAACCCTTTCCTAACAGTGGTAGGGGCGGTGACAACAAAGCAGTTTCAGAGCTACTCGGCTTACATAAGTTGGCCTTTTGGCTAAGATCAAAGTGTAGTATCTGTTTCGATGGATACTGCATCCCATAGACTGGTATTGTCTTGACTTATGCCGGTCAATGGGTCTGTCCTGTGCAGTTCTAGGATGTCCACCCTCCCAGGCTTCGCCTCCCCTCTTTGGGGAGGAGTAAGTGTATTGCTTACTGTCTGAGGCGCCCCTACCGGGGAATGCCGACGGGGCTGCCCAGGCAATTTTTAATGGCCAGAGTTCTCACTTTCTCGGGCGCTGGCTTTTCAAGTCCCACTTTCCTGACCCGACATTGGGTCACATCTTACCTTGTGGGAGTAAGATAAACCTGGCCTTGTGCCTAACCTCTTGGGGAGGTAAATAAAAAGTGTAGTATCTGTTCCGATGGATACTGCACCCCATAGACTGGTATTGTCTTGACTTATGCCGGTCAATGGGTCTGTCCTGTGCAGTTCTAGGATGTCCACCCTCCCAGGCTTTGCCTCCCCTCTTAAGGGAGGAGTAAGTTTATTGCTTACTGTCTGAGGCGCCCCTACCGGGGAATGCCGACGGGGCTGCCCAGGCAATTTTTAAATGGCCAGAGTGCTCACCTCTCGGGCGCTGGCTTTTCAAACCCCACTTTCCCGACCCGACTTTGGGTCACATCTTACCTTGTGGGAGAAAGATAAAAACTGGCCTTGTGCCTAACTCCTGGAGAGGAGTAAATCAATACTCGGCTTACATAGCTCTGGTGAAAATCCAGAAATTACCATCAGGATCCGTCATCCTCTGGTTGTCTCTTCCTCTGCACCTGTCGCAAGCAAGGTCATCATGGCCTCCGTTCAGTTTTTAGAAACAATGGATACACCCCGTAAGGATGCTTATGCATGTAATAGTGAAGCAAGGGTTGCGTAATCTCTAACCACACCTCTCCTGAGTCGGCACTGCTTGATTCCAGTGACAAGGAAAAGTCCAGGACGACTGGAAGCAATGCCGAGATAAGCGGAGAGCACCTACAGCCCCTGATTCAGTTAACGTCGCTACCTGTGTATTTCTCTCGCCCCCCAACTCACTACATTTTGATTCCACAACTCTCTAATATTTCTTAATGTCTTTGTGCGAACTTAGAGAAAGAGTGACTCTCTTTTTTCAGCTTGGCCATCAAATGTACATACGTATTTATGTACACACCGCAACAGAACACGCATGTAAATTAGATGGCAAACTAATGGGTCCCTTTAGTTCTATATAAGAATACTGCATAACAATGGTGAAAATAAAAGAAGAAGAAGAAAACTAAGAAAAATATCAAACAAAGTAAAGAGACTTATTATTTTTTAGTTATGCGAGAAGGATGTCATGACATGCATTTTCGAATGAGATCAAAGTAGAATATTAGTTTTGGTGGTTGACCTTTAGGGATCGAAACGTTAACTTCGGTGATCTAACTGGAACTGTTGTGTCAACGTGATTATGATGCAAATCCATGGAGTGAGGTTTATTAATGTTGTTTCTGTATATGTGTGTTTTAGATCAAACCTTCCCCGACTTCGTATGCAACTGCTGGGCATTGCTTCTCCTGTTGTTAAGGGTGAAAACCTGCAATCTTGCAGGTTAGGGTTAGGATTAATCTTACAAGTTAACGAATAGCTATGACTAATAACGAGGCTTAGGGTTAGGGTTAATCTTACAGGTTAACGAATAGCTATGACTAACAAGGAGGGTTAGGTTAGGGATAATCTTACAGGTCTAACGAAAAGCTATGACTAACAAGGAGGGTTAGGGTTAGGATTAATCTTACAGGTTAACGAATAGCTATGACTAACAAGGAGGCTTAGGGTTAGGGTTAATCTTACAGGTTAACGAATAGCTATGACTAACCAGGAGGCTTAGGGTTAGGGTTAGGGTTAATCTTACAGGTTAACGAATAGCTATGACTAACAAGGAGGGTTAAGGTTAGGGTTAATCTTACAGGTTAACGAATAGCTATGACTAACAAGGAGGGTTAGGGTTAGGGTTAATCTTACAGGTCTAACGAATAGCTATGACTAACAAGGAGGGTTAGGGTTAGGGTTAATCTTACAGGTCTAACGAATAGCTATGACTAACAAGGAGGGTTAGGGTTAGGGTTAATCTTACAGGTCTAACGAATAGCTATGACTAACAAGCAGGATTAAGGTTAGGGTTAATCTTACAGGTTAACGAATAGCTATGCCTAACAAGGAGGGTTAAGGTTAGGGTTAATCTTACAGGTTAACGAATAGCTATGACTAACAAGCAGGATTAAGGTTAGGGTTAATCTTACAGGTCTAACGAATAGCTATGACTAACAAGGAGGGTTAGGGTTAGGGTTAATCTTACAGGTCTAACGAATAGCTATGACTAACAAGGAGGGTTAGGGTTAAGGTTAATCTTACAGGTTAACGAATAGCTATGACTAACAAGGAGGGTTAGGGTTAGGGTTAATCTTACAGGTCTAACGAATAGCTATGACTAACAAGCAGGATTAAGGTTAGGGTTAATCTTACAGGTCTAACGAATAGCTATGACTAACAAGGAGGGTTAGGGTTAGGGTTAATCTTACAGGTTAACGAATAGCTATGACATCCAAGGAGGGTTAAGGTTAGGGTTAATCTTACAGGTTAACGAATAGCTATGACTAACAAGCAGGATTAAGGTTAGGGTTAATCTTACAGGTCTAACGAATAGCTATGACTAACAAGCAGGATTAAGGTTGGGGTTAATCTTACAGGTCTAACGAATAGCTATGACTAACAAGGAGGGTTAGGGTTAGGGTTAATCTTACAGGTTAACGAATAGCTATGACTAACAAGGAGGGTTAAGGTTAGGGTTAATCTTACAGGTTAACGAATAGCTATGACTAACAAGCAGGATTAAGGTTAGGGTTAATCTTACAGGTCTAACGAATAGCTATGACTAACAAGGAGGGTTAGGGTTAGGGTTAATCTTACAGGTCTAACGAATAGCTATGACTAACAAGCAGGATTAAGGTTAGGGTTAATCTTACAGGTCTAACGAATAGCTATGACTAACAAGGAGGGTTAGGGTTAGGGTTAATCTTACAGGTTAACGAATAGCTATGCCTAACAAGGAGGGTTAAGGTTAGGGTTAATCTTACAGGTTAACGAATAGCTATGACTAACAAGCAGGATTAAGGTTAGGGTTAATCTTACAGGTCTAACGAATAGCTATGCCTAACAAGGAGGGTTAGGGTTAGGGTTAATCTTACAGGTTAACGAATAGCTATGACTAACAAGGAGGATTAAGGTTAGGGTTAATCTTACAGGTTAACGAATAGCTATAACTAACAAGGAGGGTTAAGGTTAGGGTTAATCTTACAGGTTAACGAATAGCTATGACTAACAAGGAGGATTAAGGTTAGGGTTAATCTTACAGGTTAACGAATAGCTATGACTAACAAGGAGGATTAAGGTTAGGGTTAATCTTACAGGTTAACGAATAGCTATGACTAACAAGGAGGATTAAGGTTAGGGTTAATCTTACAGGTTAACGAATAGCTATGACTAACAAGGAGGATTAAGGTTAGGGTTAATCTTACAGGTTAACGAATAGCTATGACTAACAAGGAGGATTAAGGTTAGGGTTAATCTTACAGGTTAACGAATAGCTATGACTAACAAGGAGGATTAAGGTTAGGGTTAATCTTACAGGTCAACGAATAGCTATGACTAACAAGGAGGGTTAAGTTTAGGGTTAATCTTACAGGTTAACGAATAGCTATGACTAACAAGGAGGGTTAGGGTTAAGGTTAATCTTACAGGTTAACGAATAGCTATGACTAACAAGGAGGATTAAGGTTAGGGTTAATCTTACAGGTTAACGAATAGCTATGACTAACAAGGAGGGTTAGGGTTAGGGTTAATCTTACAGGTTAACGAATAGCTATGACTAACAAGGAGGATTAAGGTTAGGGTTAATCTTACAGGTTAACGAATAGCTATGACTAACAAGGAGGATTAAGGTTAGGGTTAATCTTACAGGTTAACGAATAGCTATGACTAACAAGGAGGATTAAGGTTAGGGTTAATCTTACAGGTCAACGAATAGCTATGACTAACAAGCAGGATTAAGGTTAGGGTTAATCTTACAGGTCTAACGAATAGCTATGACTAACAAGGAGGGTTAGGGTTAGGGTTAATCTTACAGGTTAACGAATAGCTATGCCTAACAAGGAGGGTTAAGGTTAGGGTTAATCTTACAGGTTAACGAATAGCTATGACTAACAAGCAGGATTAAGGTTAGGGTTAATCTTACAGGTCTAACGAATAGCTATGCCTAACAAGGAGGGTTAGGGTTAGGGTTAATCTTACAGGTTAACGAATAGCTATGACTAACAAGGAGGATTAAGGTTAGGGTTAATCTTACAGGTCAACGAATAGCTATGACTAACAAGGAGGGTTAAGTTTAGGGTTAATCTTACAGGTTAACGAATAGCTATGACGAACAAGGAGGGTTAGGGTTAAGGTTAATCTTACAGGTTAACGAATAGCTATGCCTAACAAGGAGGGTTAGGGTTAGGGTTAATCTTACAGGTTAACGAATAGCTATGACTAACAAGGAGGATTAAGGTTAGGGTTAATCTTACAGGTTAACGAATAGCTATAACTAACAAGGAGGATTAAGGTTAGGGTTAATCTTACAGGTCAACGAATAGCTATGACTAACAAGGAGGATTAAGGTTAGGGTTAATCTTACAGGTTAACGAATAGCTATGACTAACAAGGAAGATTAAGGTTAGGGTTAATCTTACAGGTCAACGAATAGCTATGACTAACAAGGAGGGTTAAGTTTAGGGTTAATCTTACAGGTTAACGAATAGCTATGACTAACAAGGAGGATTAAGGTTAGGGTTAATCTTACAGGTCAACGAATAGCTATGACTAACAAGGAGGGTTAAGTTTAGGGTTAATCTTACAGGTTAACGAATAGCTATGACTAACAAGGAGGATTAAGGTTAGGGTTAATCTTACAGGTCAACGAATAGCTATGACTAACAAGGAGGGTTAAGTTTAGGGTTAATCTTACAGGTTAACGAATAGCTATGACTAACAAGGAGGATTAAGGTTAGGGTTAATCTTACAGGTTAACGAATAGCTATGACTAACAAGGAGGATTAAGGTTAGGGTTAATCTTACAGGTTAACGAATAGCTATGCCTAACAAGGAGGGTTAAGGTTAGGGTTAATCTTACAGGTTAACGAATAGCTATGACTAACAAGGAGGGTTAGGGTTAGGGTTAATCTTACAGGTCTAACGAATAGCTATGACTAACAAGGAGGGTTAAGGTTAGGGTTAATCTTACAGGTTAACGAATAGCTATGACTAACAAGGAGGGTTAGGGTTAGGGTTAATCTTACAGGTTAACGAATAGCTATCGCTAACAAGGAGGATTAAGGTTAGGGTTAATCTTACAGGTTAACGAATAGCTATGACTAACAAGGAGGATTAAGGTTTGGGTTAATCTTACAGGTTAACGAATAGCTATGACTAACAAGCAGGATTAAGGTTAGGGTTAATCTTACAGGTTAACGAATAGCTATGACTAACAAGGAGGATTAAGGTTAGGGTTAATCTTACAGGTCAACGAATAGCTATGACTAACAAGGAGGGTTAAGTTTAGGGTTAATCTTACAGGTTAACGAATAGCTATGACTAACAAGGAGGATTAAGGTTAGGGTTAATCTTACAGGTCAACGAATAGCTATGACTAACAAGGAGGGTTAAGTTTAGGGTTAATCTTACAGGTTAACGAATAGCTATGACTAACAAGGAGGATTAAGGTTAGGGTTAATCTTACAGGTTAACGAATAGCTATGACTAACAAGGAGGATTAAGGTTAGGGTTAATCTTACAGGTTAACGAATAGCTATGCCTAACAAGGAGGGTTAAGGTTAGGGTTAATCTTACAGGTTAACGAATAGCTATGACTAACAAGCAGGATTAAGGTTAGGGTTAATCTTACAGGTCTAACGAATAGCTATGACTAACAAGGAGGGTTAAGGTTAGGGTTAATCTTACAGGTTAACGAATAGCTATGACTAACAAGGAGGGTTAGGGTTAGGGTTAATCTTACAGGTTAACGAATAGCTATCGCTAACAAGGAGGATTAAGGTTAGGGTTAATCTTACAGGTTAACGAATAGCTATGACTAACAAGGAGGATTAAGGTTAGGGTTAATCTTACAGGTTAACGAATAGCTATGACTAACAAGGAGGATTAAGGTTAGGGTTAATCTTACAGGTTAACGAATAGCTATGACTAACAAGGAGGATTAAGGTTAGGGTTAATCTTACAGGTCAACGAATAGCTATGACTAACAAGGAGGGTTAAGTTTAGGGTTAATCTTACAGGTTAACGAATAGCTATGACTAACAAGGAGGATTAAGGTTAGGGTTAATCTTACAGGTCAACGAATAGCTATGACTAACAAGGAGGGTTAGGGTTAGGATTAATCTTACAGGTTAACGAATAGCTATGACTAACAAGGAGGGTTAGGGTTAGGGTTAATCTTACAGGTTAACGAATAGCTATGACTAACAAGGAGGGTTAAGGTTAGGGTTAATCTTACAGGTTAACGAATAGCTATGACTAACAAGGAGGATTAAGGTTAGGGTTAATCTTACAGGTCAACGAATAGCTATGACTAACAAGGAGGGTTAAGTTTAGGGTTAATCTTACAGGTTAACGAATAGCTATGACTAACAAGGAGGATTAAGGTTAGGGTTAATCTTACAGGTTAACGAATAGCTATGACTAACAAGGAGGATTAAGGTTAGGGTTAATCTTACAGGTCAACGAATAGCTATGACTAACAAGGAGGGTTAAGTTTAGGGTTAATCTTACAGGTTAACGAATAGCTATGACTAACAAGGAGGATTAAGGTTAGGGTTAATCTTACAGGTCAACGAATAGCTATGACTAACAAGGAGGGTTAAGTTTAGGGTTAATCTTACAGGTTAACGAATAGCTATGACTAACAAGGAGGATTAAGGTTAGGGTTAATCTTACAGGTTAACGAATAGCTATGACTAACAAGGAGGATTAAGGTTAGGGTTAATCTTACAGGTTAACGAATAGCTATGCCTAACAAGGAGGGTTAAGGTTAGGGTTAATCTTACAGGTTAACGAATAGCTATGACTAACAAGCAGGATTAAGGTTAGGGTTAATCTTACAGGTCTAACGAATAGCTATGACTAACAAGGAGGGTTAAGGTTAGGGTTAATCTTACAGGTTAACGAATAGCTATGACTAACAAGGAGGGTTAGGGTTAGGGTTAATCTTACAGGTTAACGAATAGCTATCGCTAACAAGGAGGATTAAGGTTAGGGTTAATCTTACAGGTTAACGAATAGCTATGACTAACAAGGAGGATTAAGGTTAGGGTTAATCTTACAGGTTAACGAATAGCTATGACTAACAAGGAGGATTAAGGTTAGGGTTAATCTTACAGGTTAACGAATAGCTATGACTAACAAGGAGGATTAAGGTTAGGGTTAATCTTACAGGTCAACGAATAGCTATGACTAACAAGGAGGGTTAAGTTTAGGGTTAATCTTACAGGTTAACGAATAGCTATGACTAACAAGGAGGATTAAGGTTAGGGTTAATCTTACAGGTCAACGAATAGCTATGACTAACAAGGAGGGTTAGGGTTAGGATTAATCTTACAGGTTAACGAATAGCTATGACTAACAAGGAGGGTTAGGGTTAGGGTTGATCTTACAGGTTAACGAATAGCTATGACTAACAAGGAGGGTTAAGGTTAGGGTTAATCTTACAGGTTAACGAATAGCTATGACTAACAAGGAGGATTAAGGTTAGGGTTAATCTTACAGGTCAACGAATAGCTATGACTAACAAGGAGGGTTAAGTTTAGGGTTAATCTTACAGGTTAACGAATAGCTATGACTAACAAGGAGGATTAAGGTTAGGGTTAATCTTACAGGTTAACGAATAGCTATGACTAACAAGGAGGATTAAGGTTAGGGTTAATCTTACAGGTCAACGAATAGCTATGACTAACAAGGAGGGTTAAGTTTAGGGTTAATCTTACAGGTTAACGAATAGCTATGACTAACAAGGAGGATTAAGGTTAGGGTTAATCTTACAGGTCAACGAATAGCTATGACTAACAAGGAGGGTTAAGTTTAGGGTTAATCTTACAGGTTAACGAATAGCTATGACTAACAAGGAGGATTAAGGTTAGGGTTAATCTTACAGGTTAACGAATAGCTATGACTAACAAGGAGGGTTAGGGTTAGGGTTAATCTTACAGGTTAACGAATAGCTATGACTAACAAGGAGGGTTAAGGTTAGGGTTAATCTTACAGGTTAACGAATAGCTATGACTAACAAGGAGGATTAAGGTTAGGGTTAATCTTACAGGTCAACGAATAGCTATGACTAACAAGGAGGGTTAAGTTTAGGGTTAATCTTACAGGTTAACGAATAGCTATGACTAACAAGGAGGATTAAGGTTAGGGTTAATCTTACAGGTCAACGAATAGCTATGACTAACAAGGAGGGTTAAGGTTAGGGTTAATCTTACAGGTTAACGAATAGCTATGACTAACAACGAGGGTTAAGGTTAGGGTTAATCTTACAGGTTAACGAATAGCTATGACTAACAAGGAGGATTAAGGTTAGGGTTAATCTTACAGGTCAACGAATAGCTATGACTAACAAGGAGGGTTAAGTTTAGGGTTAATCTTACAGGTTAACGAATAGCTATGACTAACAAGGAGGATTAAGGTTAGGGTTAATCTTACAGGTTAACGAATAGCTATGACTAACAAGGAGGATTAAGGTTAGGGTTAATCTTACAGGTCAACGAATAGCTATGACTAACAAGGAGGGTTAGGGTTAGGGTTAATCTTACAGGTTAACGAATAGCTATGACTAACAAGGAGGGTTAAGTTTAGGGTTAATCTTACAGGTTAACGAATAGCTATGACTAACAAGGAGGGTTAGGGTTAATCTTACAGGTTAACGAATAGCTATGACTAACAAGGAGGGTTAGGGTTAGGGTTAATCTTACAGGTTAACGAATAGCTATGACTAACAAGGAGGCTTAGGGTTAGGGTTAATCTTACAGGTTAACGAATAGCTATGACTAACAAGGAGGGTTAAGGTTAGGGTTAATCTTACAGGTTAACGAATAGCTATGACTAACAAGGAGGGTTAAGTTTAGGGTTAATCTTACAGGTTAACGAATAGCTATGACTAACAAGGAGGGTTAGGGTTAGGGTTAATCTTACAGGTTAACGAATAGCTATGACTAACAAGGAGGGTTAGGGTTAGGGTTAATCTTACAGGTTAACGAATAGCTATGACTAACCAGGAGGCTTAGGGTTAGGGTTAATCTTACAGGTTAACAAATAGCTATGACTAACAAAGAGTGTTAAGGTTAGGGTTAATTTTACAGGTCTAACGAATAGCTATGACTAACAAGGAGGGTTAGGGTTAGGATTAATCTTACAGGTTAACGAATAGCTATGACTAACAAGGAGTGTTAAGGTTAGGGTTAATTTTACAGGTCTAACGAATAGCTATGACTAACAAGGAGGGTTAAGGTTAGGGTTAATTTTACAGGTCTAACGAATAGCTATGACTAACAAGGAGGGTTAAGGTTAGGGTTAATCTTACAGGTTAACGAATAGCTATGACTAACAAGGAGGGTTAAGGTTAAGGTTAATCTTACAGGTTAACGAATAGCTATGACTAACAAGGAGGGTTAGGGTTAGGGTTAATCTTACAGGTTAACGAATAGCTATGACTAACAAGGAGGGTTAGGGTTAGGGTTAATCTTACAGGTTAACGAATAGCTATGACTAACAAGGAGGCTTAGGGTTAGGGTTAATCTTACAGGTTAACGAATAGCTATGACTAACAAGGAGGGTTAGGGTTAATCTTACAGGTTAACGAATAGCTATGACTAACAAGGAGGGTTAGGGTTAGGATTAATCTTACAGGTTAACGAATAGCTATGATTAACAAGGGAGGTTAGGGTTAATCTTACAGGTTAACGAATAGCAATGACTAACAAGGAGGGTTAGGGTTAGGATTAATCTTACAGGTTAACGAATAGCAATGACTAACCAGGAGGGTTAGGGTTAATCTTACAGGTTAACGAATAGCTATGACTAACAAGGAGGGTTAGGGTTAGGATTAATGTTACAGGTCTAACGAATAGCTATGACTAACAAGGAGGGTTAGGGTTAGGATTAATGTTACAGGTCTAACGAATAGCTATGACTAACAAGGAGGGTTAGGGTTAGGATTAATCTTACAGGTTAACGAATAGCTATGACTAACAAGGAGGGTTAGGGTTAGGATTAATCTTACAGGTCTAACGAATAGCTATGACTAACAAGGAGGGTTAGGGTAAGGGTTAATCTTACAGGTTAACGAATAGCTATGACTAACAAGGAGGGTTAAGGTTAAGGTTAATCTTACAGGTTAACGAATAGCTAGGACATCCAAGGAGGGTTAGGGTTAGGGTTAATCTTACAGGTCAACGAATAGCTATGACTAACAAGGAGGGTTAGGGTTAGGATTAATCTTACAGGTTAACGAATAGCTATGACTAACAAGGAGGGTTAGGGTTAGGGTTAATCTTACAGGTCTAACGAATAGCTATGACTAACAAGGAGGCTTAGGGTTAGGGTTAATCTTACAGGTCTAACGAATAGCTATGACTAACAAGGAGGGTTAGAGTTAGGGTTAATCTTACAGGTTAACGAATAGCTATGACTAACAAGGAGGGTTAAGGTTAGGGTTAATCTTACAGGTTAACGAATAGCAATGACTAACAAGGAGGGTTAGGGTTAGGATTAATCTTACAGGTTAACGAATAGCTATGACTAACCAGGAGGGTTAGGGTTAATCTTACAGGTTAACGAATAGCTATGACTAACAAGGAGGGTTAAGGTTTGGATTAATGTTACAGGTCTAACGAATAGCTATGACTAACAAGGAGGGTTAGGGTTAGGATTAATGTTACAGGTCTAACGAATAGCTATGACTAACAAGGAGGGTTAGGGTTAGGATTAATCTTACAGGTTAACGAATAGCTATGACTAACAAGGAGGGTTAGGGTTAGGATTAATCTTACAGGTCTAACGAATAGCTATGACTAACAAGGAGGGTTAGGGTAAGGGTTAATCTTACAGGTTAACGAATAGCTATGACTAACAAGGAGGGTTAAGGTTAAGGTTAATCTTACAGGTTAACGAATAGCTATGACATCCAAGGAGGGTTAGGGTTAGGGTTAATCTTACAGGTCAACGAATAGCTATGACTAACAAGGAGGGTTAGGGTTAGGATTAATCTTACAGGTTAACGAATAGCTATGACTAACAAGGAGGGTTAGGGTTAGGGTTAATCTTACAGGTCTAACGAATAGCTATGACTAACAAGGAGGCTTAGGGTTAGGGTTAATCTTACAGGTCTAACGAATAGCTATGACTAACAAGGAGGGTTAGAGTTAGGGTTAATCTTACAGGTTAACGAATAGCTATGACTAACAAGGAGGGTTAAGGTTAGGGTTAATCTTACAGGTTAACGAATAGCTATGACTAACAAGGAGGGTTAGGGTTAGGGTTAATCTTACAGGTTAACGAATAGCTATGACTAACAAGGAGGGTTAGGGTTAGGATTAATCTTACAGGTTAACGAATAGCTATGACTAACAAGGAGGGTTAGGGTTAATCTTACAGGTTAACGAATAGCTATGACTAACAAGGAGGGTTAGGGTTAGGATTAATCTTACAGGTCTAACGAATAGCTATGACTAACAAGGAGGGTTAGGGTTAATCTTACAGGTTAACGAATAGCTATTACTAACAAGGAGGGTTAGGGTTAGGGTTAATCTTACAGGTCTAACGAATAGCTATGACTAACAAGGAGGGTTAGGGTTAATCTTACAGGTTAACGAATAGCTATGACTAACCAGGAGGGTTAGGGTTAATCTTACAGGTTAACGAATAGCTATGACTAACAAGGAGGGTTAGGGTTAATCTTACAGGTCTAACGAATAGCTATGACTAACAAGGAGGATTAAGGTTAGGGTTAATCTTACAGGTCTAACGAATAGCTATGACTAACAATGAGGGTTAGGGTTAGGGTTTATCTTACAGGTTAACGAATAGCTATGACTAACAAGGAGGGTTAGGGTTAGGGTTAATCTTACAGGTCTAACAAATAGCTATGACTAACAAGGAGGGTTAGGGTTAGGGTTAATCTTACAGGTAAACGAATAGCTATGACTAACCAGAAGGGTTAGGGTTAATCTTACAGGTTAACAAATAGCTATGACTAACAAGGAGGGTTAGGGTTAGGGTTAATCTTACAGGTCTAACGAATAGCTAGGACTAACAAGGAGGGTTAGGGTTAATCTTACAGGTTAACGAATAGCTATGACTAACCAGGAGGGTTAGGGTTAATCTTACAGGTTAACGAATAGCTATGACTAACAAGGAGGGTTAGGGTTAGGGTTAATCTTACAGGTCTAATGAATAGCTATGACTAACCAGAAGGGTTAGGGTTAATCTTACAGGTTAACGAATAGCTATGACTAACAAGGAGGGTTAGGGTTAGGGTTAATCTTACAGGTCTAACGAATAGCTATGACTAACAAGGAGGGTTAGGGTTAATCTTACAGGTTAACGAATAGCTATGACTAACCAGGAGGGTTAGGGTTAATCTTACAGGTTAACAAATAGCTATGACTAACAAGGAGGGTTAGGGTTAATCTTACACGTTAACGAATAGCTATGACTAACCAGGAGGGTTAGGATTAATCTTACAGGTTAACGAATAGCTATGACTAACAAGGAGTGTTAAGGTTAGGGTTAATTTTACAGGTCTAACGAATAGCTATGACTAACAAGGAGGGTTAAGGTTAGGGTTAATCTTACAGGTCTAACAAATAGCTATGACTAACAAGGAGGCTTAGGGTAAGGGTTAATCTTACAGGTTAACGAATAGCTATGACTAACAAGGAGGGTTAGGGTTAGGATTAATGTTACAGGTCTAACGAATAGCTATGACTAACAAGGAGGCTTAGGGTTAGGATTAATCTTACAGGTTAACGAATAGCTATGACTAACAAGGAGGGTTAGGGTTAGGATTAATCTTACAGGTCTAACGAATAGCTATGACTAACAAGGAGGGTTAGGGTAAGGGTTAATCTTACAGGTTAACGAATAGCTATGACTAACAAGGAGGGTTAGGGTTAGGGTTAATCTTACAGGTTAACGAATAGCTATGACAAACAAGGAGGGTTAGGGTTAGGATTAATCTTACAGGTTAACGAATAGCTATGACTAACAAGGAGGGTTAGGGTTAGGATTAATGTTACAGGTCTAACGAATAGCTATGACTAACAAGGAGGGTCAGGGTTAGGGTTAATCTTACAGGTCTAACGAATAGCTATGACTAACAAGGAGGGTTAAGGTTAGGGTTAATCTTACAGGTTAACGAATAGCTATGACTAACAAGGAGGGTTAGGGTTAGGGTTAATCTTACAGGTTAACGAATAGCTATGACTAACAAGGAGGCTTAGGGTTAGGGTTAATCTTACAGGTCTAATGAATAGCTATGACTAACAAGGAGGCTTAGGGTTAGGGTTAATCTTACAGGTCTAATGAATAGCTATGACTAACAAGGAGGGTTAGGGTTAGGATTAATGTTACAGGTCTAACGAATAGCTATGACTAACAAGGAGGGTTAAGGTTAGGGTTAATCTTACAGGTCTAACGAATAGCTATGACTAACAAGGAGGCTTAGGGTAAGGGTTAATCTTACAGGTTAACGAATAGCTATGACTAACAAGGAGGCTTAGGGTTAGGGTTAATCTTACAGGTCTAATGAATAGCTATGACTAACAAGGAGGCTTAGGGTTAGGGTTAATCTTACAGGTCTAATGAATAGCTATGACTAACAAGGAGGCTTAGGGTTAGGGTTAATCTTACAGGTCTAATGAATAGCTATGACTAACAAGGAGGCTTAGGGTTAGGGTTAATCTTACAGGTCTAATGAATAGCTATGACTAACAAGGAGGCTTAGGGTTAGGGTTAATCTTACAGGTCTAACGAATAGCTATGACTAACAAGGAGGCTTAGGGTTAGGGTTAATCTTACAGGTCTAACGAATAGCTATGACTAACAAGGAGGCTTAGGGTTAGGGTTAATCTTACAGGTCTAACGAATAGCTATGACTAACAAGGAGGCTTAGGGTTAGGGTTAATCTTACAGGTCTAATGAATAGCTATGACTAACAAGGAGGCTTAGGGTTAGGGTTAATCTTACAGGTCTAACGAATAGCTATGACTAACAAGGAGGCTTAGGGTTAGGGTTAATCTTACAGGTCTAACGAATAGCTATGACTAACAAGGAGGCTTAGGGTTAGGGTTAATCTTACAGGTCTAACGAATAGCTATGACTAACAAGGAGGCTTAGGGTTAGGGTTAATCTTACAGGTCTAATGAATAGCTATGACTAACAAGGAGGGTTAAGGTTAGGGTTAATCTTACAGGTTAACGAATAGCTATGACTAACAAGGAGACTTAGGGTTAATCTTACAGGTCTAACGAATAGCTATGACTTACAAAGAGGGTTAAAGTTCGGGTTAATGGTCCGCTCATCTGCATAAGCACCCAAATCTTAGCAGTAATCTCTACAACAGCAACAGCAGCAGCGGCAACAGAAGCTGCAGAATAACGATGTCTGAAATATTTGTTTGACTTGTAAGCTTCGCGCTGATTTGAGCAAACACTTCATTTTAAATTCTTCCCTGAACAATCAGTCATAGCGATCTCTACAAAAAAGATGTCTTATTAGTTTGTTACAAAAAAGATTTCAGAAATTATTCATGAAATTTTGTCACCTTTCCAATACTCTGTAAATGACGAGAAACTGTTGCAGTCATCATCATCATCATCATTATCATCATCATCATCATCAACATCAACATCAACCGGTTTATTTGTTGAATCAGGCCACAATTAATCCTCTGATGAGGGTGGGGCCTGCTTGTCTAGTCTCGAAATCTAAGTCTTCCTTTCCACTCCTGTCTTTGGCAAGGCTTGATGGAATCCATACCCATGGCCTTCCTATCACGTTTGACTACGTCCTCCCAAGTCAACTTGGGTCTGCCAGTGGTGATGTTCTCTGCTGGCACATTCAACTGTCGGACTTTAGCAATCCAGCCATCGCTACGCTCAATGTGACCCAACCGACGCGGTCTGTTCTGTTCAGTGCAGACAGCAAGTGTCTGAGACATTTCTTTGACACTTTGACGTAGATTTTACTCCACAAGTGCTTACAATTGTTCGTTGTCAAGATTACACGCCCGTCCTTTACCTTCTTCATCTTCAAGGCTCTCATATCAACTACAGAATTTCTGGAACCACCTTCTGTACTGTCCGATCGCTTGTGGATCGATCTCCCCATGCTTTATAAGTTTCGGAGGCATTGTGCCCAAGTTTGAACTCATGCAACATAAGGTGAAGGTCATGTTTTGACATGTTCATCAGTGAGGATCTTCTATGCTTCAAAAATATTTTCTATCTGAAAAACGTTACAAATTATTATTGAGAACACATTAACTATTATATATGTTAAAATTTACCAGAAATAAACTACAAATTCTGTGTTGAAATAACTTTTCAAAACCCAGCGCTTCAGGCGGCCATTATTCTTGTAACGACCTAATATCACTTCCGATATGGTGTATCTAATATCACTTATATTCTTCATTTTTGTTTTTTTCATATGCCTATAATCTACATTGAAAACTACGTAATTAAATTAAAAACATTAAAATGAATGCCGAAAAAAGCGCAGGACAAACATGGCCGCTTTTAGAAATGCCTTCAAAATGCTCAAGCGAGGCAGAAACTTCTTTTCTTTAACAATTAAAAGAAACCATCGATTGCCATGGCTGATAGCACCCTTCTCGAAAGTCCAACATTCAAATTCCGCAGCCTTAGGTAACATGAACTGAAATAAATATATAGATGCTGGCAAGTCTGCCGCAAAGAAGGTAGGATCCCTCTATTTCTAGTTTCATTATAATCTCTTTCAAATCCAATCAATCAGTTGCAATCCGGCAAAAATCATCGATATGGTGGAAATAATGCTGTGTAATTGTTGGCCAAGATACCAAGTAAACACTTTCTGGTTAGATATGGTATATTCACCTCTGCTGACGGCATCAGGCTGCAATGTAAGTCTTACTTACCTGTACTGTATTCATTGCATATCTGTCTCTATTTGTTGACCCTGGCAACACATGTTCTTTATAGATTGTGTTGAGACAATTAATATAGTCTACACTTTAATAACTACGTCTATGGTTTTTACCACTTTATGCATGTTCGTATAACCTTCTTTTGTTTGTCCTTGACAAACCATCTCTGTGAGAATGAATATATTATATGTAACTACAACCGTTTCTTCATCATTTTTATTCCAACCTCGTATGTGCTCATTATTATGCAACAGAAAAAATGGGGACCACCTGTTCTGAAAAAAAATACATACACGTGGTCCCTACAAAAAAAAAACATACACGTGGTCCCTACAAAAAAATAAAAACATACATGTGGTCCCTACAAAAAAAAAACATACACATGGTCCCTACAAAAAAAAAACATACACATGGTCCCTACAAAAAAAAAACATACACGTGGTCCCTACAAAAAAACATACACATGGTCCCTACAAAAAAAAAACATACACGTGGTCCCTACAAAAAAATATACACATGGTCCCTACAAAAAAAATATACACGTGGTCCCTACAAAAAAATATACATGTGGTCCCTACAAAATAATATACACGTGGTCCCTACAAAAAAAATATACACGTGGTCCCTACAAAATAATATACACGTGGTCCCTACAAAAAAAATATACACGTGGTCCCTACAAAAAAACATACACGTGGTCCCTACAAAAAAAAAACATACACGTGGTCCCTACAAAAAAAAAACATACACGTGGTCCCTACAAAAAAAAAACATACACGTGGTCCCTACAAAAAATATATACACGTGGTCCCTACAAAAGTGTAGAAATAGGATATCAAATATTTTAATGCTTCAGCCTGTATATTCTGTCAGAATTGAACATTCTCCAAAGTGTATTTCAAAAACCATATTAAAAAGTTACGTTAAAAACTAACATGTGGACACATTCATTCACATGTAGACACATTCATTCACATGTGGACACATTCATTCACATGTGGACACATTCATTCACATGTGGACAAATTTATTAACAGACATTTAAATGCGGTGAAAGTTAATGAATTTCCTTAAATCATCAAAATAGCGACTGCAAACATTAAGTAATTATGCCTGATCAGACTTCAGCAAAACAATTTTTATATTCACACAAAACTTTTGTTTCTCTCTCTCTGTATAAATGACCTCAAGTCTGTAGTGGATTGGGGTCATAAATGGATGGTAACTTTTAATGCCGTAAACACAAAGCTACTTTCCTTTAATAACTACAAGAAACCTCTTCAACCACCGATTGCCATGGCAAATAACACCCTGCCTGAGAGTTCATCATTCAAACTCCTCAGCCTAACTTTCACAGGTAACATGAATTGGAACAAATACATTGAAGACATTGCCAAAGCTGCTGCAAAGAAGGTGGGCTCCCTCTACCGTGCTAGTAAACTTCTCACACATGACATTATCCTATATCTCTACAAAGCCACCATCTGCCCATGCATGGAGTATTTGGTGTCCCATCTGGGCTGGTGCATCATCCACTAGTCTCCCCCTCCTAGACAAGGTCCAAAAAAAGAGTCGCCAACTTAATAGGTCCCTCACTATCCACCAAGCTCAAATCTATGTAGGGTTCTAGGAAGGCTTAAGTCACTCGATCCATCCAATAAATAAGGAGTGCTTGAAATGATATATATAAATATAAAAATAATATTTTATTATTATAAATTTAATTTTATTTTATTTTATTCCCCCCCCCCTTTCTTTCTTTATTTCTCTCTTTTCTTTCTTGCTTCACATCTAAATATAGAATCTTTTAACGGCTTTTTCTGACCTAAGCGTTTCTCGTCGGCTCCCCATTTCAAAATTCTGTGTACATAGCGTTTCATAACAGTTATATGTGTTTTTTGAAGAAATTCCATCATTTACTATTTCAGACTATGCTGAAGAAGACGGAATCGGGAATTCAACCCGTTTCTTGTCAGAAACCACTGGTCCATGTCCGATTAAAATCTGTATTTAAAAATAAAAATATACATATATATATATGAGATTTGGTATCTGTCTGTCTGAACCACAAAACTATACTAGTACTTCTATTAATTGTACTATTGTACTTCTATTGCTAATGGAGATTTGGTATGTGCGTCTGTCTGAACCACAAAACTATACTATTACTTCTATTAATTGTACTATTGTACTTCTAGTGCTAATGGAGATTTGGTATCTGTCTGTCTGAACCACAAAACTATACTATTCCTTCTATTAATTGTACTATTGTACTTCTATTGCTAATGGAGATTTGGTATGTGCATCTGTCTGAACCACAAAACTATACTATTACTTCTATTAATTGTACTATTGTACTTCTAGTGCTAATGGAGATTTGGTATCTGTCTGTCTGAACCACAAAACTATACTATTACTTCTATTAATTGTACTATTGTACTTCTATTGCTAATGGAGATTTGGTATGTGCGTCTGTCTGAACCACAAAACTATACTATTACTTCTATTAATTGTACTATTGTACTTCTATTGCTAATGGAGATTTGGTATGTGCGTCTGTCTGAACCACAAAACTATACTATTACTTCTATTAATTGTACTATTGTACTTCTATTGCTAATGGAGATTTGGTATGTGCGTCTGTCTGAACCACAAAACTATACTATTACTTCTATTAATTGTACTATTGTACTTCTATTGCTAATGGAGATTTGGTATGTGCGTCTGTCTGAACCACAAAACTATACTATTACTTCTATTAATTGTACTATTGTACTTCTATTGCTAATGGAGATTTGGTATGTGCGTCTGTCTGAACCACAAAACTATACTATTACTTCTATTAATTGTACTATTGTACTTCTATTGCTAATGGAGATTTGGTATGTGCGTCTGTCTGAACCACAAAACTATACTATTACTTCTATTAATTGTACTATTGTACTTCTATTGCTAATGGAGATTTGGTATGTGCATCTGTCTGAACCACAAAACTATACTATTACTTCTATTAATTGTACTATTGTACTCTATTGCTAATGGAGATTTGGTATGTGCGTCTGTCTGAACCACAAAACTATACTATTCCTTCTATTAATTGTACTATTGTACTTCTATTGCTAATGGAGATTTAGTATGTGCGTCTGTCTGAACCACAAAACTATACTATTACTTCTATTAATTGTACTATTGAACTTCTATTGCTAATGGAGATTTGGTATGTGCGTCTGTCTGAACCACAAAACTATACTATTACTTCTATTAATTGTACTATTGTACTTCTATTGCTAATGGAGATTTGGTATCTGTCTGTCTGAACCACAAAACTATACTATTACTTCTATTAATTGTACTATTGTACTTCTATTGCTAATGGAGATTTGGTATGTGCGTCTGTCTGAACCACAAAACTATACTATTACTTCTATTAATTGTACTATTGTACTTCTATTGCTAATGGAGATTTGGTATGTGCGTCTGTCTGAACCACAAAACTATACTATTCCTTCTATTAATTGTACTATTGTACTTCTAGTGCTAATGGAGATTTGGTATCTGTCTGTCTGAACCACAAAACTATACTATTACTTCTATTAATTGTACTATTGTACTTCTATTGCTAATGGAGATTTGGTATGTGCGTCTGTCTGAACCACAAAACTATACTATTACTTCTATTAATTGTACTATTGTACTTCTATTGCTAATGGAGATTTGGTATGTGCGTCTGTCTGAACCACAAAACTATACTATTACTTCTATTAATTGTACTATTGTACTTCTATTGCTAATGGAGATTTGGTATGTGCGTCTGTCTGAACCACAAAACTATACTATTACTTCTATTAATTGTACTATTGTACTTCTATTGCTAATGGAGATTTGGTATGTGCGTCTGTCTGAACCACAAAACTATACTATTACTTCTATTAATTGTACTATTGTACTTCTATTGCTAATGAGGATTTAGTATGTGCGTCTGTCTGAACCACAAAACTATACTATTACTTCTATTAATTGTACTATTGAACTTCTATTGCTAATGGAGATTTGGTATGTGCGTCTGTCTGAACCACAAAACTATACTATTACTTCTATTAATTGTACTATTGTACTTCTATTGCTAATGGAGATTTGGTATGTGCGTCTGTCTGAACCACAAAACTATACTATTCCTTCTATTAATTGTACTATTGTACTTCTAGTGCTAATGGAGATTTGGTATATGTCTGTCTGAACCACAAAACTATACTATTACTTCTATTAATTGTACTATTGTACTTCTATTGCTAATGGAGATTTGGTATGTGCGTCTGTCTGAACCACAAAACTATACTATTCCTTCTATTAATTGTACTATTGTACTTCTAGTGCTAATGGAGATTTGGTATCTGTCTGTCTGAACCACAAAACTATACTATTACTTCTATTAATTGTACTATTGTACTTCTATTGCTAATGGAGATTTGGTATGTGCGTCTGTCTGAACCACAAAACTATACTATTACTTCTATTAATTGTACTATTGTACTTCTATTGCTAATGGAGATTTGGTATGTGCATCTGTCTGAACCACAAAACTATACTATTACTTCTATTAATTGTACTATTGTACTTCTATTGCTAATGGAGATTTGGTATGTGCGTCTGTCTGAACCACAAAACTATACTATTACTTCTATTAATTGTACTATTGTACTTCTATTGCTAATGGAGATTTGGTATGTGCGTCTGTCTGAACCACAAAACTATACTATTACTTCTATTAATTGTACTATTGTACTTCTATTGCTAATGGAGATTTGGTATGTGCGTCTGTCTGAACCACAAAACTATACTATTACTTCTATTAATTGTACTATTGTACTTCTATTGCTAATGGAGATTTGGTATGTGCGTCTGTCTGAACCACAAAACTATACTATTCCTTCTATTAATTGTACTATTGTACTTCTATTGCTAATGGAGATTTGGTATGTGCGTCTGTCTGAACCACAAAACTATACTATTACTTCTATTAATTGTACTATTGTACTTCTATTGCTAATGGAGATTTGGTATGTGCGTCTGTCTGAACCACAAAACTATACTATTACTTCTATTAATTGTACTATTGTACTTCTATTGCTAATGGAGATTTGGTATGTGCGTCTGTCTGAACCACAAAACTATACTATTCCTTCTATTAATTGTACTATTGTACTTCTATTGCTAATGGAGATTTGGTATGTGCGTCTGTCTGAACCACAAAACTATACTATTCCTTCTATTAATTGTACTATTGTACTTCTATTTCTAATGGAGATTTGGTATGTGCGTCTGTCTGAACCACAAAACTATACTATTACTTCTATTAATTGTACTATTGTACTTCTATTGCTAATGGAGATTTGGTATGTGCGTCTGTCTGAACCACAAAACTATACTATTACTTCTATTAATTGTACTATTGTACTTCTATTTCTAATGGAGATTTGGTATGTGCGTCTGTCTGAACCACAAAACTATACTATTCCTTCTATTAATTGTACTATTGTACTTCTATTTCTAATGGAGATTTGGTATGTGCGTCTGTCTGAACCACAAAACTATACTATTCCTTCTATTAATTGTACTATTGTACTTCTATTTCTAATGGAGATTTGGTATGTGCGTCTGTCTGAACCACAAAACTATACTATTCCTTCTATTAATTGTACTATTGTACTTCTATTTCTAATGGAGATTTGGTATGTGCGTCTGTCTGAACCACAAAACTATACTATTCCTTCTATTAATTGTACTATTGTACTTCTATTTCTAATGGAGATTTGGTATGTGCGTCTGTCTGAACCACAAAACTATACTATTACTTCTATTAATTGTACTATTGTACTTCTATTGCTAATGGAGATTTGGTATGTGCGTCTGTCTGAACCACAAAACTATACTATTACTTCTATTAATTGTACTATTGTACTTCTATTGCTAATGGAGATTTGGTATGTGCGTCTGTCTGAACCACAAAACTATACTATTACTTCTATTAATTGTACTATTGTACTTCTATTTCTAATGGAGATTTGGTATGTGCGTCTGTCTGAACCACAAAACTATACTATTCCTTCTATTAATTGTACTATTGTACTTCTATTTCTAATGGAGATTTGGTATGTGCGTCTGTCTGAACCACAAAACTATACTATTCCTTCTATTAATTGTACTATTGTACTTCTATTTCTAATGGAGATTTGGTATGTGCGTCTGTCTGAACCACAAAACTATACTATTACTTCTATTAATTGTACTATTGTACTTCTATTGCTAATGGAGATTTGGTATGTGCGTCTGTCTGAACCACAAAACTATACTATTACTTCTATTAATTGTACTATTGTACTTCTATTGCTAATGGAGATTTGGTATGTGCGTCTGTCTGAACCACAAAACTATACTATTACTTCTATTAATTGTACTATTGTACTTCTATTTCTAATGGAGATTTGGTATGTGCGTCTGTCTGAACCACAAAACTATACTATTCCTTCTATTAATTGTACTATTGTACTTCTATTTCTAATGGAGATTTGGTATGTGCGTCTGTCTGAACCACAAAACTATACTATTACTTCTATTAATTGTACTATTGTACTTCTATTGCTAATGGAGATTTGGTATGTGCGTCTGTCTGAACCACAAAACTATACTATTACTTCTATTAATTGTACTATTGTACTTTTATTTCTAATGGAGATTTGGTATGTGCGTCTGTCTGAACCACAAAACTATACTATTCCTTCTATTAATTGTACTATTGTACTTCTATTGCTAATGGAGATTTGGTATGTGCGTCTGTCTGAACCACAAAACTATACTATTCCTTCTATTAATTGTACTATTGTACTTCTATTTCTAATGGAGATTTGGTATGTGCGTCTGTCTGAACCACAAAACTATACTATTCCTTCTATTAATTGTACTATTGTACTTCTATTTCTAATGGAGATTTGGTATGTGCGTCTGTCTGAACCACAAAACTATACTATTACTTCTATTAATTGTACTATTGTACTTCTATTTCTAATGGAGATTTGGTATGTGCGTCTGTCTGAACCACAAAACTATACTATTACTTCTATTAATTGTACTATTGTACTTCTATTGCTAATGGAGATTTGGTATGTGCGTCTGTCTGAACCACAAAACTATACTATTCCTTCTATTAATTGTACTATTGTACTTCTATTTCTAATGGAGATTTGGTATGTGCGTCTGTCTGAACCACAAAACTATACTATTACTTCTATTAATTGTACTATTGTACTTCTATTGCTAATGGAGATTTGGTATGTGCGTCTGTCTGAACCACAAAACTATACTATTACTTCTATTAATTGTACTATTGTACTTCTATTTCTAATGGAGATTTGGTATGTGCGTCTGTCTGAACCACAAAACTATACTATTACTTCTATTAATTGTACTATTGTACTTCTATTGCTAATGGAGATTTGGTATGTGCGTCTATCTGAACCACAAAACTATACTATTCCTTCTATTAATTGTACTATTGTACTTCTATTTCTAATGGAGATTTGGTATGTGCGTCTGTCTGAACCACAAAACTATACTATTCCTTCTATTAATTGTACTATTGTACTTCTATTGCTAATGGAGATTTGGTATGTGCGTCTGTCTGAACCACAAAACTATACTATTACTTCTATTAATTGTACTATTGTACTTCTATTTCTAATGGAGATTTGGTATGTGCGTCTGTCTGAAGCACAAAACTATACTATTACTTCTATTAATTGTACTATTGTACTTCTATTGCTAATGGAGATTTGGTATGTGCGTCTGTCTGAAGCACAAAACTATACTATTCCTTTTATTAATTGTACTATTGTACTTCTATTGCTAATGGAGATTTGGTATGTGCGTCTGTCTGAAGCACAAAACTATACTATTACTTCTATTAATTGTACTATTGTACTTCTATTGCTAATGGAGATTTGGTATGTGCGTCTGTCTGAAGCACAAAACTATACTATTCCTTCTATTAATTGTACTATTGTACTTCTATTGCTAATGGAGATTTGGTATGTGCGTCTGTCTGAACCACAAAACTATACTATTCCTTCTATTAATTGTACTATTGTACTTCTATTGCTAATGGAGATTTGGTATGTGCGTCTGTCTGAACCACAAAACTATACTATTACTTCTATTAATTGTACTATTGTACTTCTATTGCTAATGGAGATTTGGTATGTGCGTCTGTCTGAAGCACAAAACTATACTATTACTTCTATTAATTGTACTATTGTACTTCTATTGCTAATGGAGATTTGGTATGTGCGTCTGTCTGAACCACAAAACTATACTATTCCTTCTATTAATTGTACTATTGTACTTCTATTGCTAATGGAGATTTGGTATGCGCGTCTGTCTGAACCACAAAACTATACTATTACTTCTATTAATTGTACTATTGTACTTCTATTGCTAATGGAGATTTGGTATGTGCGTCTGTCTGAACCACAAAACTATACTATTACTTCTATTAATTGTACTATTGTACTTCTATTGCTAATGGAGATTTGGTATACGCGTCTGTCTGAACCACAAAACTATACTATTACTTCTATTAATTGTTCTATTGTACTTCTATTGCTAATGGAGATTTGGTATGCGCGTCTGTCTGAACCACAAAACTATACTATTACTTCTATTAATTGTACTATTGTACTTCTATTGCTAATGGAGATTTGGTATGTGCGTCTGTCTGAACCACAAAACTATACTATTACTTCTATTAATTGTACTATTGTACTTCTATTGCTAATGGAGATTTGGTATGTGCGTCTGTCTGAACCACAAAACTATACTATTCCTTCTATTAATTGTACTAAACTATATTATTAGTTTTGATTGCTCTCTTATATATACTTATATTACTTCCATGACATTTATTAGCACGATCCTTGTGTCGATTGCTCGTCAAGTGCAACTGATCGAAGTAATAATAGAATTAGTTACAAAATTTTAGGATGTAACTTACAATTCATGTTCAATCAAAATACAGTAATAACGGTGCATCGATAAAAACGTCTGTTACTAAATTTTCTCTGCTTCTTCGTGAGTGATGATGTTAGTACAGATTTCTTCGTCATGTTTCAAGCAAAATGAATATATTTCTGAATTTTGGAGATGAGGATTGATAATTTGGTATCATTTCGGTTATTCAGACTACATTTCTCATCGTGAGCGTTATCATCACAACGTTTCAGCTGCTGCAACCTCCGGCCTTCTTTAGGCGTATCTTATCGAACTTGGCTGAAACGTTGTGATGATAACACTTAAGATGAGAAATGTAGTCTGAATAACCAAAATTATACAAAATTGAAGTAATAACGGTGCATCAATAAAAATGTCTGTTACTAAATTTGCTCTGCTTCTTCGTGAGTGATAATGTTAGTGTAGATTTCTTTGTCATGGGGAGGGATCGGCTTCTCCTCCCTTCTCCTTGGGGATCACTAAGCAGAAATAGAATATTGATCTAACGGAACGCTAGAAGTCTCTCTTTTTTTTCAACAACCAACCACAGTTGTCATCGACATCGTCTTATTGTTTTATTTATTTACTTCCATGACATTTATTACGTAAAATCAAAATATAATCCTACTAAACCTTATGTCTAAAATCCTTATTCCAATTAGGCTATATAGGCTGGTAGGCTCAGGCCTAGCTATCGGAATTTTGTCGACCAGACTTTACCTGACATTTGGCCTCTCGGCATGCCTGACTGCATTCCCTCGTGTGAGGCACAGTGGAACGAGACACCAACAGATCCAGCATGAAGGACGAGATAAGGGCCAGGATCACTGAAGCGGTCAAATGAAAATTAAGTAAAATCTTTTAGTGAGTGGTATAAAAAAAAATAATGGCCCGTCTGCAGAATAGAGACGAGCCGAAATTTATTTGTTTTCATTGTAGAAGAGCTCCAATAGTTTTTTTTTTGTTTTTTTTATGGAGCAAAAGAGAGGAGGGCTCATTTTATATTCAGCGGGAGTGGAGCGGGAGCAACTCCATTTGGGACTAAAGAGCGGTGGTTTTATCGCTCCGCGCTCCAAAATTATTTGATTTTTTTTCTTTAAACATTAGTTTTTTATTCAGCAATAAAATGGAAAAGAAAAGAAAGTCTCAGAGTTTACTCTGAGTTATTTTTTAAAATTATATCTGGTAAATGTATATGAGAGAGAGGGAGAGAGAGAGAGAGAGAGAGAGAGAGAGAGGGAGAAAGAACTAGAGAGTTAAGCATAAAAACAAAACATTTGAAGTTTCACACCGACATGTTAAATTTTTCATAGGACAGTTTTCTTAAGGCAGCAGACAATTTGGCGCCAGTGAGTCTATAGATGTCTTTGAAGTTATTTTCTTATAGATTTGAACTTTTTTTGTATTTATAACAAGGATGTTATTGCTGATTGAATAAATAAGCCAATTTTTCTTTTAATTCGTGTTTTTAGATAAAGAATTTTAGGTTCAATTATACAATAGGGGCAGTTGGATTTTCTCGCCCATTTCGTTCGGTATTGACCCAAATGGTCGATAAAATCGATTTTTGGTTGATTTGATTTGATTTGATTTGATTGTTTGGTTTAACGGCATGTCAACCCTTCTTAGGTCATTTTATGCCAATACAATTTTGATTGAACAGTGGTTTTAAGATGCCTTTACAAAGTTTAGTTAGAGATTTTATTCAAAAGTTTTGTTTTTTTTCAACTATATTTTGGTGTATATCTTAATCTCCTTAAGAAATTTAATTATTTTATTTGGATCGATCTTGCTAAATAATTTGTTTACATTGTCTATTTGATAGTACTTTTTACGGATTAGGTCAAAATCCATACATTTCACTAGTATATGTTCTACTGTAATTCTTGTATCACATGCGCAGCACATAGGTGGGTGTTCCCCCTTCAATATGTATCCATGTGTGATATGTGTGTGGCCAAGTCTAAGTCAGGCCAGAACCGATTCCTCTTTCCTCACTTTTCTGTACCCATTTTGCCATTCTTTGATGTCTGGCTGGATATTATGGAGTTAATTGTCTGTCTGCCTGCTCCATTCCTTTTGCCATTTGTCCATGATCAATTTCTTTATAGTTGGTCTGAAATCGGTGTGTGGTATTTTTGTATTTGATGGATTCATCTCTAGTGCCCTCCTTGCTTCCCTGTCAGCGGCTTCATTACCACGGATGCCAATATGGCCAGGTATCCAACATAATATTATGCTTTGTTTTTTTGATATGTATTGTATTCTATTTATTACTATAGTGGTGAGCGGGTCTGTAGTTTTTTTATTTTTTATTGCCATGAGTGCTGAGATAGAGTCTGAGAAGACAATAAATTTAGTATTTTTGTTTTCTCTTATTAAATCAAGAGCTAGGTTAATGGCTGTGATTTCTGCTGTGTATATTGAGGCATTATTTGGTAGTCTTTTTGCGAGTTTTTTATTGCCAAATATGGCAGCGCATCCAACTTTTTCTTTTTTTGATCCGTCTGTATAAATTTGGATGTGATCTGGGTGGCTGTTTATTATGTCAAGCATTTCATCTTGATATAAAATTGGGTTGGTATTATTTTTGTGGTGTCTTGATAAGTCTAATATTATCTTTGGTTGTTCAATGGCGGTATTTCTGAAATAATAGAATTGTGTATGATGTTAGTGTTTATTTGGGTTTCTGAAAGGATTTCCTTCATTCGCAGACTGAAAGGTTTTATAGCCCTTTCCTTTCGGTTAAAAAGTTCTGTATATTGAGGATATAAAGTACAATCGTGTGTTGGGTTTGAGGGATATGAAACGAGTTTAAGATAGTATTGTAAACCTAATTTTTGCCTTCTCAGATCCAGGGGCATTTTATATGCTTCTATATAGAGACTTTCCACTGGTGTGGTGTTATAGGCCCCAAGTGCCAATCTCAGGCCTTGGTGATGAATAGTATTTAATGTTTTGAGGTATGTTTTTCTAGCAGATCCATATATAAAGCATCCATAGTCGAGCTTTGATCTTACTAATACTCTATATAATTTTATCAGTGTCTTTTTGTCAGCGCCCCAATCTGTATGTGCTACCATTCTCAGGCTTTGTTACATTTTTCTCTTAGTTTCTTTATATGCGGTATAAACGACACTTTCTTGTCAAAAGTGATACCCAGGAACTTATGTTCATCAACAGTAGGTATTGTAGAGTCCCCAATTTTAAGTGCTGGGTCATTATGTAATTTTCGTAACTGAAAGAAATGTATGGTTTTGGTTTTTTCCTTGGAGAACTTACCGCCATTCTCTGTAGCCCATTTATTTATTTTGTTAATAGATAGTTGGAGTTGTCGTTCAATGGAATTTATATATTTGGATCTATAACATATCAAAAAGTCATCTACAAAGAGGATGTTTTTAGCAATATTATTTATTTTTATGCTAAATAATGTGACTGAAAGTATACTTCCCTGTGGAACTCCCGTTTTCTGTTCCTTTATATCTGAAAGTGTGGATCCCACTTTCACTGTGAAATATCTTTCTTTTAGGAAGTTTTCTATTATAATTGGTAGTCGACCTTTTAATCCTAGGTTTTTTAAGTCCCTCATGATGCCATATCTCCATGTTGTATCATAAGCCTTTTCTATGTCAAAAAAGACTGCAGATACATGTTGTTTTTGTATAAATTTTGGGGTGAAATGGTACATGTTGTCCTGACAAAAAATTATAATTTATTTTTTAGCATATATCAAATTGAACTTTTATGCCACATTTATACCCGTCGTCTTTTCGGTGACATTTTTTGTTATTCTTAAATTCACGACTAGTATGTTTTAACCTTTTCATGTTTGCTTTTAAATTCGTTAAATTCCGTTAAAACATGCTTTTGTAAATAGAATGTTCAAAGTTTTTTTTGTGTGTGTAATAAATTGTTAAAGCAGTAATCCAAGGAAAAAATATATTTAATCCAAGGAAAAATATATTTAGTCCAAGGAAAATGATTAAAACCTGGAATTAAAGTTAGATTCTCAACACTTTAAAAAGTAAATGAGAATTTTATTTCAGGACCAAAAATACAATTAAGACCAACAATCAGTTTCATCAAAAATTTGGGTGGATACCAAGCGAAATGAGCGAAAGAAAACAGCGGTCCCTATTCTACAATTAAACCGATGTTTAAACTTAATTAAATTAAAGAAAATATCTTAAATTTTAATTTAAAAAAGCAAATAATTAGACTTTCTGACTAATTTGTTGTTTTTTAGAACCGAAAATAGATTAGATATCTTTCTTTATCTTAAAAAATCTATGATCGAATATTAAAATTGTAAACAGATTTCAAATATAAACGTTTTCACCTTTTTTATTCAAATTTTTAATTTTAATAAATATTTTTGCTAGGTCGGCCTAGGAAAACTTGCTCCAGTTAATTTTCTGGGGGAGGAAAATTTGACCCGATATTTTTTCAACTCCCAAGGTCTAGGCCAGATATTTTATATGAAATTTTAAGACATTAAATGGATCTCTGAATTGTTTATTGACAATTTATTGATATTTTTTGGCCAACTTATGAGAAAAAAATATTTTTATTCAATCTTTAAAAAATAAATTTCATTGGGTTTTTTTTCTGCCCCAAATTGTACTATTGAAAAAAAAAATGGATAAATCGATTTATTTGAAAGTACTTGCGCATTTCTCTGTTGTAAATAATTATATACATTATACAATATAGTTACGTTCGTAAAACAAATAAATATATATAGCTGTCTCTCCTCTCCCAGAGAAATGTTTTCTTTAAAAAGAAAATAATCACTAATATTGTTTAAAAGTAAGGTCAGAGACATCATAAAAAACTTTTCTTGAAAAAAAATTGTTATTTAAGCTTTCGTTGCTCAAAACAACAAGATACTACGAGCGGGCTGATTTTGAGTCAATCAGAGATCACATCAGTGACGCCCCATGGAGGGAAACCTTCTCACTCTCTGCCAATCAGTGTGCAAACGAATTAACTGAATGGGTCAAAGCAGGCATTGAAGCCTATGTCCACATGCGAAAATTCTTTAGCAAGCCTCACTCTCCTCAATGGTTCACCTCCGAATGTGCAGCTGCCATTTCTGAGAGGCAACAAGCATTCCGTAAATTCGGCCGACATAAGTCAGCTACTAATAGACATAAATTTATAGAGTCAAGAAATAATTGCAAGGCCGTGATAGGTGAAGCGAAGAGAAGGTTTAATGAGTTAACAGAAAAACGCATCCAGTTACAGAAACTAGGTACTCGTGATTTCTGGAAAATCTACAATAGTGTAGTGAATAACGGTCAATCTACGATTCCCCCACTATCAAACCACAATGATGTCGCTTGCACGGCCACTGATAAGGCTGAACTACTTGCCCAGCACTTCGCTTCTAACTCTACTTTGGACTCAGATAACCACTCCCTCCCCAAATTCCCTTTGCTGACCGAAGCCACACTTGATAACCTGGTCATCACTCCATCCCAGGTTAGAGACATCATAAAAAGCCTTGACACCTCCAAAGCTTGTGGGCCTGATCTTATACCTACAATAGTAATAAAGAAATGCTCTGCTGAACTGGTCCCTGTCCTCTCCAAACTCTACAATAAATGCCTAGCTGAATCTTGCTTCCCCGATAGCTGGAAAATTGCCTCTGTGGTACCTGTCTACAAGAGTTCTGGGAATAGAACTGATCCTCAGAACTACCGCCCAATCAGACTACTGCCGATCTTTGCCAAAATCTTTGAATCCTTAATCAATCTAGCGATAGTACGGCACTTAGTTAATGCTAAACTTCTTTCTGACCGCCAGTATGGATTTAGACAAGCACGATCTACTGCAGACATCCTAACGGTCATCTCTGAACGCATGTATCATACACTCGACAAGGCAGGTGAAGCTAGGGCAGTAGCGCTTGATATATCCAAGGCCTTTGACAAGGTATGGCATAAAGGGCTTCTCCTGAAAATATGCTCATACGGTATTACTGGGCAATTACTTAATATAATTAGATCTTTCCTAAACAAAAGAAAAATCCAGGTTGTCCTCGATGGCTGTTCATCTAAGCAACATGACATAAATGCTGGTGTACCCCAGGGATCTATCCTTGGACCTTTGTTGTTCCTGATCTAAATAAACGATCTCCCTTATGACATAGAGTCTGAGATTGCTTTATTTGCTGACGACACCACGCTTTACTCTCATCATGTTGGCAAAACCGACGCGATCATATCCGAGGCAATGGCTGAATCTTTAGAAAATGACCTCCAGGCTGTAGTAGATTGGGGTCATAAATGGTTGGTAACTTTTAATGCCGCAAAGACAAAGCTCCTTTCCTTCAATAACTACAAGGAACCTTTTCAACCACCGATTGTCATGGCAAATAACACCCTACCTGAGAGTTCATCATTCAAACTCCTCGGCCTAACCTTCACAGGTAACATGAATTGGAACAAATACATTGAAGACATTGCCAAGGCTGCCGCAAGGAAGGTTGGCTCCCTCTACCATGCTAGTAAACTCCTCTCACATGACATTATCCTGTATCTCTACAAAGCCACCATCTGCCCATGCATGGAATTTTGTTGCCACATCTGGGCTGGTGCATCATCTACTAGTCTCCCCCTCCTTGACAAGGTCCAAAAAAGAATCGCCAACCTAATAGGTCCCTCACTGTCAGCTAAGCTCCAGCCTCTGTCCCATCGCCGCAATGTAGCATCCTTGTGCTTGTTTTACAAATATTTCAATGGATTATGCTCCGATGAATTGGCTACTCTGGTGCCCCCTCGACGTAAATTCACTAGACTAACACGACAATCAACTAAATCTCATTCATTCACTGTGGAGGTCCCCAGATGCCAGAGAGCCTTCTACTCAAATAGCTTCTTTCCTCGTGCTGCTGGCATCTGGAACTCCCTCCCTGTCCCCTGTTTCCCGACATGCAGAAATTTAAAACTAATGTAAACAGACATCTTGCTGCGCAAATCCCAATTTAGGTTGACCCCCCCCCCCCAACCTTCTCCCTTTTCTTTTTTCTCAGTAGCCCCTTACGTCTACAGTGGCGGCCTGCCTTGTTTGGGGTAAACTATATTAAAAAAAAAAACTTTATTTACTTAAAACAGATCTAAATTCCCTTCCAAATTAAATAGAAAAAATATCGGGTCAAATTTTCCTTCCCTGAAAAAATAGGTTGTTAATGCAATGAATATTAAAATTGTTTTAAAATACTTCAGGGATTTTTCTATTTCTATTTTATACCTCAGGAAACGAAAATTTACGTATAATCCTATACTTCGTCCGACATGTTCTCTTATAACTCTCAAAATATTAGCGAGATTTTGTCGAATATTATCTTACGGTCTTACACTTAAAGTGATATCCCAACCTATATTGACGAGATCCTTTAACACCCACCCCTATCCTTCGACCATTCATTGGCAGAATAGAACATTTATGAAAGAAGGTATATTTTCATTATGGAGCGCTGAAAAAGAGCTGCTCCTTTTTTATAGGAGTTGGAGCAGGAGCGGCTCCTTTTTGAAAAAGGGGAGCGTGAGAGGAGCCAGCTCCAATTTTGGGTGTTGGAGCAGGTGCGGGAGCAGCTCCAAAAGTAGTGGAGCACGTACAGCCCTGTCTATGGGTGTGTCCTGTGCAGTTCTATGAGGTCCACCCTCCCAGGCTTTGCCTCCCCTCTTTGGGGAGGAGTAAGTTTATAGCTTACTGCCTGAGGCGCCCCTACCGGGGAATGCTGACTGGGCTGACCAGGCATTTTTTGTAGGCCAGAGTGCTCACCTTCTCGGGCGCTGGCTTTTCAAGTCCCACTTTCCCGACCTTGTGTCACATCTTACTTGTGGGATAAGATAAATAAGTGGCTTTGTAAATGGCCTTTTGGCTAAGAAAAAAGTGTAGTATCTGTTCCGATGGATACTACACCCTATAGACCGGTATCGTCTTGGCCTTCGGGGCTTGATTCCGCCGGTCTGTGGGTTTGTCCTGTGCAGTTCTAGGAGGTCCACCCTCCCAGGCTTTGCCTTCTCACCCTTTGAGAAGGGGTTAGTTTATTGCTAATCGCCTGAGGCGCCCCTACTGGGGAATGCCGACAGGGCTGCCCAGGCACTTTTTAAAGGTCATAAGTGCTCTTCCTCTAGGGTGCTGACTTATCAAATCCCACTTTCCGACCTTGTGTCACATCTTACCGCTGTGGGAGGTAGATAAATATCGCTTTGTAGAGATATAGGATAATGTCAGGTGTGAATCCTTGGATAAGTATATTTATTTTTGATCCAGGGTGGGAGGTACGTAGGGTCTGCGTTCGCGCTTGACATCCATAAAAAAGAAATACGTTTTATTTGATTTGATTTCTTGCATGAAATTTATAGAAATTAAAAAGAGTAGAAATATTGGTGCTTGTACAGAGATGGGTACATACGAGAAAAAAAAAAACGCTGAAAATCGCAGTTTCAATTAAATAAACCGGAAAACTATTTGAAATACTTATGAATCAAGCAAAAAATAGGTTTGTACACCAAAAATTAGCAAAATCTATCAAGCAGAATTGTAATAAAAAGTAAAAATCCGTTATATCGTTTAATCAGGTCGGCTATTGATTCGAGCGAAAAACACGAAATTCGGGGGGGGGGGGAGATAACTCAGTCTGTCATATTAACAAGTAATAAATCGATGGCAGTCATCAAAATACGATGAAACTGATTTTTATTTTTAATTAAAATTTTATTCGATCATTTTTCCTACTTTTTGGTGAGGATACTTATTTAAATCTGCTGCGTAAGTATATAATACTGTGTTTTTAATACGGACGCTTCTCTGCACCTAAATATTAATATGCCATATGGGGTTCAGGAGTTGGAGCAAGGCGACATTCTAAAATAATTGTTTTTTTTTTGTTGTTTTTTTTTTTTTTTTTTTCGCAAACTATTTTCAGGGTGTTCACACGTAATCGCCTAAAAAAGCAGAATCTCGTTTTTTTTTTGTATTTAGATGAAGGATTGTATTTTAGAAATTCATTTCAGTTTTATTTAGTAATTTTATCGTTTTTACGCCGATTGACAGCAAATGAATATAATAATTCCATGCGTATTTATCAAAGTTACGCAGAGACGAGAAAAACGCACACACACACGCACACGAGGTCTGTGATAGATTGCCGGAATAGGTCGTTGTAATCAATTATTTGTTTACTTACTTACTTCGCTGTGGTCGGACGTCGGGTTGAAATAAATGTCTCTTTAAAATCCGTCAACTGTCGCCGTTCGTGCGACCTTTCAGCTATTTTTTTTTTCTTTCTTTCTTTCTCACATTTTAAAACGAACTTCTCCCCCTCCCCCTCTCCCTCCCCCTCCCCCTCTTTTTTTGTTTATTGTTTTTTGATTTATGACTTTCGGGAGGAAGAGGAGGAGGAGGAGGGGGGAGGTAAGGTAATAGCGAGACGGTGGAGGGTGGAGGTAAGATAGAGTTACTTGCCCTTTCATAACGTGTGTTAGTGCTACTAAATCGTCGACAGGAGGCGCAACCTTTTTTGCGAATTGCATTCTTGATTTTATTTTTTTATTTTTTATTTAGTTATTGTTGCCATTTCTCAAGTTTTTTTCTCCTTCTTCTTCTTTTTCTTTCTTTTTCTTTCTTTTTCTTCTTCTTTTTCTTCTTCTTTTTCTTTCTTTCTTCTTTTTTTTCTTCTTATTCTTTTTCTTTCTTCTTCTTTTTCTTCTTCTTTTTCTTCTTATTTTTCTTTTTCTTTCTTCATCTTTTTCTTTCTTTCTTCTTCTTCCTCTTCTTCTTTTTCTTCTTCTTCTCCTCCCCCCTTATTATTATTATTATTATTATTATTATTATTATTATTATTATTATTATTATTATTATTATAACCATTATTATTATTATTATTATTATTATTATTATTATTAATATTATTATTATTACTATTATTATTATTATTATTATTATTATTATTATTATTATTATTATTATTATTATTATTATTATTATAACCATTATTATTATTATTATTAATATTATTATTATTATTATTATTATTATTACTATTATTATTATTATTATTATTATTATTATAACCATTATTATTATTATTATTATTAATATTATTATTATTATTAATATTATTATTATTATTATTATTATTATTATTATTATTATTATTATTATTATAATAACCATTATTATTATTATTATTATTATTATTATTATTAATATTATTATTATTATTATTATTATTATTATTATTATTATTATTATTATTATTTCTCACACAGATCATCGTCAGTGATTGCTCACCAACAACAACCAGTGGTATTGCCTGGAGTCTGAGTGACAACAAGCCTCCCCAGACTTCCAGTATTCTTCACCTCTTTTCGATAACGATGCGGAATCGCAACAGCCACTTACCATTGATTTCTCGCTGGTGAGGACAATTGGTCTTCTCTGGGAGTTGGGTGGCAACAAGCCTCCCCAAGGTCCCAGCATTCTCTGCACTTTTCCAGTGGAGGTCTGGTTTGTGCTGTCCCTCCTCGGTCTTCTCATCCTCCTCGACCCTCTACAAATATGTTGTCTGGTGTCAGCCTAGGCCGGCACCATTTAAAAAAATAAATAAATAAAGTAATATTTCTTTAAATTTAAAAAAAAAGAAAAAAAAGAAGTTTAATTTTTTTTTTAAATTTTAATTTAAAAAATTTTTTTAAATTTTTTCCTTTCAATCCCTATTTTTTTTTTCTTTTTCTCTTTCCTTATTTAAAAATTTTTTTTTTTTTAATACTTTTTATTTTGTTTTGGGGGGGGGGTGAGGTGGGGAGAGAGGTGGGGATCTTATAGTGTTTTTTGTAATTTCTGTTTCTTTGGTTCATTTTTGTGTAGTGATAGCTGAGGCCGGTGTAATTTATTGGAGGGGGGGGGGATTATGAAGCGCTGTTTCTTGCAGTTTCTGTTCCTTGGCTCTTGTTGTGGTCTTCTTCGTGTGGTTTTATTTTCTCTCTGTTGTAAATTCCTTATGACTGGTTAAGCCTTTGTAGCTTATGCGTGTTAGTTTCCGCATTCAAGGATTTTCCTTAAGATTGTAGCTGTTTTGATCATTGCCGTCCTTTGTATGGTTTCGATAGTCCCTTTGATTCCAATTTCTCCCAGTCTTTTCTCCAGGTTTTTTGGGATTGTTCCTAGTGCTCTTACGATTATTGGTATTACACTAACTTTCTTCATGCTCCATATTCCTTTCAGTTCTCTGGCTAGTTCTGTGTATTTACTTCGTTTTTCCGTGTCTTTTATCTTCACTCTGTGGTCTGCTGGAACGACGAAGTCTACGATTTTACAAGATTTTTCCTTTTTGTCTATTATAATAACATCAGGTCTCCTTGCTTGTATGAGTTTATCTGTTTGTATATCCATATCCGAGAGGATTTTGTGTTTTTCGTTTTCCAGTACTGTTTCTGGTTTATGTTTGTACCATTTGTCTGCGTATTCGAAATTCAATTGTTTGCACATTCCCAGTGTATTGCTTTCCCAACACAATCATGTCTGTTCTTGCATCATCATCATCATCATCATCATCATCATCATCATCATCATCATCATCATCATCATCATCATCATCATTATTTGTACTAGGAGTTCTCACACAGATCATCGTCAGTGATTGCTCACCGACAACAACCAGTGGTATTTCCTGGAGTCTGAGTGACAACAAGTCTCCCCAGACTTCCAGTATTCTTCACCTCTTTTTCGATAACGATGCGGTATCGCAACAGTCTCTTACCATTGATTTCTCGCTGGTAAGGACAATTGGTCTTCTCTGGGATTTGGGTGGCAATAAGCCTACCCAAGGTCTAAACACTCTCTGGACTTTTCCAGTGGTTTATTATTATTATTATAATTATTATTATTATTATAATTATTATTATTATTATTATTATTATTATTATTATTATTATTTCTAACTTTTTCTCCTGTCTTTTTTCTCTCTCTTTCTCCTAATTTTTACCATTCTTTTAACTTTGTTGTTATTGTTGTTGTTGTTGTTGTTCTTCTTCTTCTTTTTCTTCTTCTTCTTCTTCTTCTTCTTCTTCTTCTTCTTCTTCTTCTTCTTCTTCTTCTTCTTCTTCTTCTTCTTCTTCTTCTTCTTCTTTCTGTTTCTCTTATTTTTCCCCTTTTCCTTAAACTTTATTAACTATCTTCTTCTCTTTCTACTTCTTATCATTCCCCTTTTTTCTTCTTCTTCTTATTTTGTTGTCGTCGTCCGTTGTTGTCTTCTGCTGCCGCTGCTGCTGCTGCTGCTGCTGCTGCTGCTGATGATGATGATGATGCTGCTGATGATGATGATGCTGATGATGATGATGATGATGATGCTGCTGCTGCTGATGATGATGATGCTGATGCTGCTGCTGCTGATGATGATGATGCTGCTGCTGATGATGATGATGATGCTGATGATGATGATGATGATGCTGATGATGATGATGATAATGCTGCTGCTGATACTGATGCTGCTGATGATGATGATAATGCTGCTGCTGCTGATGATGATGATAATGCTGCTGCTGCTGCTGATGATGATGATGATGATGATGATGCTGATGCTGCTGCTGCTGCTGCTGATGATGATGATGATGATGATGATGATGATGATGATGATGATGATGATGATGATGATGATGATGATGATGATGATGATCAACAAACGGATTGTAGTGTTTTCTGGTTGACCTTTTACTCCTGCCCAGAGAACAGACTCCTTCCACCTGCGCAACCTCAGGAGAATCATAGGAATCATAGGAATCACTTGGCATCTCAAACAAGAGCATCCTCGATCAGGCAGACATCGCGAGCATTGAGTTTGCTCCGGTGGCTTCGGTCATGCCAGGCGAATCGACGATGGGAGGGTCCCAAAGGATATTCTTTATGGCAAGCTTGCAACCGGCTCCAGACCAGCAGGAAGACGTGTTCTACACTATAAGCGAGGCCTATAAGCGAGGCAGGAGGGCACGTGATATCGGCCCAAACAGGCTGGGAGTGCGTCGATGAAGCTTGCAGCCGCTGGAAAGGAGCTGTAAAGGCTGCAAGAGAAGTGGGGAGAAGAGAGAGCACAGATGGCAAAGGGCTGCAACAGAGCTCTCGCAACCAGACACCACCTACATCTGAGCCGGCCAATCCAGGATAGGCTTGCACAGTCACAGCAAATGCTGCAATTTGGCAACGGACAAATCTGAGGCGCAGACCTCCATTGTCTTCTAAGACAGACGGATACCAACAACAAAAAAAGAAGAAATCCTGCTGGAAGGTTGGAAATGGAAGCACTATTCCCATGTTTTAAGTTTATCGAAATTAATTAATAATTATACAGACAAAACTGTTGTGTATATATAAAAAAAATAGGACAATAAAAATTACAATTTACAGTGTAAACGCATCATTAGGAAACCGGATGTTATAATAGTCAACAAAAAAAAAATCTTAGATTTTGCCGGCCCAGCCTTCTACAGGGTGAATATCAAGGAAACAGAAAAACTAAGCAAATTCACAGAATTGAACATGGGACATAAAAAAAGTCAATATAATACCAATAATCGTATGAACCCAAATAAACTGAAAAAAATAAAGGAGATTGTAGTTTGCTTGAAGCATTGCTGGTAAATATAAGTGCAGGTTTGTAATCCGAGGCTGTAGCAATCCGAAGTAGGTACCGGAAGGTGGAGAGGGTGAACAGAAACAAACGAGGAGAGAAAACGAGAATGGAATCTCAAAACAATTTATTAATATTTCACGTAAAAACATATTAAATACCAGGACAGTAAATACTGTCAGGTAAATAAAAAGTTCCGGCACAAGGTAATCCTAAATTTTCGAAAGAAAAACTTTCATTATCAAAAGACAACAATTAAAGACCGAACGGTCGAAGAAAACAAGATGCACCGATGGGAAAAAACCCGGAATCAAACTGTTGACAAACTGCCGCAGAGGATTGGGAGTATTAATTTACTCCTCTCCAGGAGTTAGGCACAAGGCCAGTTTTTATCTTACTCCCACAAGTAAGATGTGACCCAAGGTCGGGTCGGGAAAGTGGGGTTTAAAAATTGCCTGGGCAGCCCCGTCGGCATTCCGAGGTAGGGACGCCTCAGGCAGTAAGCAATAAACTTACTCCTCCGTAAGGAGGCGAGGCAAAGCCTGGGAAGGTGGACCTCCCAGAACTGCACAGGACAGACCCATTGACCGGCGTAAATCAAGACCCGAAGGCCAAGACAATACCAGTTTATGGGGTGCAGTATCCATCGGAACAGATACTACACTTTGATCTTGGCCAAAAGGCCAGAAAATGTCAAAATTTAATTATATAATTATTCAGCTAAAGTTAACATCTTATTAACATTTGTGTATTTTATTTTTATTATCATAATTTTATCATGAAAAAAAAAAGAGAAATTTGAATCGACGGGCAGACTCAGATGGCAATAATGAACGCAGCTAAAATCTAAAGGAAAATCCTCGAACGTAAAAAGCAACGCTACATAAACTACAAACGCTAACCAGTCACACAGTTGCAATGGAAATAAACAAAAAAAATAGAAACAACACATGAAACCAAGGATTAGGGTTAGGGTTAGGGTTAGGGTTAGGGTAAAGATGAAATATCAAGAAAACTATGATTTTTGTTGATTAGGGTTAGGGTTAGGGTTAGGGTTAGGGTTAAGGTTAGGGTTAGGGTAAAGATGAAATATCAAGAAAACTATGAATTTTGTTGATTAAGGTTAGGGTTAGGGTTAGGGTTATGGTAAAGATGAAATATCAAGAAAACTATGAATTTTGTTGATTAAGGTTAGGGTTAGGGTTAGGGTTAGGGTTAAGGTTAGGGTTAGGGTAAAGATGAAATATCAAGAAAACTATGAATTTTGTTGATTTGTGTAACGGTGGGGTTAGGTTAGGGTTAGGGTTAGGGTAAGGGTAAAGATGAAATATCAAGAAAACTATGAATTTTGTTGATTTGTGTAACGGTGGGGTAAGGTTAGGGTTAGGGTTAGGGTAAGAGTAAAGATGAAATATCAAGAAAACTATGAATTTTGTTGATTTGTATTACGGTGTGGTTAGGGTTAGGGTTAGGGTTAGGGTTAGGGTAAAGATGAAATATCAAGAAAACTATGAATTTTGATTGATTTAGGTTAGGGTTAGGGTTAGGGTAAAGATGAAATATCAAGAAAACTATGAATTTTGATTGATTTAGGTTAGGGTAAGAGTTAGGGTAAAGATGAAATATCAAGAAAACTATGAATTTTGTTGATTTGTATTACGGTGGGGTTAGGGTTAGGGTTAGGGTAAAGATGAAATATCAAGAAAACTATGAATTTTGTTGATTTGTATTACGGTGTGGTTAGGGTTAGGGTTAGGGTTAGGGTAAAGATGAAATATCAAGAAAACTATGAATTTTGATTGATTTAGGTTAGGGTTAGGGTTAGGGTAAAGATGAAATATCAAGAAAACTATGAATTTTGATTGATTTAGGTTAAGGTTAGGGTTAGGGTAAAGATGAAATATCAAGAAAACTATGAATTTTGTTGATTTGTATTACGGTGGGGTTAGGTTAGGGTTAGGGTTAGGGTAAAGATGAAATATCAAGAAAACTATGAATTTTGTTGATTTGTATTACGGTGGGGTTAGGGTTAGGGTAAAAATGAAATATCAAGAAAACTATGAATTTTGTTGATTTGTATTACGGTGGGGTTAGGGTAAGGGTAAAAATGAAATATCAAGAAAACTATGAATTTTGTTGATTTGTATTACGGTGGGGTTAGGGTTAGGGTTAGGGTTAGGGTAAAGATGAAATATCAAGAAAACTATGAATTTTGTTGATTAAGGTTAGGGTTAGGGTTAGGGTTAGGGTTAGGGTAAAGATGAAATATCAAGAAAACTATGAATTTTGTTGATTAAGGTTAGGGTTAGGGTTAGGGTTAGGGTTAAGGTAAAGATGAAATATCAAGAAAACTATGAATTTTGATTGATTTAGGTTAGGGTAAGAGTTAGGGTAAAAATGAAATATCAAGAAAACTATGAATTTTGTTGATTTGTATTACGGTGGGGTTAGGGTTAGGGTTAGGGTTAGGGTAAAGATGAAATATCAATAAAACTATGAATTTTGTTGATTTGTATTACGGTGGGGTTAGGGTTAGGGTAAAAATGAAATATCAAGAAAACTATGAATTTTGTTGATTTGTTTTACGGTGGGGTTAGGGTTAGGGTTAGGGTTAGGGTTAGGGTAAAGATGAAATATCAAGAAAACTATGAATTTTGTTGATTTGTATTACGGTGGGGTTAGAGTTAGGGTTAAAATGAAATATCAAGAAAACTATGAATTTTGTTGATTTGTATTACGGTGGGGTTAGGGTTAGGGTAAAAATGAAATATCAAGAAAACTATGAATTTTGTTGATTTGTTTTACGGTGGGGTTAGGGTTAGGGTAAAAATGAAATATCAAGAAAACTATGAATTTTGTTGATTTGTATTACGGTGGGGTTAGGGTTAGGGTAAAAATGAAATATCAAGAAAACTATGAATTTTGTTGATTAAGGTTAGGGTTAGGGTTAGGGTTAGGGTTAGGGTAAAAATGAAATATCAAGAAAACTATGAATTTTGTTGATTTGTATTACGGTGGGGTTAGGGTTAGGGTAAAAATGAAATATCAAGAAAACTATGAATTTTGTTGATTTGTATTACGGTGGGGTTAGGGTTAGGGTAAAAATGAAATATCAAGAAAACTATGAATTTTGTTGATTTGTATTACGGTGGGGTTAGGGTTAGGGTTAGGGTTAGGGTAAAGATGAAATATCAAGAAAACTATGAATTTTGTAGATTAAGGTTAGGGTTAGGGTTAGGGTTAGGGTAAAGATGAAATATCAAGAAAACTATGAATTTTGTTGATTAAGGTTAGGGTTAGGGTTAGGGTTAGGGTTAGGGTTAAGGTAAAGATGAAATATCAAGAAAACTATGAATTTTGTTGATTTGTATTACGGTGGGGTTAGGGTTAGGGTTAAAATGAAATATCAAGAAAACTATGAATTTTGTTGATTTGTATTACGGTGGGGTTAGGGTTAGGGTTAAAATGAAATATCAAGAAAACTATGAATTTTGTTGATTTGTATTACGGTGGGGTTAGGGTTAGGGTTAGGGTTAGGGTAAAAATGAAATATCAAGAAAACTATGAATTTTGTTGATTTGTATTACGGTGGGGTTAGGGTTAGGGTAAAAATGAAATATCAAGAAAACTATGAATTTTGTTGATTTGTTTTACGGTGGGGTTAGGGTTAGGGTAAAAATGAAATATCAAGAAAACTATGAATTTTGTTGATTTGTATTACGGTGGGGTTAGGGTTAGGGTAAAAATGAAATATCAAGAAAACTATGAATTTTGTTGATTAAGGTTAGGGTTAGGGTTAGGGTTAGGGTTAGGGTTAGGGTAAAAATGAAATATCAAGAAAACTATGAATTTTGTTGATTTGTATTACGGTGGGGTTAGGGTTAGGGTAAAAATGAAATATCAAGAAAACTATGAATTTTGTTGATTTGTATTACGGTGGGGTTAGGGTTAGGGTAAAAATGAAATATCAAGAAAACTATGAATTTTGTTGATTTGTATTACGGTGGGGTTAGGGTTAGGGTAAAAATGAAATATCAAGAAAACTATGAATTTTGTTGATTTGTATTACGGTGGGGTTAGGGTAAGGGTTAGGGTTAGGGTAAAGATGAAATATCAAGAAAACTATGAATTTTGTAGATTAAGGTTAGGGTTAGGGTTAGGGTTAGGGTTAGGGTAAAGATGAAATATCAAGAAAACTATGAATTTTGTTGATTAAGGTTAGGGTTAGGGTTAGGGTTAGGGTTAGGGTTAAGGTAAAGATGAAATATCAAGAAAACTATGAATTTTGTTGATTTGTATTACGGTGGGGTTAGGGTTAGGGTTAAAATGAAATATCAAGAAAACTATGAATTTTGTTGATTTGTATTACGGTGGGGTTAGGGTTAGGGTAAAAATGAAATATCAAGAAAACTATGAATTTTGTTGATTTGTTTTACGGTGGGGTTAGGGTTAGGGTTAGGGTTAGGGTAAAAATGAAATATCTAGAAAACTATGAATTTTGTTGATTTGTATTACGGTGGGGTTAGGGTTAGGGTTAGGGTTAGGGTAAAAATTAAATATCAAGAAAACTATGAATTTTGTTGATTTGTTTTACGGTGGGGTTAGGGTTAGGGTAAAAATGAAATATCAAGAAAACTATGAATTTTGTTGATTTGTATTACGGTGGGGTTAGGGTTAGGGTAAAAATGAAATATCAAGAAAACTATGAATTTTGTTGATTAAGGTTAGGGTTAGGGTTAGGGTTAGGGTTAGGGTAAAAATGAAATATCAAGAAAACTATGAATTTTGTTGATTTGTATTACGGTGGGGTTAGGGTTAGGGTAAAAATGAAATATCAAGAAAACTATGAATTTTGTTGATTTGTATTACGGTGGGGTTAGGGTTAGGGTAAAAATGAAATATCAAGAAAACTATGAATTTTGTTGATTTGTATTACGGTGGGGTTAGGGTTAGGGTAAAAATGAAATATCAAGAAAACTATGAATTTTGTTGATTTGTATTACGGTGGGGTTAGGGTTAGGGTAAAAATGAAATATCAAGAAAACTATGAATTTTGTTGATTTGTATTACGGTGGGGTTAGGGTTAGGGTTAGGGTTAGGGTAAAGATGAAATATCAAGAAAACTATGAATTTTGTAGATTAAGGTTAGGGTTAGGGTTAGGGTTAGGGTTAGGGTAAAGATGAAATATCAAGAAAACTATGAATTTTGTTGATTAAGGTTAGGGTTAGGGTTAGGGTTAGGGTTAGGGTTAAGGTAAAGATGAAATATCAAGAAAACTATGAATTTTGTTGATTTGTATTACGGTGGGGTTAGGGTTAGGGTTAAAATGAAATATCAAGAAAACTATGAATTTTGTTGATTTGTATTACGGTGGGGTTAGGGTTAGAGTAAAAATGAAATATCAAGAAAACTATGAATTTTGTTGATTTGTTTTACGGTGGGGTTAGGGTTAGGGTAAAAATGAAATATCAAGAAAACTATGAATTTTGTTGATTTGTATTACGGTGGGGTTAGGGTTAGGGTTAGGGTTAGGGTAAAAATGAAATATCAAGAAAACTATGAATTTTGTTGATTTGTTTTACGGTGGGGTTAGGGTTAGGGTTAGGGTTAGGGTAAAAATGAAATATCAAGAAAACTATGAATTTTGTTGATTTGTATTACGGTGGGGTTAGGGTTAGGGTTAGGGTTAGGGTAAAAATGAAATATCAAGAAAACTATGAATTTTGTTGATTTGTTTTACGGTGGGGTTAGGGTTAGGGTAAAAATGAAATATCAAGAAAACTATGAATTTTGTTGATTTGTATTACGGTGGGGTTAGGGTTAGGGTAAAAATGAAATATCAAGAAAACTATGAATTTTGTTGATTAAGGTTAGGGTTAGGGTTAGGGTTAGGGTTAGGGTTAGGGTAAAAATGAAATATCAAGAAAACTATGAATTTTGTTGATTTGTATTACGGTGGGGTTAGGGTTAGGGTAAAAATGAAATATCAAGAAAACTATGAATTTTGTTGATTTGTATTACGGTGGGGTTAGGGTTAGGGTAAAAATGAAATATCAAGAAAACTATGAATTTTGTTGATTTGTATTACGGTGGGGTTAAGGTTAGGGTAAAAATGAAATATCAAGAAAACTATGAATTTTGTTGATTTGTATTACGGTGGGGTTAGGGTTAGGGTAAAAATGAAATATCAAGAAAACTATGAATTTTGTTGATTTGTATTACGGTGGGGTTAGGGTTAGGGTTAGGGTTAGGGTAAAGATGAAATATCAAGAAAACTATGAATTTTGTAGATTAAGGTTAGGGTTAGGGTTAGGGTTAGGGTTAGGGTAAAGATGAAATATCAAGAAAACTATGAATTTTGTTGATTAAGGTTAGGGTTAGGGTTAGGGTTAGGGTTAGGGTTAGGGTTAAGGTAAAGATGAAATATCAAGAAAACTATGAATTTTGTTGATTTGTATTACGGTGGGGTTAGGGTTAGGGTTAAAATGAAATATCAAGAAAACTATGAATTTTGTTGATTTGTATTACGGTGGGGTTAGCGTTAGGGTTAAAATGAAATATCAAGAAAACTATGAATTTTGTTGATTTGTATTACGGTGGGGTTAGGGTTAGGGTTAGGGTTAGGGTAAAGATGAAATATCAAGAAAACTATGAATTTTGTAGATTAAGGTTAGGGTTAGGGTTAGGGTTAGGGTAAAAATGAAATATCAAGAAAACTATGAATTTTGTTGATTTGTATTACGGTGGGGTTAGGGTTAGGGTTAGGGTTAGGGTAAAGATGAAATATCAAGAAAACTATGAATTTTGTAGATTAAGGTTAGGGTTAGGGTTAGGGTTAGGGTTAGGGTAAAGATGAAATATCAAGAAAACTATGAATTTTGTTGATTAAGGTTAGGGTTAGGGTTAGGGTTAGGGTTAGAGTAAAGATGAAATATCAAGAAAACTATGAATTTTGTTGATTTGTATTACGGTGGGGTTAGGGTTAGGGTTAGGGTTAGGGTAAAGATGAAATATCAAGAAAACTATGAATTTTGTAGATTAAGGTTAGGGTTAGGGTTAGGGTTAGGGTTAGGGTAAAGATGAAATATCAAGAAAACTATGAATTTTGTTGATTAAGGTTAGGGTTAGGGTTAGGGTTAGGGTTAAGGTAAAGATGAAATATCAAGAAAACTATGAATTTTGTTGATTTGTATTACGGTTGGGTTAGGGTTAGGGTTAAAATGAAATATCAAGAAAACTATGAATGTTGTTGATTTGTATTACGGTGGGGTTAGGGTTAGGGTTAAAATGAAATATCAAGAAAACTATGAATTTTGTTGATTTGTATTACGGTGGGGTTAGGGTTAGGGTAAAAATGAAATATCAAGAAAACTATGAATTTTGTTGATTTGTATTACGGTGGGGTTAGGGTTAGGGTTAGGCTTAGGGTAAAGATGAAATATCAAGAAAACTATGAATTTTGTAGATTAAGGTTAGGGTTAGGGTTAGGGTTAGGGTTAGGGTAAAGATGAAATATCAAGAAAACTATGAATTTTGTTGATTAAGGTTAGAGTTAGGGTTAGGGTTAGGGTTAAGGTAAAGATGAAATATCAAGAAAACTATGAATTTTGTTGATTTGTATTACGGTGGGGTTAGGGTTAGGGTTAAAATGAAATATCAAGAAAACTATGAATTTTGTTGATTTGTATTACGGTGGGGTTGGGGTTAGGGTTAAAATGAAATATCAAGAAAACTATGAATTTTGTTGATTTGTATTACGGTGGGGTTAGGGTTAGGGTAAAAATGAAATATCAAGAAAACTATGAATTTTGTTGATTTGTATTACGGTGGGGTTAGGGTTAGGGTTAGGGTTAGGGTAAAGATGAAATATCAAGAAAACTATGAATTTTGTAGATTAAGGTTAGGGTTAGGGTTAGGGTTAGGGTTAGGGTAAAGATGAAATATCAAGAAAACTATGAATTTTGTTGATTAAGGTTAGGGTTAGGGTTAGGGTTAGGGTTAGGGTTAAGGTAAAGATGAAATATCAAGAAAACTATGAATTTTGTTGATTTGTATTACGGTGGGGTTAGGGTTAGGGTTAAAATGAAATATCAAGAAAACTATGAATTTTGTTGATTTGTATTACGGTGGGGTTAGGGTTAGGGTTAAAATGAAATATCAAGAAAACTATGAATTTTGTTGATTTATATTACGGTGGGGTTAGGGTTAGGGTTAAAATGAAATATCAAGAAAACTATGAATTTTGTTGATTAAGGTTAGGGTTAGGGTTAGGGTTAGGGTTAGGGTTAAGGTAAAGATGAAATATCAAGAAAACTATGAATTTTGTTGATTTGTATTACGGTGGGGTTAGGGTTAGGGTTAAAATGAAATATCAAGAAAACTATGAATTTTGTTGATTTGTATTACGGTGGGGTTAGGGTTAGGGTTAAAATGAAATATCAAGAAAACTATGAATTTTGTTGATTTGTATTACGGTGGGATTAGGGTTAGGGTTAAAATGAAATATCAAGAAAACTATGAATTTTGTTGATTTGTATTACGGTGGGGTTAGGGTTAGGGTTAAAATGAAATATCAAGAAAACTATGAATTTTGTTGATTTGTATTACGGTGGGGTTAGGGTTAGGGTTAAAATGAAATATCAAGAAAACTATGAATTTTGTTGATTTGTATTACGGTGGGGTTAGGGTTAGGGTTAAAATGAAATATCAAGAAAACTATGAATTTTGTTGATTTGTATTACGGTGGGGTTAGGGTTAGGGTTAAAATGAAATATCAAGAAAACTATGAATTTTGTTGATTAAGGTTAGGGTTAGGGTTAGGGTTAGGGTTAGGGTTAGGGTTAGGGTTAGGGTTAAGGTAAAGATGAAATATCAAGAAAACTATGAATTTTGTTGATTAAGGTTAGGGTTAGGGTTAGGGTTAGGGTTAGGGTTAGGGTTAGGGTTAAGGTAAAGATGAAATATAAAGAAAACTATGAATTTTGTTGATTAAGGTTAGGGTTAGGGTTAGGGTTAGGGTTAGGGTTAGGGTTAAGGTAAAGATGAAATATCAAGAAAACTATGAATTTTGTTGATTAGGGTTAGGGTTAGGGTTAGGGTTAGGGTTAGGGTTAGGGTTAGGGTTAGGGTTAAGGTAAAGATGAAATATCAAGAAAACTATGAATTTTGTTGATTAAGGTTAGGGTTAGGGTTAGGGTTAGGGTTAGGGTTAGGGTTAAGGTAAAGATGAAATATCAAGAAAACTATGAATTTTGTTGATTTGTATTACGGTGGGGTTAGGGTTAGGGTTAAAATGAAATATCAAGAAAACTATGAATTTTGTTGATTTGTATTACGGTGGGGTTAGGGTTAGGGTTAAAATGAAATATCAAGAAAACTATGAATTTTGTTGATTTATATTACGGTGGGGTTAGGGTTAGGGTTAAAATGAAATATCAAGAAAACTATGAATTTTGTTGATTTGTATTACGGTGGGGTTAGGGTTAGGGTTAAAATGAAATATCAAGAAAACTATGAATTTTGTTGATTTGTATTACGGTGGGGTTAGGGTTAGGGTAAAAATGAAATATCAAGAAAACTATGAATTTTGTTGATTTGTATTACGGTGGGGTTAGGGTTAGGGTTAAAATGAAATATCAAGAAAACTATGAATTTTGTTGATTTGTATTACGGTGGGGTTAGGGTTAGGGTTAAAATGAAATATCAAGAAAACTATGAATTTTGTTGATTTGTATTACGGTGGGGTTAGGGTTAGGGTTAAAATGAAATATCAAGAAAACTATGAATTTTGTTGATTTGTATTACGGTTGGGTTGGGGTTAGGGTTAAAATGAAATATCAAGAAAACTATGAATTTTGTTGATTTGTATTACGGTGGGGTTAGGGTTAGGGTAAAAATGAAATATCAAGAAAACTATGAATTTTGTTGATTTGTATTACGGTGGGGTTAGGGTTAGGGTTAGGGTTAGGGTAAAGATGAAATATCAAGAAAACTATGAATTTTGTAGATTAAGGTTAGGGTTAGGGTTAGGGTTAGGGTTAGGGTAAAGATGAAATATCAAGAAAACTATGAATTTTGTTGATTAAGGTTAGGGTTAGGGTTAGGGTTAGGGTTAGAGTAAAGATGAAATATCAAGAAAACTATGAATTTTGTTGATTTGTATTACGGTGGGGTTAGGGTAAGGGTTAAAATGAAATATCAAGAAAACTATGAATTTTGTTGATTTGTATTACGGTGGGGTTAGGGTTAGGGTTAGGGTTAGGGTAAAGATGAAATATCAAGAAAACTATGAATTTTGTTGATTAGGGTTAGGGTTAGGGTTAGGGTTAGGGTTAGGGTTAGGGTAAAGATGAAATATCAAGAAAACTATGAATTTTGTTGATTTATATTACGGTGGGGTTAGGGTTAGGGTTAAAATGAAATATCAAGAAAACTATGAATTTTGTTGATTTGTATTACGGTGGGGTTAGGGTTAGGGTTAAAATGAAATATCAAGAAAACTATGAATTTTGTTGATTTGTATTACGGTGGGGTTAGGGTTAGGGTTAAAATGAAATATCAAGAAAACTATGAATTTTGTTGATTTGTATTACGGTGGGGTTAGGGTTAGGGTTAAAATGAAATATCAAGAAAACTATGAATTTTGTTGATTTGTATTACGGTGGGGTTAGGGTTAGGGTAAAAATGAAATATCAAGAAAACTATGAATTTTGTTGATTTGTATTACGGTGGGGTTAGGGTTAGGGTTAGGGTTAGGGTAAAGATGAAATATCAAGAAAACTATGAATTTTGTAGATTAAGGTTAGGGTTAGAGTTAGGGTTAGGGTTAGGGTTAGGGTAAAGATGAAATATCAAGAAAACTATGAATTTTGTTGATTAAGGTTAGGGTTAGGGTTAGGGTAAGGGTTAGAGTAAAGATGAAATATCAAGAAAACTATGAATTTTGTTGATTTGTATTACAGTGGGGTTAGGGTTAGGGTTAAAATGAAATATCAAGAAAACTATGAATTTTGTTGATTTGTATTACGGTGGGGTTAGGGTTAGGGTAAAAATGAAATATCAAGAAAACTATGAATTTTGTTGATTTGTATTACGGTGGGGTTAGGGTTAGGGTTAGGGTTAGGGTAAAGATGAAATATCAAGAAAACTATGAATTTTGTAGATTAAGGTTAGGGTTAGGGTTAGGGTTAGGGTTAGGGTAAAGATGAAATATCAAGAAAACTATGAATTTTGTTGATTAAGGTTAGGGTTAGGGTTAGGGTTAGGGTTAGGGTTAGGGTAAAGATGAAATATCAAGAAAACTATGAATTTTGTTGATTTGTATTACGGTGGGGTTAGGGTTAGGGTTAAAATGAAATATCAAGAAAACTATGAATTTTGTTGATTTGTATTACGGTGGGGTTAGGGTTAGGGTAAAAATGAAATATCAAGAAAACTATGAATTTTGTTGATTTGTATTACGGTGGGGTTAGGGTTAGGGTTAGGGTTAGGGTAAAGATGAAATATCAAGAAAACTATGAATTTTGTAGATTAAGGTTAGGGTTAGGGTTAGGGTTAGGGTTAGGGTAAAGATAAAATATCAAGAAAACTATGAATTTTGTTGATTAAGGTTAGGGTTAGGGTTAGGGTTAGGGTTAGGGTAAAGATGAAATATCAAGAAAACTATGAATTTTGTTGATTTGTATTACGGTGGGGTTAGGGTTAGGGTTAGGGTTAGGGTAAAGATGAAATATCAAGAAAACTATGAATTTTGTTGATTTGTTTTACGGTGGGGTTAGGGTTAGGGTTAGGGTTAGGGTTAAAATGAAATATCAAGAAAACTATGAATTTTGTTGATTTGTTTTACGGTGGGGTTAGGGTTAGGGTAAAAATGAAATATCAAGAAAACTATGAATTTTGTTGATTTGTATTACGGTGGGGTTAGGGTAAGGGTAAAAATGAAATATCAAGAAAACTATGAATTTTGTTGATTTGTATTACGGTGGGGTTAGGGTTAGGGTTAGGGTTAGGGTAAAGATGAAATATCAAGAAAACTATGAATTTTGTAGATTAAGGTTAGGGTTAGGGTTAGGGTTAGGGTAAAGATGAAATATCAAGAAAACTATGAATTTTGTTGATTAAGGTTAGGGTTAGGGTTAGGGTTAGGGTTAGGGTTAAGGTAAAGATGAAATATCAAGAAAACTATGAATTTTGTTGATTTGTATTACGGTGGGGTTAGGGTTAGGGTTAAAATGAAATATCAAGAAAACTATGAATTTTGTTGATTTGTATTACGGTGGGGTTAGGGTTAGGGTTAAAATGAAATATCAAGAAAACTATGAATTTTGTTGATTTGTATTACGGTGGGGTTAGGGTTAGGGTAAAAATGAAATATCAAGAAAACTATGAATTTTGTTGATTTGTATTACGGTGGGGTTAGGGTTAGGGTTAGGGTTAGGGTAAAGATGAAATATCAAGAAAACTATGAATTTTGTAGATTAAGGTTAGGGTTAGGGTTAGGGTTAGGGTTAGGGTAAAGATGAAATATCAAGAAAACTATGAATTTTGTTGATTAAGGTTAGGGTTAGGGTTAGGGTTAGGGTTAGGGTAAAGATGAAATATCAAGAAAACTATGAATTTTGTTGATTTGTATTACGGTGGGGTTAGGGTTAGGGTTAGGGTTAGGGTAAAGATGAAATATCAAGAAAACTATGAATTTTGTAGATTAAGGTTAAGGTTAGGGTTAGGGTTAGGGTTAGGGTAAAGATGAAATATCAAGAAAACTATGAATTTTGTTGATTTGTATTACGGTGGGGTTAGGGTTAGGGTTAGGGTTAGGGTAAAGATGAAATATCAAGAAAACTATGAATTTTGTAGATTAAGGTTAGGGTTAGGGTTAGGGTTAGGGTTAGGGTAAAGATGAAATATCAAGAAAACTATGAATTTTGTTGATTAAGGTTAGGGTTAGGGTTAGGGTTAGGGTTAGGGTTAGGGTTAAGGTAAAGATGAAATATCAAGAAAACTATGAATTTTGTTGATTTGTATTACGGTGGGGTTAGGGTTAGGGTTAAAATGAAATATCAAGAAAACTATGAATTTTGTTGATTTGTATTACGGTGGGGTTAGGGTTAGGGTTAAAATGAAATATCAAGAAAACTATGAATTTTGTTGATTTGTATTACGGTGGGGTTAGGGTTAGGGTAAAAATGAAATATCAAGAAAACTATGAATTTTGTTGATTTGTATTACGGTGGGGTTAGGGTTAGGGTTAGGGTTAGGGTAAAGATGAAATATCAAGAAAACTATGAATTTTGTAGATTAAGGTTAGGGTTAGGGTTAGGGTTAGGGTTAGGGTAAAGATGAAATATCAAGAAAACTATGAATTTTGTTGATTAAGGTTAGGGTTAGGGTTAGGGTTAGGGTTAGGGTAAAGATGAAATATCAAGAAAACTATGAATTTTGTTGATTTGTATTACGGTGGGGTTAGGGTTAGGGTTAGGGTTAGGGTAAAGATGAAATATCAAGAAAACTATAAATTTTGTAGATTAAGGTTAGGGTTAGGGTTAGGGTTAGGGTTAGGGTAAAGATGAAATATCAAGAAAACTATGAATTTTGTAGATTAAGGTTAGGGTTAGGGTTAGGGTTAGGGTTAGGGTAAAGATGAAATATCAAGAAAACTATGAATTTTGTTGATTAAGGTTAGGGTTAGGGTTAGGGTTAGGGTTAGGGTTAGGGTTAGGGTTAGGGTTAGGGTTAAGGTAAAGATGAAATATCAAGAAAACTATGAATTTTGTTGATTTGTATTACGGTGGGGTTAGGGTTAGGGTTAAAATGAAATATCAAGAAAACTATGAATTTTGTTGATTTGTATTACGGTGGGGTTAGGGTTAGGGTTAAAATGAAATATCAAGAAAACTATGAATTTTGTTGATTTGTATTACGGTGGGGTTAGGGTTAGGGTAAAAATGAAATATCAAGAAAACTATGAATTTTGTTGATTTGTATTACGGTGGGGTTAGGGTTAGGGTTAGGGTTAGGGTAAAGATGAAATATCAAGAAAACTATGAATTTTGTAGATTAAGGTTAGGGTTAGGGTTAGGGTTAGGGTTAGGGTAAAGATGAAATATCAAGAAAACTATGAATTTTGTTGATTAAGGTTAGGGTTAGGGTTAGGGTTAGGGTTAGGGTTAAGGTAAAGATGAAATATCAAGAAAACTATGAATTTTGTTGATTTGTATTACGGTGGGGTTAGGGTTAGGGTTAAAATGAAATATCAAGAAAACTATGAATTTTGTTGATTTGTATTACGGTGGGGTTAGGGTTAGGGTAAAAATGAAATATCAAGAAAACTATGAATTTTGTTGATTTGTATTACGGTGGGGTTAGGGTTAGGGTTAGGGTTAGGGTAAAGATGAAATATCAAGAAAACTATGAATTTTGTAGATTAAGGTTAGGGTTAGGGTTAGGGTTAGGGTTAGGGTTAGGGTAAAGATGAAATATCAAGAAAACTATGAATTTTGTTGATTAAGGTTAGGGTTAGGGTTAGGGTTAGGGTTAGGGTAAAGATGAAATATCAAGAAAACTATGAATTTTGTTGATTTGTATTACGGTGGGGTTAGGGTTAGGGTTAGGGTTAGGGTAAAGATGAAATATCAAGAAAACTATGAATTTTGTAGATTAAGGTTAGGGTTAGGGTTAGGGTTAGGGTTAGGGTTAGGGTAAAGATGAAATATCAAGAAAACTATGAATTTTGTTGATTTGTATTACGGTGGGGTTAGGGTTAGGGTTAGGGTTAGGGTAAAGATGAAATATCAAGAAAACTATGCATTTTGTAGATTAAGGTTAGGGTTAGGGTTAGGGTTAGGGTTAGGGTAAAGATGAAATATCAAGAAAACTATGAATTTTGTTGATTAAGGTTAGGGTTAGGGTTAGGGTTAGGGTTAGGGTTAAGGTAAAGATGAAATATCAAGAAAACTATGAATTTTGTTGATTTGTATTACGGTGGGGTTAGGGTTAGGGTTAAAATGAAATATCAAGAAAACTATGAATTTTGTTGATTTGTATTACGGTGGGGTTAGGGTTAGGGTTAAAATGAAATATCAAGAAAACTATGAATTTTGTTGATTTGTATTACGGTGGGGTTAGGGTTAGGGTAAAAATGAAATATCAAGAAAACTATGAATTTTGTTGATTTGTATTACGGTGGGGTTAGGGTTAGGGTTAGGGTTAGGGTTAGGGTAAAGATGAAATATCAAGAAAACTATGAATTTTGTAGATTAAGGTTAGGGTTAGGGTTAGGGTTAGGGTTAGGGTAAAGATGAAATATCAAGAAAACTATGAATTTTGTTGATTAAGGTTAGGGTTAGGGTTAGGGTTAGGGTTAGGGTAAAGATGAAATATCAAGAAAACTATGAATTTTGTTGATTTGTATTACGGTGGGGTTAGGGTTAGGGTTAGGGTTAGGGTAAAGATGAAATATCAAGAAAACTATAAATTTTGTAGATTAAGGTTAGGGTTAGGGTTAGGGTTAGGGTTAGGGTAAAGATGAAATATCAAGAAAACTATGAATTTTGTTGATTTGTATTACGGTGGGGTTAGGGTTAGGGTTAGGGTAAAGATGAAATATCAAGAAAACTATGAATTTTGTAGATTAAGGTTAGGGTTAGGGTTAGGGTTAGGGTTAGGGTAAAGATGAAATATCAAGAAAACTATGAATTTTGTAGATTAAGGTTAGGGTTAGGGTTAGGGTTAGGGTTAGGGTAAAGATGAAATATCAAGAAAACTATGAATTTTGTAGATTAAGGTTAGGGTTAGGGTTAGGGTTAGGGTTAGGGTTAAAATGAAATATCAAGAAAACTATGAATTTTGTTGATTTGTATTACGGTGGGGTTAGGGTTAGGGTTAAAATGAAATATCAAGAAAACTATGAATTTTGTTGATTTGTATTACGGTGGGGTTAGGGTTAGGGTAAAAATGAAATATCAAGAAAACTATGAATTTTGTTGATTTGTATTACGGTGGGGTTAGGGTTAGGGTTAGGGTTAGGGTAAAGATGAAATATCAAGAAAACTATGAATTTTGTAGATTAAGGTTAGGGTTAGGGTTAGGGTTAGGGTAAAGATGAAATATCAAGAAAACTATGAATTTTGTTGATTAAGGTTAGGGTTAGGGTTAGGGTTAGGGTTAGGGTTAAGGTAAAGATGAAATATCAAGAAAACTATGAATTTTGTTGATTTGTATTACGGTGGGGTTAGGGTTAGGGTTAAAATGAAATATCAAGAAAACTATGAATTTTGTTGATTTGTATTACGGTGGGGTTAGGGTTAGGGTAAAAATGAAATATCAAGAAAACTATGAATTTTGTTGATTTGTATTACGGTGGGGTTGGGGTTAGGGTTAAAATGAAATATCAAGAAAACTATGAATTTTGTTGATTTGTATTACGGTGGGGTTAGGGTTAGGGTAAAAATGAAATATCAAGAAAACTATGAATTTTGTTGATTTGTATTACGGTGGGGTTAGGGTTAGGGTTAGGGTTAGGGTAAAGATGAAATATCAAGAAAACTATGAATTTTGTAGATTAAGGTTAGGGTTAGGGTTAGGGTTAGGGTAAAGATAGAAATATCAAGAAAACTATGAATTTTGTTGATTAAGGTTAGGGTTAGGGTTAGGGTTAGGGTTAGGGTTAGGGTTAAGGTAAAGATGAAATATCAAGAAAACTATGAATTTTGTTGATTTGTATTACGGTGGGGTTAGGGTTAGGGTTAAAATGAAATATCAAGAAAACTATGAATTTTGTTGATTTGTATTACGGTGGGGTTAGGGTTAGGGTTAAAATGAAATATCAAGAAAACTATGAATTTTGTTGATTTGTATTACGGTGGGGTTAGGGTTAGGGTAAAAATGAAATATCAAGAAAACTATGAATTTTGTTGATTTGTATTACGGTGGGGTTAGGGTTAGGGTTAGGGTTAGGGTAAAGATGAAATATCAAGAAAACTATGAATTTTGTAGATTAAGGTTAGGGTTAGGGTTAGGGTTAGGGTTAGGGTTAGGGTAAAGATGAAATATCAAGAAAACTATGAATTTTGTTGATTAAGGTTAGGGTTAGGGTTAGGGTTAGAGTAAAGATGAAATATCAAGAAAACTATGAATTTTGTTGATTTGTATTACGGTGGGGTTAGGGTTAGGGTTAAAATGAAATATCAAGAAAACTATGAATTTTGTTGATTTGTATTACGGTGGGGTTAGGGTTAGGGTAAAAATGAAATATCAAGAAAACTATGAATTTTGTTGATTTGTATTACGGTGGGGTTAGGGTTAGGGTAAAAATGAAATATCAAGAAAACTATGAATTTTGTTGATTTGTATTACGGTGGGGTTAGGGTTAGGGTTAGGGTTAGGGTAAAGATGAAATATCAAGAAAACTATGAATTTTGTAGATTAAGGTTAGGGTTAGGGTTAGGGTTAGGGTTAGGGTAAAGATGAAATATCAAGAAAACTATGAATTTTGTTGATTAAGGTTAGGGTTAGGGTTAGGGTTAGGGTTAGGGTTAGGGTTAGGGTAAAGATGAAATATCAAGAAAACTATGAATTTTGTTGATTAAGGTAAGGGTTAGGGTTAGGGTTAGGGTTAGGGTTAGGGTTAGGGTTAGGGTAAAGATGAAATATCAAGAAAACTATGAATTTTGTTGATTTGTATTACGGTGGGGTTAGGGTTAGGGTTAAAATGAAATATCAAGAAAACTATGAATTTTGTTGATTTGTATTACGGTGGGGTTAGGGTTAGGGTAAAAATGAAATATCAAGAAAACTATGAATTTTGTTGATTTGTATTACGGTGGGGTTAGGGTTAGGGTTAGGGTTAGGGTTAGGGTTAGGGTAAAGATGAAATATCAAGAAAACTATGAATTTTGTAGATTAAGGTTAGGGTTAGGGTTAGGGTTAGGGTTAGGGTTAGGGTAAAGATGAAATATCAAGAAAACTATGAATTTTGTTGATTAAGGTTAGGGTTAGGGTTAGGGTTAGGGTTAGGGTTAGGGTTAGGGTAAAGATGAAATATCAAGAAAACTATGAATTTTGTTGATTTGTATTACGGTGGGGTTAGGGTTAGGGTTAAAATGAAATATCAAGAAAACTATGAATTTTGTTGATTTGTATTACGGTGGGGTTAGGGTTAGGGTAAAAATGAAATATCAAGAAAACTATGAATTTTGTTGATTTGTATTACGGTGGGGTTAGGGTTAGGGTTAGGGTTAGGGAAAAGATGAAATATCAAGAAAACTATGAATTTTGTTGATTTGTGTTACGGTGGGGTTAGGTTAGGGTTAGGGTTAGGGTAAAGATGAAATATCAAGAAAACTATGAATTTTGTTGATTTGTATTACGGTGGGGTTAGGGTTAGGGTTAAAATGAAATATCAAGAAAACTATGAATTTTGTTGATTTGTATTACGGTGGGTTAGGGTTAGGGTTAGGGTTAGGGTAAAGATGAAATATCAAGAAAACTATGAATTTTGTTGATTTGTATTACGGTGGGGTTAGGGTTAGGGTTAGGGTTAGGGTAAAGATGAAATATCAAGAAAACTATGAATTTTGTTGATTAAGGTTAGGGTTAGGGTTAGGGTTAGGGTTAGGGTTAGGGTAAAGATGAAATATCAAGAAAACTATGAATTTTGTTGATTAAGGTTAGGGTTAGGGTTAGGGTTAGGGTTAGGGTAAAGATGAAATATCAAAAAAACTATGAATTTTGTTGATTTAGGTTAGGGTTAGGGTTAGGGTTAGGTGTAGGGTTAGGGGTAGGGTAAAGATTTAATATCAAGAAAACTATGAATTTTGTTGATTAAGGTTAGGGTTAGGGTTAGGGTTAGGGTAAAGATGAAATATCAAGAAAACTATGAATTTTGTTGATTTGTATTACGGTGGGGTTAGGGTTACGGTTAAAATGAAATATCAAGAAAACTATGAATTTTGTTGATTTGTATTACGGTGGGGTTAGGGTTAGGGTTAAAATGAAATATCAAGAAAACTATGAATTTTGTTGATTTGTATTACGGTGGGTTAGGGTTAGGGTTAGGGTTAGGGTAAAGATGAAATATCAAGAAAACTATGAATTTTGTTGATTTGTATTACGGTGGGGTTAGGGTTAGGGTTAGGGTTAGGGTAAAGATGAAATATCAAGAAAACTATTAATTTTGTTGATTTGTATTACGGTGGGGTTAGGGTTAGGGTAAAAATGAAATATCAAGAAAACTATGAATTTTGTTGATTAAGGTTAGGGTTAGGGTTAGGGTTAGGGTTAGGGTTAGGGTAAAGATGAAATATCAAGAAAACTATGAATTTTGTTGTATTAAGGTTAGGGTTAGGGTTAGGGTTAGGGTTAGGGTAAAGATGAAATATCAAGAAAACTATGAATTTTGTTGATTAAGGTTAGGGTTTGGGTTAGGGTTAGGGTTAGGGTAAAGATGAAATATCAAGAAAACTATGAATTTTGTTGATTAAGGTTAGGGTTAGGGTTAGGGTTAGGGTAAGGGTAAAGATGAAATATCAAGAAAACTATGAATTTTGTTGATTAAGGTTAGGGTTAGGGTTAGGGTTAGGGTAAAGATGAAATATCAAGAAAACTATGAATTTTGTTGATTTGTATTACGGTGGGGTTAGGGTTAGGGTTAGGGTTAGGGTAAAGATGAAATATCAAGAAAACTATGAATTTTGTAGATTAAGGTTAGGGTTAGGGTTAGGGTTAGGGTTAGGGTTAGGGTTAGGGTAAAGATGAAATATCAAGAAAACTATGAATTTTGTTGATTAAGGTTAGGGTTAGGGTTAGGGTTAGGGTTAGGGTTAGGGTAAAGATGAAATATCAAGAAAACTATGAATTTTGTTGATTTGTATTACGGTGGGGTTAGGGTTAGGGTTAAAATGAAATATCAAGAAAACTATGAATTTTGTTGATTTGTATTACGGTGGGGTTAGGGTTAGGGTTAGGGTTAGGGTAAAGATGAAATATCAAGAAAACTATGAATTTTGTTGATTTGTATTACGGTGGGGTTAGGGTTAGGGTAAAAATTAAATATCAAGAAAACTATGAATTTTGTTGATTTGTATTACTGTGGGGTTAGGGTTAGGGTTAGGGTTAGGGTAAAGATGAAATATCAAGAAAACTATGAATTTTGTAGATTAAGGTTAGGGTTAGGGTTAGGGTTAGGGTTAGGGTAAAGATAAGATATCAAGAAAACTATGAATTTTGTTGATTAAGGTTAGGGTTAGGGTTAGGGTTAGGGTAAAGATGAAATATCAAGAAAACTATGAATTTTGTTGATTTGTATTACGGTGGGGTTAGGGTTAGGGTTAAAATGAAATATCAAGAAAACTATGAATTTTGTTTATTTGTATTACGGTGGGGTTAGGGTTAGGGTTAAAATGAAATATCAAGAAAACTATGAATTTTGTTGATTTGTATTACGGTGGGGTTAGGGTTAGGGTAAAAATGAAATATCAAGAAAACTATGAATTTTGTTGATTTGTATTACGGTGGGTTAGGGTTAGGGTTAGGGTTAGGGTAAAGATGAAATATCAAGAAAACTATGAATTTTGTTGATTTGTATTACGGTGGGGTTAGGGTTAGGGTTAGGGTTAGGGTTAGGGTAAAGATGAAATATCAAGAAAACTATGAATTTTGTTGATTAAGGTTAGGGTTAGGGTTAGGGTTAGGGTTAGGGTTAGGGTAAAGATGAAATATCAAGAAAACTATGAATTTTGTTGATTAAGGTTAGGGTTAGGGTTAGGGTTAGGGTAAAGATGAAATATCAAGAAAACTATGAATTTTGTTGATTTGTATTACGGTGGGGTTAGGGTTACGGTTAAAATGAAATATCAAGAAAACTATGAATTTTGTTGATTTGTATTACGGTGGGGTTAGGGTTAGGGTTAAAATGAAATATCAAGAAAACTATGAATTTTGTTGATTTGTATTACGGTGGGTTAGGGTTAGGGTTAGGGTTAGGGTAAAGATGAAATATCAAGAAAACTATGAATTTTGTTGATTTGTATTACGGTGGGGTTAGGGTTAGGGTTAGGGTAAAGATGAAATATCAAGAAAACTATGAATTTTGTTGATTAAGGTTAGGGTTAGGGTTAGGGTTAGGGTTAGGGTTAGGGTTAGGGTTAGGGTAAAGATGAAATATCAAGAAAACTATGAATTTTGTTGATTAATGTTAGGGTTAGGGTTAGGGTAAGGGTAAAGATGAAATATCAAGAAAACTATGAATTTTGTTGATTAATGTTAGGGTTAGGGTTAGGGTTAGGGTAAAGATGAAATATCAAGAAAACTATTAATTTTGTTGATTTGTATTACGGTGGGGTTAGGGTTAGGGTTAGGGTTAGGGTAAAAATGAAATATCAAGAAAACTATGAATTTTGTTGATTAAGGTTAGGGTTAGGGTTAGGGTTAGGGTTAGGGTAAAGATCAAATATCAAGAAAACTATGAATTTTGTTGATTAAGGTTAGGGTTAGGGTTAGGGTTAGGGTTAGGGTAAAGATGAAATATCAAGAAAACTATGAATTTTGTTGATTAAGGTTAGGGTTAGGGTTAGGGTTAGGGTTAGGGTTAGGGTAAAGATGAAATATCAAGAAAACTATGAATTTTGTTGATTAAGGTTAGGGTTAGGGTTAGGGTTAGGGTAAAGATGAAATATCAAGAAAACTATGAATTTTGTTGATTAAGGTTAGGGTTAGGGTTAGGGTTAGGGTTAGGGTAAAGATGAAATATCAAGAAAACTATGAATTTTGTTGATTAAGGTTAGGGTTAGGGTTAGGGTTAGGGTTAGGGTAAAGATGAAATATCAAGAAAACTATGAATTTTGTTGATTAAGGTTAGGGTTAGGGTTAGGGTTAGGGTAAAGATGAAATATCAAGAAAACTATGAATTTTGTTATTTGTATTACGGTGGGGTTAGGGTTAGGGTTAAAATGAAATATCAAGAAAACTATGAATTTTGTTGATTTGTATTACGGTGGGGTTAGGGTTAGGGTTAAAATGAAATATCAAGAAAACTATGAATTTTGTTGATTTGTATTACGGTGGGGTTAGGGTTAGGGTAAAGATGAAATATCAAGAAAACTATTAATTTTGTTGATTTGTATTACGGTGGGGTTAGGGTTAGGGTTAGGGTAAAAATGAAATATCAAGAAAACTATGAATTTTGTTGATTAAGGTTAGGGTTAGGGTTAGGGTTAGGGTTAGGGTAAAGATGAAATATCAAGAAAACTATGAATTTTGTTGATTAAGGTTAGGGTTAGGGTTAGGGTTAGGGTTAGGGTAAAGATGAAATATCAAGAAAACTATGAATTTTGTTGATTAAGGTTAGGGTTAGGGTTAGGGTTAGGGTTAGGGTTAGGGTAAAGATGAAATATCAAGAAAACTATGAATTTTGTTGATTAAGGTTAGGGTTAGGGTTAGGGTTAGGGTTAGGGTAAAGATGAAATATCAAGAAAACTATGAATTTTGTTGATTTGTATTACGGTGGGGTTAGGGTTAGGGTTAGGGTTAGGGTAAAAATGAAATATCAAGAAAACTATGAATTTTGTTGATTTGTATTACGGTGGGGTTAGGGTTAGGGTTAGGGTTAGGGTAAAGATGAAATATCAAGAAAACTATGAATTTTGTAGATTAAGGTTAGGGTTAGGGTTAGGGTTAGGGTTATTGTAAAGATGAAATATCAAGAAAACTATGAATTTTGTTGATTTGTATTACGGTGGGGTTAGGGTTAGGGTTAGGGTTAGGGTAAAGATGAAATATCAAGAAAACTATGAATTTTGTAGATTAAGGTTAGGGTTAGGGTTAGGGTTAGGGTTAGGGTAAAAATGAAATATCAAGAAAACTATGAATTTTGTTGATTTGTATTACGGTGGGGTTAGGGTTAGGGTTAGGGTTAGGGTAAAGATGAAATATCAAGAAAACTATGAATTTTGTTGATTTGTGTTACGGTGGGGTTAGGTTAGGGTTAGGGTTAGGGTTAGGGTAAAGATGAAATATCAAGAAAACTATGAATTTTGTTGATTTGTATTACGGTGGGGTTAGGGTTAGGGTAAAGATGAAATATCAAGAAAACTATGAATTTTGTTGATTTGTGTTACGGTGGGGTTAGGTTAGGGTTAGGGTTAGGGTAAAGATGAAATATCAAGAAAACTATGAATTTTGTTGATTTGTATTACGGTGGGGTTAGGGTTAGGGTAAAGATGAAATATCAAGAAAACTATGAATTTTGTTGATTTGTATTACGGTGGGGTTAGGGTTAGGGTTAGGGTTAGGGTAAAGATGAAATATCAAGAAAACTATGAATTTTGTAGATTAAGGTTAGGGTTAGGGTTAGGGTTAGGGTTAGGGTAAAGATGAAATATCAAGAAAACTATGAATTTTGTTGATTTGTGTTACGGTGGGGTTAGGTTAGGGTTAGGGTTAGGGTAAAGATGAAATATCAAGAAAACTATGAATTTTGTTGATTTGTATTACGGTGGGGTTAGGGTTAGGGTAAAGAGGAAATATCAAGAAAACTATGAATTTTGTTGATTTGTATTACGGTGGGGTTAGGGTTAGGGTAAAGAGGAAATATCAAGAAAACTATGAATTTTGTTTATTTGTGTTACGGTTGGGTTAGGTAAGGGTTAGGGTTAGGGTTAGGGTATAGATGAAATATCAAGAAAACTATGAATTTTGTTGATTTGTGTTACGGTGGGTTTAGGTTAGGTTAGTGTTGTGGTGGCAACCACTCATTTGCATATACGAATAACGTTACACTATAAATGGCAAGCCTAGGTTGGCCTTAGAGTGTGTTATCTAAATGCCACTGGAAGTGACGCCGAAGAGCATACATGTCCTCCCACCAAGACTCTCTGACTCGACACCTTCATTTGTACATACTGTAAATATACCTTTTCTTTAATACACTTATTATTGCATTCTCCGTGTTGTTTGCGTCTTCATTGTATTCCTCACTAATTGTGGTTCAACCTTGCAACCACAACAGTTGGCGACGAGATATGAAGCGTCAAATATAACAGTTTGACGAAGAACTATTTAAAAAAAAAAAAGTACAATGCAAAGTGTTGACGAGCAAACGGATTTTACGCTAAAGAAAAGTTTTAGTGAAAAAAAAAAAAAAAAAATCGAACGTGGCAAAAGCGACAATTTACGCTGTTTTCTGGGAATCCGACTTACAAACGAATGTAAAAGTGAATTTTTGTTTTGTCGCTTAACGATAAATCTGTTTTGTATTACTAAAGGACCAACTTGCAAACGAAAAGCCGATTTTGTTCTGTCGCAAAACGACAGGTCAGACTCGTATTACGAAAAGCAAGGAAGTAACCTACGAAAAAAAAAAAAGTTCACCAGTGGATTCTAATTACTGCTCCCCGTTAGCAAAACAACAACTAAAGGAATCTTTTAATTAATAATTTGTTTGGCGGCGGTACTAAAAGGAAATACCATAGCTAGAAATTAAAGCTCAAGGAAAGGATTTTTTTTTTAAAGTTGTCACTGGATAACGGATAATACAGTAAAACGTCACGAAAAAAAAAAAAAAAAGAAAAGTAAAATGGACGAATTATCAAAAATGTTCATGCAATTTTTACAGGCACAAGCTGACCGCGAGGAAAGACAAAATCAGGCACAAGCTGACCGCGAGGAAAGACAAAATGAACGTTTTGCTAAAACACTGGAACTACTAAAGAGTAATCGAGAAAATGTCGACAGTGTTAATTTCTCCCATACAACTATCTTTAATAGTATGGACACATTTAATTATGTGCCGGAGGAAGGAAAGACTTTTGAAGCATACTATACAAGATACGAGGATGTTTTTCAACTGGACTGCAAAAATTGGCCAAATAGCCAGAAAGTGAGCCTTTTACTCAGGAAATTGGGTACATCAGAACACAGCAAATTCATAGATTACATATTACCTAAAAAAACTGCGGAATTAGAGTTCATGGAAGCTGTGAAATTACTAAAAGAATTATTTAATCCAAATGTATCTCTTTTTCATTAAAGATGGCTGTGCATGAATCTAAGAAAGATGGACAACCAAGATTATTTGACATACGCATCAGTTGTCATTAAAAACTGCGATAATTTTAAGCTTGCAGAACTAACGGTAGAAGATTTTAAATGTCTAATCTTCGCACAAGGGTTAGTTTCCACGAAAAATGCAGAAATACGCAGACGAGTGTTGTCTAAGCTGGAATCTGAGCAAGATTTAACCCTCCAGAAACTAGCAAAGGACTGTGAAAGGGCCATTACACTAAAAAAGGATTTAAAAAATATAGAAGAATCCGGAGTGGCATATGTAAGAAAAGTTAGAAAACCATACACACCGACCAAGAACGTTACAAAGAAAAGCAATCGAAATGGAACGGGATATTACAATCCTAATAACCATAAATATAGGGCAGAATATAACAAGCCTCTTCCTAGATATAACTGTAAGAGATGTGCAGAAAAGCATTGGGAATCAGATTGTCCTTATAAGAAGAAAAAATGCTACATTTGTAAGAAGGTGGGACACAAAAGCGATTGCTGCAGATATAAAGATTACACCAGAAAGAGAGTACAGCAAACAAAATCAAATACAAGATTAGACAAAGATCAGCGAAAATACGTAAAAGTGGAAATATTTAAAACACCAATAAAGTTACAACTCGACTCAGGCTCCGATATTTCTATTATAAACCTGAATACATGGAAAAAGTTGGGTAAAAAACCAACCATGATGAAAACGAGTAAATAAGCCCGGACGGTAACTGGTGGTGGTATAAAATTTGAAGGAGAAGTTGTTCTTCCGATAAAATTAAAAGGGATTACGAAGAAATAAAAAGCATTCGTACTGAAAAATAGTGAAAATCTTTTTGGAATAGAAAACTATGAATTATGTTGATTTGTGTTACGGTGGGGTTAGGTTAGGTTAGGTTAGGTTTAGGTTTAGGGTTCGGGTTCGGGTAAGGGTTAGGGTTAGGGTTAGGGTTAGGGTTAGGATAAAGATGAAATATCAAGAAAACTATGAATTTTGTTGATTTGTTTTACGGTAGGGGTTAGGTTAGGTTAAGGTTAAGGTTAGGGTTAGGGTAAGGGTAAAGATGAAATATCAAGAAAAACTATGAATTTTGTTGATTTGTGTTACGGTGGGGTTAGGTAAGATTGAGGGTTAGAGTTAGGATTAGGGTTAGGATAAAGATGAAATATCAAGAAAACTATGAATTTTGTTGATTTGTGTTACGATGGGGTTAGGTTAGGGTTAGAGTTAGGGTTAGGGTAAGGGTTAAGGTAAAGATTAAATATCAAGAAAACTATGAATTTGTTGATTTGTGTTACGGTGGGTTTAGGTAAGTATTAGGGTTAGGGTTAGGGTTAGGGTTAGGGTAAAGATGAAATATCAAGAAAACTATGAATTTTGTTGATTTGTGTTACGGTGGGGTTAGGGTTAGGGTTAGGGTTAGGGTTAGGGTAAAGATGAAATATCAAGAAAACTATGAATTTTGTTGATTTGTGTTACGGTGGGGTTAGGTAAGTATTAGGGTTAGGGTTAGGGTTAGGGTAAACATGAAATATCAAGAAAACTATGAATTTTGTTGATTAAAGGTAAGGGTTAGGGTTAGGTTAGGTTAGGGTTAGGGTTAGGGTTAGGGTTAGGGTAAGGATGAAATATCAAGAAAACTATGAATTTTGTTGATTAAAGGTAAGGGTTAGGGTTAGGTTAGGTTAGGGTTAGGGTTAGGGTTAGGGTTAGGGTAATGATGAAATATCAAGAAAACTATGAATTTTGTTGATTTGTGTTAAGGTGGGGTTAGGTTAGGTTAGGGTTAGGGTTAGGGTTAGGGTTAGGGTAAGGATGAAATATCAAGAAAACTATGAATTTTGTTGATTTGTGTTACGGTGGAGTTAGGTAAGGGTTAGGGTTAGGGTTAGGGTTAGGGTAAGGATGAAATATCAAGAAAACTATGAATTTTGTTGATTTGTGTTACGGTGGGGTTAGGTTAGGGTTAGGGTTAGGGTTAAGATGAAATATCAAGAAAACTATGAATTTTGTTTATTTGTGTTATGGTGGGGTTAGGTTAGGGTTAGGGTTAGGGTAAAGATGAAATATCAAGAAAACTGTGAATTTTTCGATTTGTGTTACGGTGGGGTTAGGGTTAGGGTTAGGGTTAGGGTTAGGGTTAGGGTTAGGGTTAGGGTTAAGGTAAAGATGAAATATCAAGAAAACTATGAATTTTGTTGATTTGTGTTACGGTGGGGTTAGGTAAGGGTTAGGGTTAGGGTTAGGTTAAGGTTAGGGTTAGGGTTAGGGTAAAGATGAAATATCAAGAAAACTATGAATTTTGTTGATTTGTGTTACGGTGGGGTTAGGGTTAGGGTTAGGGTAAAGATGAAATATCAAGAAAACTATGAATTTTTTGATTTGTGTTACGGTGGGGTTAGGGTTAGGGTTAGGGTTAAGATGAAATATCAAGAAAACTATGAATTTTGTTGATTTGTGTTAAGGTGGGGTTAGGTTAGGTTAGGGTTAGGGTTAGGGTTAGCGTTAGGGTTAGGGTAAAGATGAAATATCAAGAAAACTATGAATTTTGTTGATTTGTGTTACGGTGGGGTTAGGTTAGGGTTAGGTTTATGGTTATGGTTAGGGTTAGTGTTAGGGTAAAGATGTAATATCAAGAAAACTAAGAATTTTGTTGATTAAGGTTAGGGTAAGGGTTAGGGTTAGGGTAAGGGTTAGGGTTAGGGTAAAGATGTAATATCAAGAAAACTAAGAATTTTGTTGATTAAGGTTAGGGTAAGGGTTAGGGTTAGGTAAGGGTTAGGGTTAGGGTAAAGATGAAATATCAAGAAAACTATGAATTTTGTTAGTTTGTGTTACGGTGGGGTTAGGTTAGGGTTACGGTTAGGGTTAGGGTTAGGGTAAAGATGAAATATCAAGAAAACTATGAATTTTATTGATTTGTGTTACAGTGGGGTTAGGTAAGGGTTAGGGTTAGGGTTAGGGTTAGGGTTAGGGTAAAGATGAAATATCAAGAAAACTATGAATTTTGTTGATTCGTGTTACGGTGGGGTTAGGTTAGGGTTAGGGTTAGGGTTAGGGTTAGGGTAAAGATGAAATATCAAGAAAACTTGAAATTTTGTTTATTTGTGTTACGGTGGGGTTAGGTTAGGGTTAGGGTTAGGATTAGGGTCAGGGTTATGCTTAGGGTAAAGATGAAATATCAAGAAAACTATGCATTTTGTTGATTTGTGTTACAGTGGGGTTAGGTAAGGGTTAGGGTTAGGGTTAGGGTTAGGGTAAAGATGAAATATCAAGAAAACTATGAATTTTGTTGATTCGTGTTACGGTGGGGTTAGGTTAGGGTTAGGGTTAGGGTAAAGATGAAATATCAAGAAAACTATGAATTTTGTTGATTTGTCTCACGGTGGGGTTAGGTTAGGGTTAGGGTTAGGGTTAGGGTTAGGGTAAAGATGAAATATCAAGAAAACTATGAATTTTGTTGATTCGTGTTACGGTGGGGTTAGGTTAGGGTTAGGGTAAAGATGAAATATCAAGAAAACTATGAATTTTGTTGATTTGTGTTACAGTGGGGTAAGGTAAGGGTTAGGGTTAGGGTTAGGGTTAGGGTTAGGGTAAAGATGAAATATCAAGAAAACTATGAATTTTGTTGATTTGTGTTACTGTGGGGTTAGGTTAGGGTTAGGTTTATGGTTATGGTTAGGGTTAGGGTTAGGGTAAAGATGTAATATCAAGAAAACTAAGAATTTTGTTGATTAAGGTTAGGGTAAGGGTTAGGGTTAGGGTAAGGGTTAGGGTTAGGGTTAGGGTAAAGATAAAATATCAAGAAAACTATGAATTTTGTTGATTTGTGTTACGTTGGGGTTAGGTTAGGGTTAGGTTTATGGTTATGGTTAGGGTTAGTGTTAGGGTAAAGATGTAATATCAAGAAAACTAAGAATTTTGTTGATTAAGGTTAGGGTAAGGGTTAGGGTTAGGGTAAGGGTTAGGGTTAGGGTAAAGATGTAATATCAAGAAAACTAAGAATTTTGTTAGTTTGTGTTACGGTGGGGTTAGGTTAGGGTTAGGTTTATGGTTATGGTTAGGGTTAGTGTTAGGGTAAAGATGTAATATCAAGAAAACTAAGAATTTTGTTGATTAAGGTTAGGGTAAGGGTTAGGGTTAGGGTAAGGGTTAGGGTTAGGGTAAAGATGAAATATCAAGAAAACTATGAATTTTGTTAGTTTGTGTTACGGTGGGGTTAGGTTAGGGTTACGGTTAGGGTTAGGGTTAGGGTAAAGATGAAATATCAAGAAAACTATGCATTTTGTTGATTTGTGTTACGGTGGGGTTAGGTTAGGGTTAGGGTTAGGGTTAGGGTTAGGGTAAAGATGAAATATCAAGAAAACTATGAATTGTGTTGATTTGTGTTACAGTGGGGTTAGGTAAGGGTTAGGGTTAGGATTAGGGTGAGGGTAAAGATGAAATATCAAGAAAACTATGAATTTTGTTGATTAAGGTTAGGGTTAAGGTTAGGGTTAGGGAAAAGATGAAATATCAAGAAAACTAAGAATTTTGTTGATTTGTGTTACGGTGGGGTTAGGTAAGGGTTAGGGTTAGGGTAAAGATGAAATATCAAGAAAACTATGAATTTTGTTAGTTTGTGTTACGGTGGGGTTAGGTTAGGGTTACGGTTAGGGTTAGGGTTAGGGTAAAGATGAAATATCAAGAAAACTATGCATTTTGTTGATTTGTGTTACGGTGGGGTTAGGTTAAAGTTAGGGTTAGGGTAAAGATGAAATATCAAGAAAACTATGCATTTTGTTGATTTGTGTTACGGTGGGGTTAGGTTAGGGTTAGGGTTAGGGTTAGGGTTAGGGTAAAGATGAAATATCAAGAAAACTATGAATTGTGTTGATTTGTGTTACAGTGGGGTTAGGTAAGGGTTAGGGTTAGGATTAGGGTGAGGGTAAAGATGAAATATCAAGAAAACTATGAATTTTGTTGATTCGTGTTACGGTGGGGTTAGGTTAGGGTTAGGGTTAGGATTAGGGTGAGGGTAAAGATGAAATATCAAGAAAACTATGAATTTTGTTGATTCGTGTTACGGTGGGGTTAGGTTAGGGTTAGGGTTAGGGTTGGGGTAAAGATTAAATATCAAGAAAACTATGAATTTTATTGATTTGTGTTACAGTGGGGTTAGGTAAGGGTTAGGGTTAGGGTTAGGGTTAGGGTTAAGATGAAATATCAAGAAAACTATGCATTTTGTTGATTTGTGTTACGGTGGGGATTAGGTTCCAGTTAGGGTTAGGGTTAGGGTTAGGGTAAAGATGAAATATCAAGAAAACTATGAATTTTGTTGATTTGTGTTACAGTGGGGTTAGGTAAGGGTTAGGGTTAGGGTTAGGGTTAGGGTAAAGATGAAATATCAAGAAAACTATGAATTGTGTTGATTTGTGTTACAGTGGGGTTAGGTAAGGGTTAGGGTTAGGATTAGGGTTAGGGTAAAGATGAAATATCAAGAAAACTATGAATTTTGTTGATTCGTGTTACGGTGGGGTTAGGTTAGGGTTAGGGTTGGGGTAAAGATTAAATATCAAGAAAACTATGAATTTTATTGATTTGTGTTACAGTGGGGTTAGGTAAGGGTTAGGGTTAGGGTTAGGGTTAGGGTTAGGGTAAAGATGAAATATCAAGAAAACTATGAATTTTGTTGATTCGTGTTACGGTGGGGTTAGGTTAGGGTTAGGGTTAGGGTTAGGGTTAGGGTAAAGATGAAATATCAAGAAAACTTGAAATTTTGTTTATTTGTGTTACGGTGGGGTTAGGTTAGGGTTAGGGTTAGGATTAGGGTCAGGGTTATGCTTAGGGTAAAGATGAAATATCAAGAAAACTATGCATTTTGTTGATTTGTGTTACAGTGGGGTTAGGTAAGGGTTAGGGTTAGGGTTAGGGTTAGGGTAAAGATGAAATATCAAGAAAACTATGAATTTTGTTGATTCGTGTTACGGTGGGGTTAGGTTAGGGTTAGGGTTAGGGTAAAGATGAAATATCAAGAAAACTATGAATTTTGTTGATTTGTCTCACGGTGGGGTTAGGTTAGGGTTAGGGTTAGGGTTAGGGTTAGGGTAAAGATGAAATATCAAGAAAACTATGAATTTTGTTGATTCGTGTTACGGTGGGGTTAGGTTAGGGTTAGGGTAAAGATGAAATATCAAGAAAACTATGAATTTTGTTGATTTGTGTTACAGTGGGGTAAGGTAAGGGTTAGGGTTAGGGTTAGGGTTAGGGTTAGGGTAAAGATGAAATATCAAGAAAACTATGAATTTTGTTGATTTGTGTTACTGTGGGGTTAGGTTAGGGTTAGGTTTATGGTTATGGTTAGGGTTAGGGTTAGGGTAAAGATGTAATATCAAGAAAACTAAGAATTTTGTTGATTAAGGTTAGGGTAAGGGTTAGGGTTAGGGTAAGGGTTAGGGTTAGGGTTAGGGTAAAGATAAAATATCAAGAAAACTATGAATTTTGTTGATTTGTGTTACGTTGGGGTTAGGTTAGGGTTAGGTTTATGGTTATGGTTAGGGTTAGTGTTAGGGTAAAGATGTAATATCAAGAAAACTAAGAATTTTGTTGATTAAGGTTAGGGTAAGGGTTAGGGTTAGGGTAAGGGTTAGGGTTAGGGTAAAGATGTAATATCAAGAAAACTAAGAATTTTGTTAGTTTGTGTTACGGTGGGGTTAGGTTAGGGTTAGGTTTATGGTTATGGTTAGGGTTAGTGTTAGGGTAAAGATGTAATATCAAGAAAACTAAGAATTTTGTTGATTAAGGTTAGGGTAAGGGTTAGGGTTAGGGTAAGGGTTAGGGTTAGGGTAAAGATGAAATATCAAGAAAACTATGAATTTTGTTAGTTTGTGTTACGGTGGGGTTAGGTTAGGGTTACGGTTAGGGTTAGGGTTAGGGTAAAGATGAAATATCAAGAAAACTATGCATTTTGTTGATTTGTGTTACGGTGGGGTTAGGTTAGGGTTAGGGTTAGGGTTAGGGTTAGGGTAAAGATGAAATATCAAGAAAACTATGAATTGTGTTGATTTGTGTTACAGTGGGGTTAGGTAAGGGTTAGGGTTAGGATTAGGGTGAGGGTAAAGATGAAATATCAAGAAAACTATGAATTTTGTTGATTAAGGTTAGGGTTAAGGTTAGGGTTAGGGAAAAGATGAAATATCAAGAAAACTAAGAATTTTGTTGATTTGTGTTACGGTGGGGTTAGGTAAGGGTTAGGGTTAGGGTAAAGATGAAATATCAAGAAAACTATGAATTTTGTTAGTTTGTGTTACGGTGGGGTTAGGTTAGGGTTACGGTTAGGGTTAGGGTTAGGGTAAAGATGAAATATCAAGAAAACTATGCATTTTGTTGATTTGTGTTACGGTGGGGTTAGGTTAAAGTTAGGGTTAGGGTAAAGATGAAATATCAAGAAAACTATGCATTTTGTTGATTTGTGTTACGGTGGGGTTAGGTTAGGGTTAGGGTTAGGGTTAGGGTTAGGGTAAAGATGAAATATCAAGAAAACTATGAATTGTGTTGATTTGTGTTACAGTGGGGTTAGGTAAGGGTTAGGGTTAGGATTAGGGTGAGGGTAAAGATGAAATATCAAGAAAACTATGAATTTTGTTGATTCGTGTTACGGTGGGGTTAGGTTAGGGTTAGGGTTAGGATTAGGGTGAGGGTAAAGATGAAATATCAAGAAAACTATGAATTTTGTTGATTCGTGTTACGGTGGGGTTAGGTTAGGGTTAGGGTTAGGGTTGGGGTAAAGATTAAATATCAAGAAAACTATGAATTTTATTGATTTGTGTTACAGTGGGGTTAGGTAAGGGTTAGGGTTAGGGTTAGGGTTAGGGTTAAGATGAAATATCAAGAAAACTATGCATTTTGTTGATTTGTGTTACGGTGGGGATTAGGTTCCAGTTAGGGTTAGGGTTAGGGTTAGGGTAAAGATGAAATATCAAGAAAACTATGAATTTTGTTGATTTGTGTTACAGTGGGGTTAGGTAAGGGTTAGGGTTAGGGTTAGGGTTAGGGTAAAGATGAAATATCAAGAAAACTATGAATTGTGTTGATTTGTGTTACAGTGGGGTTAGGTAAGGGTTAGGGTTAGGATTAGGGTTAGGGTAAAGATGAAATATCAAGAAAACTATGAATTTTGTTGATTCGTGTTACGGTGGGGTTAGGTTAGGGTTAGGGTTGGGGTAAAGATTAAATATCAAGAAAACTATGAATTTTATTGATTTGTGTTACAGTGGGGTTAGGTAAGGGTTAGGGTTAGGGTTAGGGTTAGGGTAAAGATGAAATATCAAGAAAACTATGAATTTTGTTGATTCGTGTTACGGTGGGGTTAGGTTAGGGTTAGGGTTAGGGTTAGGGTTAGGGTTAGTGTTAGGGTAAAGATGTAATATCAAGAAAACTAAGAATTTTGTTGATTAAGGTTAGGGTAAGGGTTAGGGTTAGGGTTAGGGTTAGGGTTAGTGGAAAAGATGTAATATCAAGAAAACTAAGAATTTTGTTGATTTGTGTTACGGTTGGGTTAGGTAAGGGTTAGGGTTAGGGTAAAGATGAAATATCAAGAAAACTATGAATTTTGTTAGTTCGTGTTACGGTGGGGTTAGGTTAGGGTTACGGTTAGGGTTATGCTTAGGGTAAAGTTGAAATATCAAGAAAACTATGCATTTTGTTGATTTGTGTTACGGTGGGGTTAGGTTAGGGTTAGGGTTAGGGTAAAGATGAAATATCAAGAAAACTATGAATTTTATTGATTTGTGTTACAGTGGGGTTAGGTAAGGGTTAGGGTTAGGGTTAGGGTTCAGATGAAATATCAAGAAAACTATGAATTTTGTTGATTCGTGTTACGGTGGAGTTAGGTTAGGGTTAGGGTTAGGGTTAGCGTTAGGGTAAAGATGAAATATCAAGAAAACTTGAAATTTTGTTTATTTGTGTTACGGTGGGGTTAGGTTAGGGTTAGTATTAGGGTTAGGGTTAGGTTTAGAGTTAGGGTTAGAGTAAGGATGAAATATCAAGAAAACTATTAATTTTATTGATTTGTGTTACAGTGGGGTTAGGTAAGGGTTAGGGTTAGGGTTAGGGTTCAGATGAAATATCAAGAAAACTATGAATTTTGTTGATTCGTGTTACGGTGGGGTTAGGTTAGGATTAGGGTCAGGGTTAAGCTTAGGGTAAAGTTGAAATATCAAGAAAACTATGCATTTTGTTGATTTGTGTTACGGTGGGGATTAGGTTCCAGTTAGGGTTAGGGTTAGGGTTAGGGTTAGGGTTAGGGTAAAGATGAAATATCAAGAAAACTATGAATTTTGTTGATTCGTGTTACGGTGGGGTTAGGTTAGGGTTAGGGTTAGGGTAAAGATGAAATATCAAGAAAACTATGAATTTTGTTGATTTGTCTCACGGTGGGGTTAGGTTAGGGTTAGGGTTAGGGTTAGGGTTAAGATGAAATATCAAGAAAACTATGAATTTTGTTGATTTGTGTTACGGTGGGGTTAGGTTAGGGTTAGGGTTAGGGTTAGGGTAAAGATTAAATATCAAGAAAACTATGCATTTTGTTGATTTGTGTTACAGTGGGGTTAGGTAAGGGTTAGGGTTAGGGTTAAGATGAAATATCAAGAAAACTATGCATTTTGTTGATTTGTGTTACGGTGGGGTTAGGTTAGGGTTAGGGTTAGGGTAAAGATGAAATATCAAGAAAACTATGAATTTTATTGATTTGTGTTACAGTGGGGTTAGGTAAGGGTTAGGGTTAGGGTTCACATGAAATATCAAGAAAACTATGAATTTTGTTGATTCGTGTTACGGTGGGGTTAGGTTAGGGTTAGGGTTAGGGTTAGGGTTAGGGTAAAGATGAAATATCAAGAAAACTATGAATTGTGTTGATTTGTGTTACAGTGGGGTTAGGTAAGGGTTAGGGTTAGGATTAGGGTTAGGGTAAAGATGAAATATCAAGAAAACAATGAATTTTGTTGATTCGTGTTACGGTGGGGTTAGGTTAGGGTTAGGGTTGGGGTAAAGATTAAATATCAAGAAAACTATGAATTTTATTGATTTATGTTACAGTGGGGTTAGGTAAGGGTTAGGGTTAGGGTTAGGGTAAAGATGAAATATGCGAAAACTATGAATTTTGTTGATTCGTGTTACGGTGGGGTTAGGTTAGGGTTAGGGTTAGGGTTAGGGTTAGGGTTAGGGTAAAGATGAAATATCAAGAAAACTATGAATTTTGTTGATTTGTGTTACGGTGGGGTTAGGTTAGGGTTAGGTTTATGGTTATGGTTAGGGTTAGTGTTAGGGTAAAGATGTAATATCAAGAAAACTAAGAATTTTGTTGATTAAGGTTAGGGTAAGGGTTAGGGTTAGGGTTAGGGTTAGGGTTAGTGGAAAAGATGTAATATCAAGAAAACTAAGAATTTTGTTGATTTGTGTTACGGTGGGGTTAGGTAAGGGTTAGGGTTAGGGTAAAGATGAAATATCAAGAAAACTATGAATTTTGTTAGTTTGTGTTACGGTGGGGTTAGGTTAGGGTTACGGTTAGGGTTAGGGTTAGGGTAAAGATGAAATATCAAGAAAACTATGCATTTTGTTGATTTGTGTTACGGTGGGGTTAGGTTAGGGTTAGGGTTAGGGTAAAGATCAAATATCAAGAAAACTATGAATTTTATTGATTTGTGTTACAGTGGGGTTAGGTAAGGGTTAGGGTTAGGGTTAGGGTTCAGATGAAATATCAAGAAAACTATGAATTTTGTTGATTCGTGTTACGGTGGGGTTAGGTTAGGGTTAGGGTTAGGGTTAGGGTTAGGGTAAAGATGAAATATCAAGAAAACTTGAAATTTTGTTTATTTGTGTTACGGTGGGGTTAGGTTAGGGTTAGTATTAGGGTTAGGGTTAGGTTTAGAGTTAGGGTTAGAGTAAGGATGAAATATCAAGAAAACTATTAATTTTATTGATTTGTGTTACAGTGGGGTTAGGTAAGGGTTAGGGTTAGGGTTAGGGTTAGGGTTCAGATGAAATATCAAGAAAACTATTAATTTTGTTGATTCGTGTTACGGTGGGGTTAGGTTAGGATTAGGGTCAGGGTTATGCTTAGGGTAAAGTTGAAATATAAAGAAAACTATGCATTTTGTTGATTTGTGTTACGGTGGGGATTAGGTTCCAGTTAGGGTTAGGGTTAGGGTTAGGGTTAGGGTAAAGATGAAATATCAAGAAAACTATGAATTTTGTTGATTAGTGTTACAGTGGGGTTAGGTTCCAGTTAGGGTTAGTGTTAGGGTTAGGGTTAGGGTAAAGATGAAATATCAAGAAAACTATGAATTTTGTTGATTTGTCTCACGGTGGGGTTAGGTTAGGGTTAGGGTTAGGGTTAGGGTTAAGATGAAATATCAAGAAAACTATGAATTTTGTTGATTTGTGTTACGGTGGGGTTAGGTTAGGGTTAGGGTTAGGGTTAGGGTTAGGGTAAAGATTAAATATCAAGAAAACTATGAATTTTGTTGATTTGTGTTACGGTGGGGTTAGGTTAGGTTAGGGTTAGGGTTATCGTTAGGGTTAGGGTTAGGGCAAAGATGAAATATCAAGGAAACTATGAATTTTGTTGATTTGTGTTACGGTGGGGTTAGGTTAAGTTAGGGTTAGGGTTAGGGTTAGGGTAAAGATTAAATATCAAGAAAACTATGAATGTTGTTGATTTGTGTTACGGTGGGGATTAGGTTCCAGTTAGGGTTAGTGTTAGGGTTAGGGTTAGGGTAAAGATGAAATATCAAGAAAACTATGCATTTTGTTGATTTGTGTTACGGTGGGGATTAGGTTCCAGTTAGGGTTAGTGTTAGGGTTAGGGTTAGGGTAAAGATTAAATATCAAGAAAACTATGAATGTTGTTGATTTGTGTTACGGTGGGGATTAGGTTCCAGTTAGGGTTAGTGTTAGGGTTAGGGTTAGGGTAAAGATGAAATATCAAGAAAACTATGAATGTTGTTGATTTGTGTTACGGTGGGGATTAGGTTCCAGTTAGGGTTAGTGTTAGGGTTAGGGTTAGGGTAAAGATGAAATATCAAGGAAACTATGAATTTTGTTGATTTGTGTTACGGTGGGGTTAGGTTAAGTTAGGGTTAGGGTTAGGGTTAGGGTTAGGGTAAAGATGAAATATCAAGGAAACTATGAATTTTGTTGATTTGTGTTACAGTGGGGTTAGGTTCCAGTTAGGGTTAGTGTTAGGTTTAGGGTTAGGGTAAAGATGAAATATAAAGAAAACTATGAATTTTGTTGATTTGTCTCACGGTGGGGTTAGGTTAGGGTTAGGGTTAGGGTTAGGGTTAAGATGAAATATCAAGAAAACTATGAATTTTGTTGATTTGTGTTACGGTGGGGTTAGGTTAGGGTTAGGGTTAGGGTTAGGGTTAGGGTAAAGATGAAATATCAAGAAAACTATGAATTTTGTTGATTTGTGTTACGGTGGGGTTAGGTTAGGGTTAGGGTTAGGGTTAGGGTTAGGGTTAGGGCAAAGATGAAATATCAAGGAAACTATGAATTTTGTTGATTTGTGTTACGGTGGGGTTAGGTTAAGTTAGGGTTAGGGTTAGGGTTAGGGTAAAGATTAAATATCAAGAAAACTATGAATTTTGTTGATTTGTGTTACGGTGGGGTTAGGTTACGTTAGGGTTAGGGTTAGGGTAAAGATGAAATATCAAGAACACTATGAATTTTGTTGATTTGTGTTACGGTGGGGTTAGGTTAGGTTAGGGTTAGGGTTATCGTTAGGGTTAGGGTTAGGGTAAAGATGAAATATCAAGAAAACTATGAATTTTGTTGATTTGTATTACGGTGGGGTTAGGGTTAGGGTTAGGGTTAGGGTAAAGATGAAATATCAAGAAAACTATGAATTTCGTTGATTTGTGTTACGGTGGGGTTAGGTAAGGGTTAAGGTAAGGGTTAGGGTTAGGGTAAGGGTTAGAGTTAGGGTACAGATGAAATATCAAGAACACTATGAATTTTGTTGATTTGTGTTACGGTGGGGTTAGGTTAGGGTTAGGGTTAGGGTTAGGGTTAGGGTTAAGATGAAATATCAAGAAAACTATGAATTTTGTTGATTTCTGTTACGGTTGGGTTAAATAAGGGTTAGGGTTACGGTTAGGGTTAGGGTAAGGGTTAGAGTTAGGGTAAAGATGAAATATCAAGAACACTATGAATTTTGTTGATTTGTGTTACGGTGGGGTTAGGTTAGGGTTAGGGTGAAGATTAGGGTTAGGGTTAGGGTTAGGGTTAAGATAAAGATGAAATATCAAGAAACCTATGAATTTTGTTGATTTGTGTTACGGTTGGGTTAGGGTTAGGGTAAGGTTTAGGGTTAGGGTTAGGGTAAACATGAAATATCAAGAAAACTATGAATTTTGTTGATTTGTGTTAAGGTAGGGTGAGGGTTAGGGTTAGGGTAAAGATGAAATATCAAGAAAACTATGAATTTGGTTGATTTGTGTTACGGTGAGATTAGGTTAGGGTTAGGGATAGGGTTAGGTTAAAGATGAAATATCAAGAAAACTATGAATTTTGTTAATTTGTATTACGGTGGGGTTAGGTTATGGTTAGGGTTAGGGTTAGGGTTAGGGTAAAGATGAAATATCAAGAAAACTATGAATTCTTTTCATTTGGGTTAGGGTTAGGGTAAGGATTAGGGTTAGGGTTAGGGTTAGGGTAAAGATGAAATATCAAGAAAACTATGAATTTTGTTAATTTGTATTACGGTGGGGTTAGGTTATGGTTAGGGTTAGGGTTAGGGTTAGGGTTAGGGTAAAGATGAAATATCAAGAAAACTATGAATTCTTTTCATTTGGGTTAGGGTTAGGGTAAGGATTAGGATTAGGGTTAGGGTTAGGGTTAGGGTAAAGATGAAATATCAAGAAAACTATGAATTTTGTTGATTAAGGTTAGGGTTAGGGTTAGGGTTAGGGTTAGGGTTAGGGTTAAGGTAAAGATGAAATATCAAGAAAACTATCAATTTTGTTGATTTGTGTTACGGTGGGGTTAGGTTAGGGTTAGGGTAAGGATTAGGGTAAGGGTTAGGGTTAGGGTTAGGGTTAGGGTTAGGGTTAGGGTTAGGGTTAGGGTAAAGATGAAATATCAAGAAAACTATGATTTTTGTTGATTTTTGTTACGGTGGGGTTAGGTTAGGGTTAGGGTTAGGGTTAGGGTAAAGATGAAATATCAAGAAAACTATGAATTTTGTTGATTTGTGTTACGGTGGGGTTAGGTTTGGGTTAGGGTTAGGGTTGGAGTTTGTGTTAGCGTTAGGGTTTGGGTTAGGGTTGGAGTTAGGGTTAGGGCAAAGATGAAATATCAAGAAAACTATGAATTTTGTTGATTTGGGTTAGGGTTAGGGTTAGGGTTAGGGTAAAGATTAAATATCAAGAAAACTAGGATTTTTGTTGATTTAGGTTAGGGTCAGGTTTAGGGTAAAGATGAAATATCAAGACAACTATGAATTTTGTTGATTTGTGTTACGGTGGGGTTAGGTTAGTGTTAGGGTTAGGGTTATGGTTAGGGTTAGGGTTAGGGTAAAGATTAAATATAATTAAAACTATTAATTTTGTTGATTTGTGTTACGGTGGGGTAAGGTTAGGTTTAAGGTTAGGGTTAGGGTTAGGGTTAGGGTTAGGGTAAAGATTAAATATCAAGAAAACTCGGATTTTTGTTGATTTGTGTTACGGTGGGGTTAGGTTAGTGTTAGGGTTAGGGTTAGGGTTAGGGTTAGGGTTAGGGTAAAGATTAAATATAATTAAAACTATTAATTTTGTTGATTTGTGTTACGGTGGGGTAAGGTTAGGTTTAAGGTTAGGGTTAGGGTTAGGGTAAAGATAAAATATCAAGAAAAGTAGGATTTTTTTTATTTAAGTTAGGGTTAGGGTGAGGGTAAATATGAAATATCAAGAAAAGTATGAATTTTTTTATTTAGGTTAGGGTTAGGGTTAGGGTAAAGCTGAAATATCAAGAAAACTATGAACTTTTTTGATTTAGGTTAGGGTTAAGGTTAGGGTAATGATGAAATATCAAGAAAACTATTAATTTTTTTATTTGGGTTAGGGTTAGGGTTTGGGTTAGGGTAAATATGAAATATCAAGAAAACTATGAATTTTTTTTATTTAGGTTAGGCTTAGGGTTACGGTTAGGGTTAGGGTTAGGATAAAGAGGAAATATCAAGAAAACTGTTATAAACCATGTAATTTAGGTTATAATAATTAATAACTCGTAAAACAAAATGGATGACTTTTCAACAGAAAGGTTTAACCGATTTATAAAAAGTGTAATTAGAATGAAATGAGTTATTTAGCCGCTATAACGCGAGATGAAATATCTGCCAGTCTGCTCCGTGGTCAATGTTTACTTTCACTTGATCACTCGATCAGGGTCGATAACTATTAAATGTTCCAAGGGACATAATTCAGTTTTTCTTTAGTTATTCCTAACATCTCTTATTTTAGTCTTTAACTGTATCGAGCGCACCTGGGGTCAACTTGGAGGTGCTTGACTCTAGTGCGACTGCGCTTTGGCCAAGTCCTGGGAGGTCTTTGATAATTCTCATCTGAATTTGTCTGCAGGAGAGGTGGTGTAGATGGCAGTTCAAATGTGTCCATTAACAAATCAAACGGAATGGTTGTTCTGTTGTCCACTTAGTTCTCTACAGAGTATCTGAGACGCAACTGGTTTTTGTGCCGTGCCCAGAATTGATTTCCGACTTGAACATCATACAGAAATTGTCCATTTATTTTGTGGATGATGCCTGGTACCCAGTTTGGCCGGCCAGGTCTGTAATTCCGAGAAAACACTGGTGTGCCAACTGAAAATGCTTTTGTTTTGTTAGGGCTTAGTTGTTGGCTTTTTGGCTGGGGACGTAAAGCATCAAGTGTGGTACGGAGTTTTCGTCCAATGAGTGCCTCTGCTGGTGATAGACCATTCTTCACAGCTCCATTTGGCGTTATTCCATATGGAAAGGAGGAAAGCATGTAGTATCTCCTCTGTTGTTCCCTCTTGGTTTTAGTAGTGCCCTTTCGAATGTGTCTACAGATCTTTCGGCTTGTCCGTTGGGTTGAGGATGGTTCAGTAGCGACCGAACGTGTGTTATGCTGAATGTAACACTGGGTTGATGGCTGACGAGCACGCAACATTGTGCGCAATTTCTGCTTAGGACTGTTGTATTGCGAGGACCTGAACCTTGCTGCTGCTGCTGGACCACCAGGCGGGAGATGCTGTGTAAAAAAGTAGGGAGCCTGTTGTTGAGGCTGTGGCGGTCTATACCAATTGAGGTGGGGTCCTGGCTGGTACACCTCTGGTGGGTAGTTGACTCGATGGTGAATTGGTGCTTGCTTCATGTAGGAGGTGGTTGGTCGAGGTCCTGCTGTGGTAATTTTCTCTGTAGATGATGTTGATATTATTGTGGGAGTTCGTGTTGAAGTGGAGCCAAAGGTTGGTCCAACCGAAAGGTTGGTGGTTGGTCGATTGTTCCGCCGCCGCCGTTGCTGTTTCTTCTTGCTGAGGTCGTCTTTACTGCTCTGAGGTGACGATGTGGACACCACCTCACATATTTGGTTGAGTGGAATGTCGAGAAGACCTAGTAACTCGATAGAATCAAGTCCCAGCAAATTATGGCATGAGTTTGTTATGTATACGGTGCCTGACACCGTTTTTCCTTTCATTTTGCCGGTAGCGGGTAATTGACCCGTGATGTGCTACCTGACTTGTTGGTGTCAATGAAGGCTGGCCTATGGCTTCCTATAGTTTTTGTGATATAATAGTTATATCTGATGCTGTATCGATCTGCAATTGAATAGGATGGCCATTCAATTGTACTGCAACATATTTTCGTTTGGATTTTTGTTTTGAAAGAAAAGTTGCTATCAGACTATTTGTTTTTGAAAAACTGTTTGTTTTTGAACTGTATTGATGTCGTTGCCTGTTGTGTGTATGTGAGGTTTGCCTATTATGGGTTGGTTTTCGTCCTGGAGGGGTGCAAAATCCCTCTTTATGTCCGAGTCGATTGCAGCTGCGACAGCGGTGTGTCTTGAAGGTGCAGTATCGCTGTTGGGGGCTGGACTGATTTTGAATTCGGTGAGGTGGGCTGAAGTTGTTTTTGAACTGTGTTTACCATGGATGCTGATGCTTGTTGTACCATAGTTGAATCATGTTTTAGATTCACTAGACGCTGGCATTCCACGGCAACTTGTTGCAATGTTATGTCTGGATTTTGTTCTATTTTTGACAAAATCCTTGTGCGAATATCTGCTTCCTCTGCTGATTTCAAACCACACACAAAAATCAAATATTTGAACTGAGCGTCTGTGATGGAAGAGATTTTAAAACGTTCACATTCTTTGTTTACAAGGCCTGCATAGGTTGAAAAATCGGTCGAGGAAGATTTCGTTATGTTAAGACAATTAAAACGCATATTGAATAATGTAATATGTTCACCGAAAATCTGAGTGAGGGTTCTCACTGTGCTGTCAAAATTTAAGTTCCGAGCATGATTTCCTAATATATAATTTGTATACCGATCATGTTCCGACATCCCAAGCTTCCGTAACAGAAGTCTTACCTTCCAGTCGATCCTTGAAATCTACTCAAAAAATGTCATCGAAACGCACAAACCATGTCTTGAACGTCGAATTTGCCATTGGGTCGTTGCGAAACTGAATCTGTAGCCGTCCTAAGATTTGTTTCTGAATTCGACGATGTAGGCGTGGAAAATCTCTCTGAAAATAACTCCATCAAACGTAATTGTTGTTGAAGCAACTGTTGTATTGTACATTCCATTTTCTTTTTATGTTTTTTTTTAAAATGTAAATTTATCTCATTCCTCGTCACCAACTTTTAAAACCTCGTAATTTAGGTTAATTATAAATAATAACTTGTAAATAAATGGATGAACTATCAAGAGAAACGTTTAACAGATTTATTAAAACTGAACACAGAATGAATTAATGTGTTAATTGGCCGCTGGACGCGATTGATATTATGGAATTCACCTTTCAACAGCATAGGTTGAAAAATCGGTCGAGGAAGATTTCGTTATTAAAAAATTAAAACGCATATTGAATAATGAAATCTGAGTGAGAATTTGTACTGTGTTTTGAAAATCGCAGTCACGAGAATGGCAATATGTAATTTACATACCGAGACGGGTACTATTGGAATTTGTTAAAGACCCCCCCCTGATTGGCTGTTGCCCTGTCCCTTAAGGGCCTCACGGATTGGCTGTCAGGCATTGCAACCCCTTTTTTCTTAGGTGTCACGTGAATGTTTTGGCAATATGTAATTTACATACCGATCATGTTCCGACGTCCCAAGCTTCCGTAACAGAAGTGTTACCTTCCAGTCGTCAGCTTGAACTTTGAACTTTGAAATCCACTTGAAAAATGTCCTCGAAACGCGCAAACCATGTTTCGAACATCAAATTTGCCACTGGGTCATAACAAAATTCCGTTATTGTTTGTGAAATGAAATCTGTAGATGTCCTAAGATTTGTTTCTGAAATCGACGATGTAGGTGTGAAAAATCTCTCTGAAAATAATTCCATTAACATTAGCAATAATTGTGTAATACATTTTCTTTTTTTTTTCTTTTGAAAAAAATTGTAAGTTGATCTCGTTCTCGTCGCCACTTTTGTGAACCATGTAATTTAGGTTATAATAATTAATAACTCGTAAAACAAAATGGATGACTTTTCAACAGAAAGGTTTAACCGATTTATTAAAAGTGTAATTAGAATGAAATAAGTTATTTAGCCGCTGTAACGCGAGATGAAATTTGAGCCAGTGCAGAGTTTTATAGATATTTAATACTAACCCTAAACCAAACCCTAGTTCAAATGCCAAAAATGCAGAGTTTTATAGATATTTTATTGTAACCCTAACCCTAACCCAAATCAAAAAAAATACAGAGTTTTATGGATATTTTATTCTAACACTCACACTAACCCTAGCCCAAATAAAAAAAATGCAGAGTTTTATGGATATTTTATTCTAACACTCACACTAACCCTAGCCCAAATCCAAAAAATTCAGTTTTATGGATATTTAATTCTAACCGGTACCCTCAACCTTGCCTACATCAAAATAATTCAGAGTTTTATTAATATCTTATTCAAACCCTTACCCTAACCCTAGCCCAAATAAAAAAAATGCAGTTTTATGGAAATTTAATACTTACCCTAACCATAACCCTAGCCCGAATCAAAAAAATTCAGAGTTTTATGGACATTTTATTCTAACCTTAACACTAAACCTAACCGTATCCCAAATCCAAAAAATGCAGATTTTTATGTATATTTTATTGTTACCCTTACCCTTACCCTAGCCGAAATCCAAAAAATGCAGAGTTTTATGGATATTTTATTCTAAGCCTAACCCTAAAGCTAACCCTATCCCAAATCCAAAAATGCAGGGTTTTATGAATATTTAATTAAAACCCTAACCCTAACCCAAGCCCAAATCAAAAAAATGCAGTATGTAAATGGATATTTACTTCGAACCCTAACCATAACCTAGCCCATATTAAAAATGCTGAGTTTTATGGATATTTTATTCTAAGCCTAACCCTAACCCTAGCCCAAATCAAAAAAATGCAGTATGTAAATGGATATTTACTTCGAACCCTAACCATAACCTAGCCCATATTTAAAAATGCTGAGTTTTATGGATATTTTATACTAACCGTAACCCTAACCCTTGACCAAATCCAAAAAATGCAGAGTTTTATGGATATTTTATTCTAAGCCTAACCCTAAAGCTAACCCTATCCCAAATCAAAAAAATGCAGGGTTTTATGAATATTTAATTCAAACCTTAACCCCAAATCCAAAAAATGCAGAGTTTTATGGATATTTTATACAAACCCTTACCATAACCCTAGCCCAAATCAAAAAAATGCACAGTTTTATGGATATTTTATACTTACAGTAACCCTAACCCTAGACCAAATCCAAAAAATGCAGAGTTTTATGTATATTTTATTCTAACCCTAACCTAAACCCTAGCCCAAATCCAAAAAATGTAGAGTTTTATTGATATTTAATTCTAACTCTAACTCTAACCCAAGCCTAAATCCAAAAAATGCAGTTTTATGGATATTTAATTCTAACCCTAACTCTAACCCAAGCCCAAATCCAAAAAATGCAGTTTTATGGATATTTAATTCTAACCCTAACTCTAACCCAAGCCCAAATCCAAAAAATGCAGAGTTTTATTGATATTTAATTCTAACCCTAACTCTAACCCAAGCCCAAATAAAAAAAATGCAGTTTTATTGATATTTAATTCTAACCCTAACTCTAACCCAAGCCCAAATCCAAAAAATGCAGTTTTATTGATATTTAATTCTAACCCTAACTCTAACCCCAGCCCAAATCCAAAAAATGCAGTTTTATGGATATTTAATTCTAACCCTAACTCTAACCCAAGCCTAACTCCAAAAAATGCAGAGTTTTATTGATATTTAATTCTAACCCTAACTCTAACCTAAGCCCGAATCCAAAAAATGCAGTTTTATGGATATTTAATTCTAACCCTAACTCTAACCCAAGCCCAAATTCAAAAAATGCAGTTTTATGGATATTTAATTCTAACCCTAACTCTAACCCAAGCCCAAATCCAAAAAATGCAGTTTTATGGATATTTAATTCTAACTGTAACTCTAACCCAAGCCCAAATCCAAAAAATGCAGTTTTATGGATATTTAATTCTAACCCTTACTCTAACCCAAGCCCAAATCCAAAAAATGCAGTTTTATGGATATTTAATTCTAACCCTAACTCTAACCCAAGCCTAAATCCAAAAAATGCAGACTTTTACTGATATTTAATTCTAACCCTAACTGTAACCCAATCCCAAATCAAAAAAATGCAGTTTTATGGATATTTAATTCTAACCCTCACTCTAACCAAAGCCTAAATCCCAAAAATGCAGAGTTTTATTGATATTTAATTCTAACCCTAACTCTAACCCAAGCCCAAATCCAAAAAATGCAGTTTTATGGATGTTTAATTCTAACCCTAACTCTAACCCAAGCCCAAATCCAAAAAATGCAGTTTTATGGATATTTAATTCTAACCCTAACTCTAACCCAAGCCCAAATCCAAAAAATGCAGAGTTTTATTGATATTTAATTCTAACCCTAACTCTAACCCAAGCCCAAATAAAAAAAATGCAGTTTTATTGATATTTAATTCTAACCCTAACTCTAACCCAAGCCCAAATCCAAAAAATGCAGTTTTATTGATATTTAATTCTAACCCTAACTCTAACCCCAGCCCAAATCCAAAAAATGCAGTTTTATGGATATTTAATTCTAACCCTAACTCTAACCCAAGCCTAACTCCAAAAAATGCAGAGTTTTATTGATATTTAATTCTAACCCTAACTCTAACCTAAGCCCGAATCCAAAAAATGCAGTTTTATGGATATTTAATTCTAACCCTAACTCTAACCCAAGCCCAAATTCAAAAAATGCAGTTTTATGGATATTTAATTCTAACCCTAACTCTAACCCAAGCCCAAATCCAAAAAATGCAGTTTTATGGATATTTAATTCTAACTGTAACTCTAACCCAAGCCCAAATCCAAAAAATGCAGTTTTATGGATATTTAATTCAAACCCTTACTCTAACCCAAGCCCAAATCCAAAAAATGCAGTTTTATGGATATTTAATTCTAACCCTAACTCTAACCCAAGCCTAAATCCAAAAAATGCAGACTTTTACTGATATTTAATTCTAACCCTAACTGTAACCCAATCCCAAATCCAAAAAATGCAGTTTTATGGATATTTAATTCTAACCCTCACTCTAACAAAAGCCTAAATCCCAAAAATGCAGAGTTTTATTGATATTTAATTCTAACCCTAACTCTAACCAAAGCCCAAATCCAAAAAATGCAGTTTTAGGGATATTTAATTCTAACCCTTACTCTAACCCTAGCCCAAATCTAAAAAATGCAGTTTTATAGATATTTAATTCTTACCCTTACTCTAACCCAAGCCCAAATCCAAAAAATGCAGTTTTAGGGATGTTTAATTCTAACCCTAACTCTAACCCAAGCCCAAATCCAAAAAATGCAGAGTTTTATTGATATTTAATTCTAACCCTAACTCTAACCCAAGCCCAAATCCAAAAAATGCAGTTATATGGATATTTAATTCAAACCCTAACTCTAACCCAAGCCCAAATCCAAAAAATGCAGTTTTATGGATATTTAATTCTAACCCTAACTCTAACCCAAGCCCAAATCCAAAAAATGCAGAGTTTTATTGATATTTAATTCTAACCCTAACTCTAACCCAAGCCTAAATCCAAAAAATGCAGACTTTTACTGATATTTAATTCTAACCCTAACTGTAACCCAATCCCAAATCCAAAAAATGCAGTTTTATTGATATTTAATTCTAACCCTAACTCTAACCCCAGCCCAAATCCAACAACTGAACTTTTATTGATATTTAATTCTAACCCTAACTCTAACCCAAGCCCAAATCCCCAAAAATGTAGAGTTTTATTGATATTTAATTCTAACCCTAACTATAATCCAAGCCCAAATCCAAAAACTGCAGTTTTATGGATATTTAATTCTAACCCTAACTCTAACCCAAGCCCAAATCCAAAAAATGCAGTTTTATGGATATTTAATTCTAACCCTAACTCTAACCCAAGCCCAATACCAAAAAATGCAGTTTTATGGATATTTAATTCTTACCCTAACTCTAACCCAAGCCCAAATCCAAAAAATGCAGAGTTTTATTGATATTTAATTCTAACCCTAACTCTAACCCAAGCCTAAATCCAAAAAAATGCAGACTTTTACTGATATTTAATTCTAACCCTAACTGTAACCCAATCCCAAATCCAAAAAATGCAGTTTTATTGATATTTAATTCTAACCCTAACTCTAACCCCAGCCCAAATCCAAAAAATGCAGTTTTATGGATATTTAATTCTAACCCTAACTCTAACCTAAGCCTAAATCCAAAAAATGCAGAGTTTTATTGATATTTAATTCTAACCCTAACTCTAACCAAAGCCCAAATCCAAAAAATGCAGTTTTAGGGATGTTTAATTCTAACCCTTACTCTAACCCTAGCCCAAATCCAAAAAATGCAGTTTTAGGGATATTTAATTCTAACTCTAACTCTAACCCAAGCCCAAATCCAAAAAATGCAGTTTTATGGATATTTGATTCTAACCCTAACTCTAACCCAAGCCTAAATCCAAAAAATGCAGACTTTTACTGATATTTAATTCTAACCCTAACTGTAACCCAATCCCAAATCCAAAAAATGCAGTTTTATGGATATTTAATTCTAACCCTCACTCTAACAAAAGCCTAAATCCCAAAAATGCAGAGTTTTATTGATATTTAATTCTAACCCTAACTCTAACCAAAGCCCAAATCCAAAAAATGCAGTTTTAGGGATATTTAATTCTAACCCTTACTCTAACCCTAGCCCAAATCTAAAAAATGCAGTTTTATAGATATTTAATTCTTACCCTTACTCTAACCCAAGCCCAAATCCAAAAAATGCAGTTTTAGGGATGTTTAATTCTAACCCTAACTCTAACCCAAGCCCAAATCCAAAAAATGCAGAGTTTTATTGATATTTAATTCTAACCCTAACTCTAACCCAAGCCCAAATCCAAAAAATGCAGTTATATGGATATTTAATTCAAACCCTAACTCTAACCCAAGCCCAAATCCAAAAAATGCAGTTTTATGGATATTTAATTCTAACCCTAACTCTAACCCAAGCCCAAATCCAAAAAATGCAGAGTTTTATTGATATTTAATTCTAACCCTAACTCTAACCCAAGCCTAAATCCAAAAAATGCAGACTTTTACTGATATTTAATTCTAACCCTAACTGTAACCCAATCCCAAATCCAAAAAATGCAGTTTTATTGATATTTAATTCTAACCCTAACTCTAACCCCAGCCCAAATCCAACAACTGAACTTTTATTGATATTTAATTCTAACCCTAACTCTAACCCAAGCCCAAATCCCCAAAAATGTAGAGTTTTATTGATATTTAATTCTAACCCTAACTATAATCCAAGCCCAAATCCAAAAACTGCAGTTTTATGGATATTTAATTCTAACCCTAACTCTAACCCAAGCCCAAATCCAAAAAATGCAGTTTTATGGATATTTAATTCTAACCCTAACTCTAACCCAAGCCCAATACCAAAAAATGCAGTTTTATGGATATTTAATTCTTACCCTAACTCTAACCCAAGCCCAAATCCAAAAAATGCAGAGTTTTATTGATATTTAATTCTAACCCTAACTCTAACCCAAGCCTAAATCCAAAAAAATGCAGACTTTTACTGATATTTAATTCTAACCCTAACTGTAACCCAATCCCAAATCCAAAAAATGCAGTTTTATTGATATTTAATTCTAACCCTAACTCTAACCCCAGCCCAAATCCAAAAAATGCAGTTTTATGGATATTTAATTCTAACCCTAACTCTAACCTAAGCCTAAATCCAAAAAATGCAGAGTTTTATTGATATTTAATTCTAACCCTAACTCTAACCAAAGCCCAAATCCAAAAAATGCAGTTTTAGGGATGTTTAATTCTAACCCTTACTCTAACCCTAGCCCAAATCCAAAAAATGCAGTTTTAGGGATATTTAATTCTAACTCTAACTCTAACCCAAGCCCAAATCCAAAAAATGCAGTTTTATGGATATTTGATTCTAACCCTAACTCTAACCCAAGCCCAAATCCAAAAAATGCAGTTATATGGATATTTAATTCTAACCCTAACTCTAACCCAAGCCCAAATCCAAAAAATGCAGTTTTATGGATATTTAATTCTAACCCTAACTCTAACCCAAGCCTAAATCCAAAAAATGCAGACTTTTACTGATATTTAATTCTAACCCTAACTGTAACCCAATCCCAAATCCAAAAAATGCAGTTTTATGGATATTTAATTCTAACCCTCACTCTAACAAAAGCCTAAATCCCAAAAATGCAGAGTTTTATTGATATTTAATTCTAACCCTAACTCTAACCAAAGCCCAAATCCAAAAAATGCAGTTTTAGGGATATTTAATTCTAACCCTTACTCTAACCCTAGCCCAAATCTAAAAAATGCAGTTTTATAGATATTTAATTCTTACCCTTACTCTAACCCAAGCCCAAATCCAAAAAATGCAGTTTTAGGGATGTTTAATTCTAACCCTAACTCTAACCCAAGCCCAAATCCAAAAAATGCAGAGTTTTATTGATATTTAATTCTAACCCTAACTCTAACCCAAGCCCAAATCCAAAAAATGCAGTTATATGGATATTTAATTCAAACCCTAACTCTAACCCAAGCCCAAATCCAAAAAATGCAGTTTTATGGATATTTAATTCTAACCCTAACTCTAACCCAAGCCCAAATCCAAAAAATGCAGAGTTTTATTGATATTTAATTCTAACCCTAACTCTAACCCAAGCCTAAATCCAAAAAATGCAGACTTTTACTGATATTTAATTCTAACCCTAACTGTAACCCAATCCCAAATCCAAAAAATGCAGTTTTATTGATATTTAATTCTAACCCTAACTCTAACCCCAGCCCAAATCCAACAACTGAACTTTTATTGATATTTAATTCTAACCCTAACTCTAACCCAAGCCCAAATCCCCAAAAATGTAGAGTTTTATTGATATTTAATTCTAACCCTAACTATAATCCAAGCCCAAATCCAAAAACTGCAGTTTTATGGATATTTAATTCTAACCCTAACTCTAACCCAAGCCCAAATCCAAAAAATGCAGTTTTATGGATATTTAATTCTAACCCTAACTCTAACCCAAGCCCAATACCAAAAAATGCAGTTTTATGGATATTTAATTCTTACCCTAACTCTAACCCAAGCCCAAATCCAAAAAATGCAGAGTTTTATTGATATTTAATTCTAACCCTAACTCTAACCCAAGCCTAAATCCAAAAAAATGCAGACTTTTACTGATATTTAATTCTAACCCTAACTGTAACCCAATCCCAAATCCAAAAAATGCAGTTTTATTGATATTTAATTCTAACCCTAACTCTAACCCCAGCCCAAATCCAAAAAATGCAGTTTTATGGATATTTAATTCTAACCCTAACTCTAACCCAAGCCTAAATCCAAAAAATGCAGAGTTTTATTGATATTTAATTCTAACCCTAACTCTAACCAAAGCCCAAATCCAAAAAATGCAGTTTTAGGGATGTTTAATTCTAACCCTTACTCTAACCCTAGGCCAAATCAAAAAAATGCAGTTTTAGGGATATTTAATTCTAACTCTAACTCTAACCCAAGCCCAAATCCAAAAAATGCAGTTTTATGGATATTTGATTCTAACCCTAACTCTAACCCAAGCCCAAATCCAAAAAATGCAGTTATATGGATATTTAATTCTAACCCTAACTCTAACCCAAGCCCAAATCCAAAAAATGCAGTTTTATGGATATTTAATTCTAACCCTAACTCTAACCCAAGCCTAAATCCAAAAAATGCAGAGTTTTATTGATATTTAATTCTAACCCTAACTCTAACCAAAGCCCAAATCCAAAAAATGCAGTTTTAGGGATGTTTAATTCTAACCCTAACTCTTACCCAAGCCTAACTCCAACAAATGCAGAGTTTTATTGATATTTAATTCTAACCCTAACTCTAACCTAAGCCCGAATCCAAAAAATGCAGTTTTATGGATATTTAATTCTAACCCTAACTCTAACCCAAGCCCAAATCCAAAAAATGCAGTTTTATGGATATTTAATACCAACCCTAACTCTAACCCAAGCCCAAATCCAAAAAATGCAGTTTTATGGATATTTAATTCTAACCCTTACTCTAACCCAAGCCCAAATCCCAAAAATGCAGTTTTATGGATATTTAATTCTAACCCTAACTCTAACCCAAGCCTAAATCCAAAAAATGCAGACTTTTACTGATATTTAATTCTAACCCTAACTGTAACCCAATCCCAAATCCAAAAAATGCAGTTTTATAGATATTTAATTCTAACCCTAACTCTAACCCAAGCCCAAATCCAAAAAATGCAGTTTTATGGATATTTAATTCTAACCCTTACTCTAACCAAAGCCTAAATCCCAAAAATGCAGAGTTTTATTGATATTTAATTCTAACCCTAACTCTAACCAAAGCCCAAATCCAAAAAATGCAGTTTTAGGGATATTTAATTCTAACCCTTACTCTAACCCTAGCCCAAATCTAAAAAATGCAGTTTTATAGATATTTAATTCTAACCCTTACTCTAACCCAAGCCCAAATCCAAAAAATGCAGTTTTATGGATATTTAATTCTAACCCTAACTCTAACCCAAGCCCAAATCCAAAAAATGCAGAGTTTTATTGATATTTAATTCTAACCCTAACTCTAACCCAAGCCCAAATCCAAAAAATGCAGTTATATGGATATTTAATTCTAACCCTAACTCTAACCCAAGCCCAAATCCAAAAAATGCAGTTTTTTGGATATTTAATTCTAACCCTAACTCTAACCCAAGCCTAAATCCAAAAAATGCAGACTTTTATTGATATTTAATTCTAACCCTAACTCTAACCCCAGCCCAAATCCAAAAAATGCAGTTTTATGGATATTTAATTCTAACCCTAACTCTAACCCAAGCCTAAATCCAAAAAATGCAGAGTTTTATTGATATTTAATTCTAACCCTAACTCTAACCAAAGCCCAAATCCAAAAAATGCAGTTTTAGGGATGTTTAATTCTAACCCTTACTCTAACCCTAGCCCAAATCCAAAAAATGCAGTTTTATAGATATTTAATTCTAACTCTAACTCTAACCCAAGCCCAAATCAAAAAAATGCAGTTTTATGGATATTTGATTCTAACCCTTACTCTAACCCAAGCCCAAATCTAAAAAATGCAGTTATATGGATATTTAATTCTAACCCTAACTCTAACCCAAGCCCAAATCCAAAAAATGCAGTTTTATGGATATTTAATTCTAACCCTAACTCTAACCCAAGCCCAAATCCAAAAAATACAGTTTTATGGATATTTAATTCTAACCCTAACTCTAACCCAAGCCTAAATCCAAAAAAATGCAGACTTTTATTGATATTTAATTCTAACCCTAACTCTAACCCAAGCCCAAATCCAAAAACTGAACTTTTATTGATATTTAATTCTAACCCTAACTCTAACCCAAGCCCAAATCCCCAAAAATGTAGAGTTTTATTGATATTTAAATCTAACCCTAACTATAATCCAAGCCCAAATCCCAAAACTGCAGTTTTATGGATATTTAATTCTAACCCTAACTCTAACCCAAGCCCAAATCCAAAAAATGCAGTTTTATGGATATTTAATTCTAACCCTAACTCTAACCCAAGCCCAAATCCAAAAAATGCAGTTTTATGGATATTTAATTCTAACCCTAACTCTAACCCAAGCCCAAATCCAAAAAATGCAGTTTTATGGATATTTAATTCTAACCCTAACTCTAACCCAAGCCCAAATCCACAAAATGCAGAGTTTTATTGATATTTAATTCTAACCCTAACTCTAACCAAAGCCCAAATCCAAAAAATGCAGTTTTAGGGATGTTTAATTCTAACTCTTACTCTAACCCTAGCCCAAATCCAAAAAATGCAGTTTTATAGATATTTAATTCTAACCCTAACTCTAACCCAAGCCCAAATCCAAAAAATGCAGTTTTATGGATATTTAATTCTAACCCTAACTCTAACCCAAGCCTAAATCCAAAAAATGCAGACTTTTACTGATATTTAATTCTAACCCTAACTGTAACCCAATCCCAAATCCAAAAAATGCAGTTTTATGGATATTTAATTCTAACCCTCACTCTAACAAAAGCCTAAATCCCAAAAATGCAGAGTTTTATTGATATTTAATTCTAACCCTAACTCTAACCAAAGCCCAAATCCAAAAAATGCAGTTTTAGGGATATTTAATTCTAACCCTTACTCTAACCCTAGCCCAAATCTAAAAAATGCAGTTTTATAGATATTTAATTCTTACCCTGACTCTAACCCAAGCCCAAATCCCAAAAATGCAGTTTTAGGGATGTTTAATTCTAACCCTAACTCTAACCCAAGCCCAAATCCAAAAAATGCAGAGTTTTATTGATATTTAATTCTAACCCTAACTCTAACCCAAGCCCAAATCCAAAAAATGCAGTTATATGGATATTTAATTCAAACCCTAACTCTAACCCAAGCCCAAATCCAAAAAATGCAGTTTTATGGATATTTAATTCTAACCCTAACTCTAACCCAAGCCCAAATCCAAAAAATGCAGAGTTTTATTGATATTTAATTCTAACCCTAACTCTAACCCAAGCCTAAATCCAAAAAATGCAGACTTTTACTGATATTTAATTCTAACCCTAACTGTAACCCAATCCCAAATCCAAAAAATGCAGTTTTATTGATATTTAATTCTAACCCTAACTCTAACCCCAGCCCAAATCCAACAACTGAACTTTTATTGATATTTAATTCTAACCCTAACTCTAACCCAAGCCCAAATCCCCAAAAATGTAGAGTTTTATTGATATTTAATTCTAACCCTAACTATAATCCAAGCCCAAATCCAAAAACTGCAGTTTTATGGATATTTAATTCTTACCCTAACTCTAACCCAAGCCCAAATCCAAAAAATGCAGTTTTATGGATATTTAATTCTAACCCTAACTCTAACCCAAGCCCAATACCAAAAAATGCAGTTTTATGGATATTTAATTCTTACCCTAACTCTAACCCAAGCCCAAATCCAAAAAATGCAGAGTTTTATTGATATTTAATTCTAACCCTAACTCTAACCCAAGCCTAAATCCAAAAAATGCAGACTTTTACTGATATTTAATTCTAACCCTAACTGTAACCCAATCCCAAATCCAAAAAATGCAGTTTTATTGATATTTAATTCTAACCCTAACTCTAACCCCAGCCCAAATCCAAAAAATGCAGTTTTATGGATATTTAATTCTAACCCTAACTCTAACCCAAGCCTAAATCCAAAAAATGCAGAGTTTTATTGATATTTAATTCTAACCCTAACTCTAACCAAAGCCCAAATCCAAAAAATGCAGTTTTAGGGATGTTTAATTCTAACCCTTACTCTAACCCTAGCCCAAATCCAAAAATGCAGTTTTATAGATATTTAATTCTAACTCTAACTCTAACCCAAGCCCAAATCCAAAAAATGCAGTTTTATGGATATTTGATTCTAACCCTAACTCTAACCCAAGCCCAAATCCAAAAAATGCAGTTATATGGATATTAAATTCTAACCCTAACTCTAACCCAAGCCCAAATCCAAAAAATGCAGTTTTATGGATATTTAATTCTAACCCTAACTCTAACCCAAGCCCAGATCCAAAAAATACAGTTTTATTGATATTTAATTCTAACCCTAACTCTAACCCAAGCCTAAATCAAAAAATGCAGACTTTTATTGATATTTAATTCTAACCCTAACTCTAACCCAAGCCCAAATCCAAAAACTGAACTTTTATTGATATTTAATTCTAACCCTAACTCTAACCCAAGCCCAAATCCCCAAAAATGTAGAGTTTTATTGATATTTAATTCTAACCCTAACTATAATCCAAGCCCAAATCCAAAAACTGCAGTTTTATGGATATTTAATTCTAACCCTAACTCTAACCCAAGCCCAAATCAAAAAAATGCAGTTTTATGGATATTTTAGTCTAACCCTAACTCTAACCCAAGCCCAAATCCAAAAAATGCAGTTTTATGGATATTTAATTCTAACCCTAACTCTAACCCAAGCCCAAATCCAAAAAATGTAGTTTTATGGATATTTAATTCTAACCCTAACTCTAACCCAAGCCTAAATCCAAAAAATGCAGAGTTTTATTGATATTTAATTCTAACCCTAACTCTAACCAAAGCCCAAATCCAAAAAATGCAGTTTTAGGGATGTTTAATTCTAACCCTAACTCTAACCCAAGCCTAACTCCAAAAAATGCAGAGTTTTATTGATATTTAATTCTAACCCAAACTCTAACCTAAGCCCGAATCCAAAAAATGCAGTTTTATGGATATTTAATTCTAACCCTAACTCTAACCCAAGCCCAAATCCAAAAAATGCAGTTTTATGGATATTTAATACCAACCCTAACTCTAACCCAAGCCCAAATCCAAAAAATGCAGTTTTATGGATATTTAATTCTAACCCTTACTCTAACCCAAGCCCAAATCCAAAAAATGCAGTTTTATGGATATTTAATTCTAACCCTAACTCTAACCCAAGCCTAAATCCAAAAAATGCAGACTTTTACTGATATTTAATTCTAACCCTAACTGTAACCCAATCCCAAATCCAAAAAATGCAGTTTTATAGATATTTAATTCTAACCCTAACTCTAACCCAAGCCCAAATCCAAAAAATGCAGTTTTATGGATATGTAATTCTAACCCTAACTCTAACCAAAGCCTAAATCCCCAAAATGCAGAGTTTTATTGATATTTAATTCTAACCCTAACTCTAACCAAAGCCCAAATCCAAAAAATGCAGTTTTAGGGATATTTAATTCTAACCCTTACTCTAACCCTAGCCCAAATCTAAAAAATGCAGTTTTATAGATATTTAATTCTAACCCTAACTCTAACCCAAGCCCAAATCCAAAAAATGCAGTTTTATGGATATTTAATTCTAACCCTAACTCTAACCCAAGCCCAAATCCAAAAAATGCAGAGTTTTATTGATATTTAATTCTAACCCTAACTCTAACCCAAGCCTAAATCCAAAAAATGCAGTTATATGGATATTTAATTCTAACCCTAACTCTAACCCAAGCCCAAATCCAAAAAATGCAGTTTTTTGGATATTTAATTCTAACCCTAACTCTAACCCAAGCTTAAATCCAAAAAATGCAGACTTTTATTGATATTTAATTCTAACCCTAACTCTAACCCCAGCCCAAATCCAAAAAATGCAGTTTTATGGATATTCAATTCTAACCCTAACTCTAACCCAAGCCTAAATCCAAAAAATGCAGAGTTTTATTGATATTTAATTCTAACCCTAACTCTAACCAAAGCCCAAATCCAAAAAATGCAGTTTTAGGGATGTTTAATTCTAACCCTTACTCATACCCTAGCCTAAATCCAACAAATGCAGTTTTATAGATATTTAATTCTAACTCTAACTCTAACCCAAGCCCAAATCAAAAAAATGCAGTTTTATGGATATTTGATTCTAACCCTTACTCTAACCCAAGCCCAAATCCAAAAAATGCAGTTATATGGATATTTAATTCTAACCCTAACTCTAACCCAAGCCCAAATCCCAAAAATGCAGTTTTATGGATATTTAATTCTAACCCTAACTCTAACCCAAGCCCAAATCCAAAAAATACAGTTTTATGGATATTTAATTCTAACCCTAACTCTAACCACAGCCTAAATCCAAAAAATGCAGACTTTTATTGATATTTAATTCTAACCCTAACTCTAACCCAAGCCCAAATCCAAAAACTGAACTTTTATTGATATTTAATTCTAACCCTAACTCTAACCCAAGCCCAAATCCCCAAAAATGTAGAGTTTTATTGATATTTAAATCTAACCCTAACTATAATCCAAGCCCAAATCCAAAAACTGCAGTTTTATGGATATTTAATTCTAACCCTAACTCTAACCCAAGCCCAAATCCAAAAAATGCAGTTTTATGGATATTTAAGTCTAACCCTAACTCTAACCCAAGCCCAAATCCAAAAAATGCAGTTTTATGGATATTTAATTCTAACCCTAACTCTAACCCAAGCCCAAATCCAAAAAATGCAGTTTTATGGATATTTAATTCTAACCCTAACTCTAACCCAAGCTCAAATCCAAAAAATGCAGAGTTTTATTGATATTTAATTCTAACCCTAACTCTAACCAAAGCCCAAATCCAAAAAATGCAGTTTTAGGGATGTTTAATTCTAACCCTTACTCTAACCCTAGCCCAAATCCAAAAAATGCAGTTTTATAGATATTTAATTCTAACTCTAACTCTAACCCAAGCCCAAATCCAAAAAATGCAGTTTTATGGATATTTGATTCTAACCCTAACTCTAACCCAAGCCCAAATCCAAAAAATGCAGTTATATGGATATTTAATTCTAACCCTAACTCTAACCCAAGCCCAAATCCAAAAAATGCAGTTTTATGGATATTTAATTCTAACCCTAACTCTAACCCAAGCCCAAATCCAAAAAATACAGTTTTATGGATATTTAATTCTAACCCTAACTCTAACCCAAGCCTAAATCCAAAAAATGCAGACTTTTATTGATATTTAATTCTAACCCTAACTGTAACCCAAGCCCAAATCCAAAAACTGAACTTTTATTGATATTTAATTCTAACCCTAACTCTAACCCAAGCCCAAATCCAAAAAATGCAGTTTTATGGATATTTAATTCTAACCCTAACTCTAACCCAAGCCCAAATCAAAAAATGCAGTTTTATGGATATTTAATTCTAACCCTAACTCTAACCCAAGCCTAAATCCAAAAAATGCAGACTTTTATTGATATTCAATTCTAACCCTAACTCTAACCCAAGCCCAAATCCAAAAACTGAACTTTTATTGATATTTAATTCTAACCCTAACTCTAACCCAAGCCCAAATCCCCAAAAATGTAGAGTTTTATTGATATTTAATTCTAACCCTAACTGTAACCCAAGCCTTAATCCAAAAAATGCAGAGTTTTATTGATATTTTGTTCTAACCCTAACTCTAACCAAAGCCCAAATCCAAAAAATGCAGTTTTTTGGATATTTAATTCTAACCCTAACTCTAACCTAAGCCTAAATCCAAAAAATGCAGACTTTTATTGATATTTAATTCTAACCCTAACTCTAACCCAAGCCCGAATCCAAAAACTGAACTTTTATTGATATTTAATTCTAACCCTAACTCTAACCCAAGCCCAAATCCCCAAAAATGTAGAGTTTTATAGATATTTAATTCTAACCCTAACTATAATCCAAGCCCAAATCCAAAAACTGCAGTTTTATGGATATTTAATTCTAACCCTAACTCTAACCCAAGCCTAAATCCAAAAAATGCAGTTTTATGGATATTTAATTCTAACCCTAACTCTAACCCAAGCTCAAATCCAAAAAATGCAGAGTTTTATTGATATTTAATTCTAACCCTAACTCTAACCAAAGCCCAAATCCAAAAAATGCAGGTTTAGGGATGTTTAATTCTAACCCTTACTCTAACCCTAGCCCAAATCCAAAAAATGCAGTTTTATAGATATTTAATTCTAACTCTAACTCTAACCCAAGCCCAAATCCAAAAAATGCAGTTTTATGGATATTTGATTCTAACCCTAACTCTAACCCAAGCCCAAATCCAAAAAATGCAGTTATATGGATATTTAATTCTAACCCTAACTCTAACCCAAGCCCAAATCCAAAAAATGCAGTTTTATGGATATTTAATTCTAACCCTAACTCTAACCCAAGCCCAAATCCAAAAAATACAGTTTTATGGATATTTAATTCTAACCCTAACTCTAACCCAAGCCTAAATCCAAAAAATGCAGACTTTTATTGATATTTAATTCTAACCCTAACTGTAACCCAAGCCCAAATCCAAAAACTGAACTTTTATTGATATTTAATTCTAACCCTAACTCTAACCCAAGCCCAAATCCAAAAAATGCAGTTTTATGGATATTTAATTCTAACCCTAACTCTAACCCAAGCCCAAATCAAAAAATGCAGTTTTATGGATATTTAATTCTAACCCTAACTCTAACCCAAGCCTAAATCCAAAAAATGCAGACTTTTATTGATATTCAATTCTAACCCTAACTCTAACCCAAGCCCAAATCCAAAAACTGAACTTTTATTGATATTTAATTCTAACCCTAACTCTAACCCAAGCCCAAATCCCCAAAAATGTAGAGTTTTATTGATATTTAATTCTAACCCTAACTGTAACCCGAGCCTTAATCCAAAAAATGCAGAGTTTTATTGATATTTTATTCTAACCCTAACTCTAACCAAAGCCCAAATCCAAAAAATGCAGTTTTTTGGATATTTAATTCTAACCCTAACTCTAACCTAAGCCTAAATCCAAAAAATGCAGACTTTTATTGATATTTAATTCTAACCCTAACTCTAACCCAAGCCCAAATCTAAAAACTGAACTTTTATTGATATTTAATTCTAACCCTAACTCTAACCCAAGCCCAAATCCCCAAAAATGTAGAGTTTTATTGATATTTAATTCTAACCCTAACTATAATCCAAGCCCAAATCCAAAAACTGCAGTTTTATGGATATTTAATTCTAACCCTAACTCTAACCCAAGCCTAAATCCAAAAAATGCAGACTTTTATTGATATTTAATTCTAACCCTAACTGTAACCCAAGCCCAAATCCAAAAACTGAACTTTTATTGATATTTAATTCTAACCCTAACTCTAACCCAAGCCCAAATCCAAAAAATGCAGTTTTATGGATATTTAATTCTAACCCTAACTCTAACCCAAGCCCAAATCAAAAAATGCAGTTTTATGGATATTTAATTCTAACCCTAACTCTAACCCAAGCCTAAATCCAAACAATGCAGACTTTTATTGATATTCAATTCTAACCCTAACTCCAACCCAAGCCCAAATCCAAAAACTGAACTTTTATTGATATTTAATTCTAACCCTAACTCTAACCCAAGCCCAAATCCCCAAAAATGTAGAGTTTTATTGATATTTAATTCTAACCCTAACTGTAACCCAAGCCTTAATCCAAAAAATGCAGAGTTTTATTGATATTTTATTCAAACCCTAACTCTAACCAAAGCCCAAATCCAAAAAATGCAGTTTTTTGGATATTTAATTCTAACCCTAACTCTAACCTAAGCCTAAATCCAAAAAATGCAGACTTTTATTGATATTTAATTCTAACCCTAACTCTAACCCAAGCCCAAATCCAAAAACTGAACTTTTATTGATATTTAATTCTAACCCTAACTCTAACCCAAGCCCAAATCCCCAAAAATGTAGAGTTTTATTAATATTTAATTCTAACCCTAACTATAATCCAAGCCCAAATCCAAAAACTGCAGTTTTATGGATATTTAATTCTAACCCTAACTCTAACCCAAGCCTAAATCCAAAAAATGCAGTTTTATGGATATTTAATTCTAACCCTAACTCTAACCCAAGCCTAAATCCAAAAAATGCAGAGTTTTATTGATATTTAATTCTAACCCTAACTCTAACCTAAGCCCGAATCCAAAAAATGCAGTTTTATGGATATTTAATTCTAACCCTAACTCTAACCCAAGCCCAAATCCAAAAAATGCAGTTTTATGGATATTTAATTCTAACCCTAACTCTAACCCAAGCCTAAATCACAAAAAATGCAGACTTTTATTGATATTTAATTCTAACCCTACCTCTAACCCAAGCCCAAATCCAAAAACGGAACTTTTATTGATATTTAATTCTAACCCTAACTTTAACCCATACCCAAATCCAAAAACTGAACTTTTATTGATATTTAATTCTAACCCTAACTCTAACCCAAGCCAAAATCCCCAAAAATGTAGAGTTTTATTGATATTTAATTCTAACCCTAACTATAACCCAAGCCCAAATCCAAAAACTGAAGTTTTATGGATATTTAATTCTAACTTTAACTCTAACACAAGCCCAAATCCAAAAAATGCAGTTTTGTTGATATTTAATTCTAACCCTAACTCTAACCTAAGCCCAAATCCAAAAAATGCAGTTTTATGGATAATTAATTCTAACCCTTACTCTAACCCAAGCCTAAATCCAAAAAATGCAGAGTTTTATTGATATTTAATTCTAACCCTAACTCTAACCTAAGCCCGAATCCAAAAAATGCAGTTTTATGGATATTTAATTCTAACCCTAACTCTTACCCAAGCCCAAATCCAAAAAATGCAGTTTTATGGATATTTAATTCTAACCCTAACTTTAACCCAAGCCCAAATCCAAAAAATGCAGTTTTATGGATATTTAATTCTAACCCTAACTCTAACCCAAGCCCAAATCCAAAAAATGCAGTTTTATGGATATTTAATTCTAACCCTAACTCTAACCCAAGCCCAAATCCAAAAATACAGAGTGTTATGGATATTTAATTCTAAACCTAACCTTAGCCCAAATCCAAAAAATGCAAAGTGTTAGTGATATTAAGTTCTAACCCTAACCCTAACTTTAACCCAAATTTTAACAATACAGTTTTATGGATATTTAACCCTTACCCTAACCCTAACCCTAACCTTATCCCAAATCGTAAAAAATGCAGAGTTTTATGGATATTTCATTCTAACCGTTACCCTAGCCCATATCAAAAAATGCAGGTTTTTATGGATATCTAATTCTAACCCATACTCTAACCCTAGCCCAAATCTAAAAACTCAGAGTTTGATGGATATTTTATTCTAACCCTGACCCTAACCTTAACCCTAGCCCAAATCAAAAAAATTCAGAGTTTTATGGATATTTTATTCTAACCCTTACCCTAACCCTAGCCAAATCAAAAAATTCCAGAGTTTTATGGATATTTAATTCTAACCCTAACCATAACCCTAGACCAAATCCAAAATATAGAGTGTTATGGATATTTTATTCTAACCCTAAACATAACCTTGCCCAAATCCAAAAAATGCAGTTTTAATGATATTTAATTCTAACCCTAACTCTAACCCAAGCCTAAATCCAAAAAATGTAGAGTTTTATTGATATTTAATTCTAACCCTAACTCTAACCCAAGCCCAAATCCAAAAAATGTAGTTTTATGGATATTTAATTCTAACCCTAACTCTAACCCAAGCCCAAATCCAAAAAATGCAGTTTTATGGATATTTAATTCTAACCCTAACTCTAACCCAAGCCCAAATCCAAAAAATGCAGTTTTATGGATATTTAATTCTAACCCTAACTCTAACCCAAGCCTAAATCCAAAAAATGCAGAGTTTTATTGATATTTAATTCCAACCCTAACTCAAACCCAAGCCCAAATCTAAAAAATGCAGTTTTATGGATATTTAATTCTAACCCTAACTCTAACCCAAGCCCAAATCAAAAAAATGCAGTTTTATTGATATTTAATTCTAACTTTAACTCTAACCCAAGCCCAAATCCAAAAAATGCAGTTTTGTGGATATTTAATTCTAACCCTAACTCTAACCCAAGCCCAAATCCAAAAAATGCAGTTTTATGGATATTTAATTCTAACCCTAACTCTAACCCAAGCCTAAATCCCAAAAATGCAGAGTTTTATTGATATTTAATTCTAACCCTAACTCTAACCTAAGCCCGAATCCAAAAAATGCAGTTTCATGGATATTTAATTCTAACCCTAACTCTAACCCAAGCCCAAATCCAAAAAATGCAGTTTTATGGATATTTAATTCTAACCCTAACTCTAACCCAAGCCTAAATCCAAAAAATGCAGACTTTTATTGATATTTAATTCCAACCCTAACTCAAACCCAAGCCCAAATCCAAAAAATGCAGTTTTATGGATATTTAATTCTAACCCTAACTCTAACCCAAGCTCAAATCCAAAAAATGCAGTTTTATGGATATTTAATTCTAACCCTAACTCTAACCCAAGCCCAAATCCAAAAAATGCAGTTTTATGGATATTTAATTCTAACCCTAACTCTAACCCAAGCCTAAATCCAAAAAATGCAGAGTTTTATTGATATTTAATTCCAACCCTAACTCAAACCCAAGCCCAAATCTAAAAAATGCAGTTTTATGGATATTTAATTCTAACCCTAACTCTAACCCAAGCCCAAATCCAAAAATACAGAGTGTTATGGATATTTTATTCTAACCCTAACCTTAGCCCAAATCCAAAAAAGGCAAAGTGTTAGTGATATTAAGTTCTAACCCTAACCCTAACTTTAACCCAAATTTTAACAATACAGTATTATGGATATTTAATCCTTACCATAACCCTATCCCTAACCTTATCCCAAATCGTAAAAAGGCAGAGTTTTATGGATATTTCATTCTAACTGTAACCCAAGCCCAAATCCAAAAACTGAACTTTTATTGATATTTAATTCTAACCCTAACTATAACCCAAGCCCAAATCCAAAAACTGAACTTTTATTGATATTTAATTCTAACCCTAACTCTAACCCAAGCCCAAATCCTAAAAAATGTAGAGTTTTATTGATATTTAATTCTAACCCTAACTGTAACCCAAGCCTTAATCCAAAAAATGCAGAGTTTTATTGATATTTAATTCTAACCCTAACTCTAACCAAAGCCCAAATCCAAAAAATGCAGTTTTTTGGATATTTAATTCTACCCCTAACTCTAACCCAAGCCTAAATCCAAAAAATGCAGACTTTTATTGATATTTAATTCTTACCCTGACTCTAACCCAAGCCCAAATCCAAAAACTGAACTTTTATTGATATTTAATTCTAACCCTAACTCTAACCCAAGCCCAACTCCCCAAAAATGTAGAGTTTTATTGATATTTAATTCTAACCCTAACTATAATCCAAGCCCAAATCCAAAAACTGCAGTTTTATGGATATTTAATTCTAACCCTAACTCTAACCCAAGCCCAAATCCAAAAAATGCAGTTTTATGGATATTTAATTCTAACCCTAACTCTAACCCAAGCCCAAATCCAAAAAATGCAGTTTTATGGATATTTAATTCTAACCCTAACTCAAACCCAAGCCCAAATCCAAAAAATGCAGAGTTTTATTGATATTTAATTCTAACGCTAACTCTAACCCAAGCCCAAATCAAAAAAATGCAGTTTTATTGATATTTAATTCTAACCCTAACTCTAACCCAAGCCCAAATCCAAAAAATGCAGTTTTATTGATATTTAATTGTAACCCTAACTCTAACCCAAGCCCAAATCCAAAAAATGCAGTTTTATGGATATTTAATTCTCACCCTAACTCTAACCCAAGCCCAAATCCAAAAAATGCAGTTTTATGAATATTTAATTCTAACCCTAACTCTAACCCAAGCCCAAATCCAAAAAATGCAGTTTTATGGATATTTAATTCTAACCCTAACTCTAACCCAAGCCCAAATCTAAAAAATGCAGTTTTATGGATATTTAATTCTAACCCTAACTCTAACCCAATCCCAAATCCAAAAATACAGAGTGTTATGGATATTTAATTCTAAACCTAACCTTAGCCCAAATCCAAAAAATGCAAAGTGTTAGTGATATTAAGTTCTAACCCTTACCCTAACTTTAACCCAAATTTTAACAATACAGTTTTATGGATATTTAACCCTTACCCTAACCCTAACCCTAACCTTATCCCAAATCGTAAAAATGCAGAGTTTTATTGATATTTGATTCTAACCCTAACTCTAACCCAAGCCCAAATCCCAAAAATGCAGTTTTATAGATATTTAATTCTAACCCTAACTCTAACCCAAGCCCAAATCCAAAAAATGCAGTTTTATGGATATTTAATTCTAACCCTAACTCTAACCCAAGCCGAAATCCAAAAAATGCAGTTTTATGGATATTTAATTCTAACCCTAACTCTAACCCAAGCCCAAATCCAAAAATGCAGTTTTATGGATATTGAATTCTAACCCCAACTCTAACCCAAGCCTAAATCCAAAAAATGCAGACTTTTATTGATATTTAATTCTAACCCTAACTCTAACCCAAGCCCAAATCGAAAAACTGAACTTTTATTGATATTTAATTCTAACCCTAACTCTAACCCAAGCCCAAATCCAAAAAATGCAGTTTTATGGATATTTAATTCTAACCCTAACTCTAACCCAAGCCCAAATCCAAAAAATGCAGTTTTATGGATATTTAATTCTAACCCTAACTCTAACCCAAGCCCAAATCCAAAAAATGCAGTTTTATGGATATTTAATTCTAACCCTAACTCTAACCCAAGCCTAAATCCAAAAAATGCAGACTTTTATTGATATTTAATTCTAACCCTACCTCTAACCCAAGCCCAAATCCAAAAACTGAACTTTTATTGATATTTAATTCTAACCCTAACTCTAACCCAAGCTCAAATCTAAAAACTGAACTTTTATTGATATTTAATTCTAACCCTAACTCTAACCCAAGCCTAAATCCCCAAAAATGTAGAGTTTTATTGATATTTAAGTCTAACCCTTACTATAACCCAAGCCCAAATCCAAAAACTGCAGTTTTATGGATATTTAATTCTAACCCTAACTCTAACCCAAGCCCAAATACAAAAAATACAGTTTTATGGATATTTAATTCTAACCCTAACTCTAACCCAAGCCCAAATCCAAAAAATGCAGTTTTATGGATATTTAATTCTAACCCTAACTCTAACTCAAGACCAAATCCAAAAAATGCAGAGTTTTATTGATATTTAATTCTAACCCTAACTCTAACCCAAGCCCAAATAAAAAAAATGCAGTTTTATTGATATTTAATTCTAACTTTAACTCTAACCCAAGCCCAAATCCAAAAAATGCAGTTTTGTTGATATTTAATTCTAACCCATACTCTAACCCTAGCCCAAATCTAAAAACTCAGAGTTTGATGGATATTCAATTCTAACCCTGACCCTAACCTTAACCCTAGCCCAAATCAAAAAAATTCAGAGTTTTATGGATATTTTATTCAAGCCCTCACCCTAACCCTAGCCAAATCAAAAAATTCCAGAGTTTTATGGATATTTAATTCTAACCCTAAACATAACCTTGCCCAAATCCAAAATATAGAGTTTTATGGATATTTAATTCTAACCCTAACTTTAACCCAAGCCCAAATCGAAAAACTGAACTTTTATTGATATTTAATTCTAACCCTAACTCTAACCCAAGCCCAAATCCAAAAAATGCAGTTTTATGGATATTTAATACTAACCCTAACTCTAACCCAAGCCTAAATCCAAAAAATGCAGACTTTTATTGATATTTAATTCTAACCCTAACTCTAACCCAAGCCCAAATCCAAAAAATGCAGTTTTATGGATATTTAATTCTAACCCTAACTCTAACCCAAGCCCAAATCCAAAAACTGAACTTTTATTGATATTTAATTCTAACCCTAACTCTAACCCAAGCCCAAATCCCCAAAAATGTAGAGTTTTATTGATATTTAATTCTAACCCTCACTCTAACCCAAGCCCAAATCCAAAAAATGCAGTTTTATTGATATTTAATTCTTACCCTAACTCTAACCCAAGCCTAAATCCAAAAAATGTAGAGTTTTATTGATATTTAATTCTAACCCTAACTCTAACCCAAGCCCAAATCCAAAAAATGCAGTTTTATGGATATTTAATTCTAACCCTAACTCTAACCCAAGCCCAAATCCAAAAAATGCAGTTTTATGGATATTTAATTATAACCCTAACTCTAACCCAAGCCCAAATTCAAAAAATGCAGAGTTTTATTGATATTTAATTACAACCCTAACTCTAACCCAAGCCCAAATCTAAAAAATGCAGTTTTATGGATATTTAATTCTAACCCTAACTCTAACCCAAGCCCAAATCCAAAAATACAGAGTGTTATGGATATTTAATTCTAAACCTAACCTTAGACCAAATCCAAAAAATGCAAAGTTTTAGTGATATTAAGTTCTAACCCTAACCCTTACTTTAACCCAAATTTTAACAATACAGTTTTATGGATATTTAACCCTTACCCTAACCCTAACCCTAACCTTATCCCAAATCGTAAAAATGCAGAGTTTTATGGATATTTCATTCTAACCGTAACCCTAGCCCATATCCAAAAAAATCCAGATTTTTATGGATATCTAATTCTAACCCATACTCTAACCCTAGCCCAAATCTAAAAACTCAGAGTTTTATGGATATTGTATTCTAACCCTAACCCTAACCCTAGCCAAATCAAAAAATTCCAGAGTTTTATGGATATTTAATTCTAACCCTCACTCTAACCAAAGCCCAAATCCAAAAAATGCAGTTTTATGGATATTTAATTCTAACCCTAACTCTAACCCAAGCCCAAATCCAAAAAATGCAGTTTTATGGATATTTAATTCTAACCCTAACTCTAACCAAAGCCCAAATCAAAAAAATGCAGTTTTATGGATATTTAATTCTAACCCTTACTCTAACCCAAGCCCAAATCCAAAAAATGCAGTTTTGTTGATATTTAATTCTAACCCATACTCTAACCCTAGCCCAAATCTAAAAACTCAGAGTTTGATGGATATTCAATTCTAACCCTGACCCTAACCTTAACCCTAGCCCAAATCAAAAAAATTCAGACTTTTATGGATATTTTATTCAAGCCCTCACCCTAACCCTAGCCAAATCAAAAAATTCCAGAGTTTTATGGATATTTAATTCTAACCCTAAACATAACCTTGCCCAAATCCAAAATATAGAGTTTTATGGATATTTAATTCTAACCCTAACTTTAACCCAAGCCCAAATCGAAAAACTGAACTTTTATTGATATTTAATTCTAACCCTAACTCTAACCCAAGCCCAAATCCAAAAAATGCAGTTTTATGGATATTTAATACTAACCCTAACTCTAACCCAAGCCTAAATCCAAAAAATGCAGACTTTTATTGATATTTAATTCTAACCCTAACTCTAACCCAAGCCCAAATCCAAAAAATGCAGTTTTATGGATATTTAATTCTAACCCTAACTCTAACCCAAGCCCAAATCCAAAAACTGAACTTTTATTGATATTTAATTCTAACCCTAACTCTAACCCAAGCCCAAATCCCCAAAAATGTAGAGTTTTATTGATATTTAATTCTAACCCTCACTCTAACCCAAGCCCAAATCCAAAAAATGCAGTTTTATTGATATTTAATTCTTACCCTAACTCTAACCCAAGCCTAAATCCAAAAAATGTAGAGTTTTATTGATATTTAATTCTAACCCTAACTCTAACCCAAGCCCAAATCCAAAAAATGCAGTTTTATGGATATTTAATTCTAACCCTAACTCTAACCCAAGCCCAAATCCAAAAAATGCAGTTTTATGGATATTTAATTATAACCCTAACTCTAACCCAAGCCCAAATTCAAAAAATGCAGAGTTTTATTGATATTTAATTACAACCCTAACTCTAACCCAAGCCCAAATCTAAAAAATGCAGTTTTATGGATATTTAATTCTAACCCTAACTCTAACCCAAGCCCAAATCCAAAAATACAGAGTGTTATGGATATTTAATTCTAAACCTAACCTTAGACCAAATCCAAAAAATGCAAAGTTTTAGTGATATTAAGTTCTAACCCTAACCCTTACTTTAACCCAAATTTTAACAATACAGTTTTATGGATATTTAACCCTTACCCTAACCCTAACCCTAACCTTATCCCAAATCGTAAAAATGCAGAGTTTTATGGATATTTCATTCTAACCGTAACCCTAGCCCATATCCAAAAAAATCCAGATTTTTATGGATATCTAATTCTAACCCATACTCTAACCCTAGCCCAAATCTAAAAACTCAGAGTTTTATGGATATTGTATTCTAACCCTAACCCTAACCCTAGCCAAATCAAAAAATTCCAGAGTTTTATGGATATTTAATTCTAACCCTCACTCTAACCAAAGCCCAAATCCAAAAAATGCAGTTTTATGGATATTTAATTCTAACCCTAACTCTAACCCAAGCCCAAATCCAAAAAATGCAGTTTTATGGATATTTAATTCTAACCCTAACTCTAACCAAAGCCCAAATCAAAAAAATGCAGTTTTATGGATATTTAATTCTAACCCTTACTCTAACCCAAGCCCAAATCCAAAAAATGCAGTTTTATAGATATTTAATTCTAACCCTAACTCTAACCCAGGCCAAATCCAAAAAATGCAGGTTTATGGATATTTAATTCTAACCCTAACTCTAACTCAAGCCCAAATCCAAAAAATGTAGTTTTATGGATATTTAATTCTAACCCTAACTCTAACCCAAGCCCAAATCCAAAAAATGCAGTTTTATGGATATTTAATTCTACCCCTAACTCTAACCCAAGCCCAAATCCAAAAAATGCAGTTTTATGGATATTTAATTCTAACCCTAACTCTAACCCAAACCTAAATCCAAAAAATGCAGACTTTTATTGATATTTAATTGTAACCCTAACTCTAACCCAAGCCCAAATCCAAAAACTGAACTTTTATTGATATTTAATTCTAACCCTAACTCTAACCCAAGCCCAAATCCAAAAAATGCAGTTTTATTGATATTTAATTCTAACCCTAACTCTAACCCAAGCCTAAATCCAAAAAATGCAGACTTTTATTGATATTTAATTCTAACCCTAACTCTAACCCAAGCCCAAATCCAAAAACTGAACTTTTATTGATATTTAATCCTAACCCTAACTCTAACCCAAGCCCAAATCCAAAAACTGATCTTTTATTGATATTTAATTCGAACCCTAACTCTAACCCAAGCCCAAATCCCCAAAAATGTAGAGTTTTATTGATATTTAGTTCTAACCCTAACTCTAACCCAAGCCCAAATCCAAAAAATGCAGTTTTATGGATATTTAATTCTAACCCTAAGTCTAACCCAAGCCCAAATCCAAAAAATGCAGTTTTATGGATATTTAATTCTAACCCTAACTCTAACCCAAGCCCAAATCCAAAAAATGCAGTTTTATGGATATTTAATTCTAACCCTAACTCTTACCCAAGCCCAAATCCAAAATGTGCAGTTTTATGGATATTTAATTCTAACCCTAACTCTAACCCAAGCCTAAATCCAAAAAATGCAGAGTTTTATTGATATTTAATTCTAACGGTAACTGTAACCCAAGCCCAAATCCAAAAAATGCAGTTTTATGGATATTTAATTCTAACACTCACTCTAACCCAAGACCAAATCCAAAAAATGCAGAGTTTTATTGATATTTAATTCCAACCCTAACTCTAACCAAAGCCCAAATCCAAAAATGCAGTTTTATGGATATTTAATTCTAACCCTAACTCTAACCCAAGCCCAAATCCAAAAAATGCAGTTTTATAGATATTTAATTCTAACCCTAACTCTAACCCAAGCCCAAATCCCAAAAATGCAGTTTTATGGATATTTAATTCTAACCCTAACTCTAACCCAAGCCCAAATCCAAAAACTGCAGTTTTATGGATATTTAATTCTAACCCTAACTCTAACCCAAGCCCAAATCCAAAAAATGCAGTTTTATGGATATTTAGTTCTAACCCTAACTATAACCCAAGCCCAAATCCAAAAAATGCAGTTTTATGGATATTTAATTCTAACCCTAACTCTAACCCAAGCCCAAATCCAAAAAATGCAGTTTTATGGATATTTAATTCTAACCCTAACTCTAACCCAAGCCCAAATCCAAAAAATGCAGTTTTATAGATATTTAATTCTAACCCTAACTCTTACCCAAGCCCAAATCCAAAATGTGCAGTTTTATGGATATTTAATTCTAACCCTAACTCTAACCCAAGCCTAAATCCAAAAAATGCAGAGTTTTATTGATATTTAATTCTAACGGTAACTGTAACCCAAGCCCAAATCCAAAAAATGCAGTTTTATGGATATTTAATTCTAACACTCACTCTAACCCAAGACCAAATCCAAAAAATGCAGAGTTTTATTGATATTTAATTCAAACCCTAACTCTAACCAAAGCCCAAATCCAAAAATGCAGTTTTATGGATATTTAATTCTAACCCTAACTCTAACCCAAGCCCAAATCCAAAAAATGCAGTTTTATAGATATTTAATTCTAACCCTAACTCTAACCCAAGCCCAAATCCCAAAAATGCAGTTTTATGGATATTTAATTCTAACCCTAACTCTAACCCAAGCCCAAATCCAAAAACTGCAGTTTTATGGATATTTAATTCTAACCCTAACTCTAACCCAAGCCCAAATCTAAAAAATGCAGTTTTATGGATATTTAATTCTAACCCTAACTCTAACCCAAGCCCAAATCTAAAAAATGCAGTTTTATGGATATTTAATTGTAACCCTAACTCTAACCCAAGCCTAAATCCAAAAACTGAACTTTTATTGATATTTAATTCTAACCCTAACTCTAACCCAAGCCCAAATCCAAAAAATGCAGTTTTATGGATATTTAATTCTAACCCTAACTCTAACCCAAGCCCAAATCCAAAAACTGAACTTTTATTGATATTTAATTCTAACCCTAACTCTAACCCAAGCCCAAATCCCAAAAAATGTAGAGTTTTATTGATATTTAATTCTAACCCTAACTGTAACCCAAGCCTTAATCCACAAAAATGCAGAGTTTTATTGATATTTAATTCTAACCCTAACTCTAACCAAAGCCCAAATCCAAAAAATGCCGTTTTTTGGATATTTAATTCTAACCCTAACTCTAACCCAAGCCTAAATCCAAAAAATGCAGACTTTTATTGATATTTAATTCTAACCCTAACTCTAACCAAGCCCAAATCAAAAAACTGAACTTTTGTTGATATTTAATTCTAACCCTAACTCTAACCCAAGCCTAAATCCCCAAAAATGTAGAGTTTTATTGATATTTAATTCTAACCCTAACTATAACCCAAGCCCAAATCAAAAAACTGCAGTTTTATGGATATTTAATTCTAACCCTAACTCTAACCCAAGCCCAAATCCAAAAAATGCAGTTTTATGGATATTTAATTCTTACCCTAACTCTAACCCAAGCCTAAATCCAAAAAATGTAGAGTTTTATTGATATTTAATTCTAACCCTAACTCTAACCCAAGCCCAAATCCAAAAAATGCAGTTTTATGGATATTTAATTCTAACCCTAACTCTAACCCAAGCCCAAATCCAAAAAATGCAGTTTTATGGATATTTAATTCTAACCCTAACTCTAACCCAAGCCCAAATCCAAAAAATGCAGTTTTATGGATATTTAATTCTAACCCTAACTCTAACCCAAGCCCAAATCCAAAAAATGCAGTTTTATTGATATTTAATTCTAACCCTAACTCTAACCCAAGCCTAAATCCAAAAAATGCAGAGTTTTATTGATATTTAATTCCAACCCTAACTCTAACCAAAGCCCAATCTAAAAAATGCAGTTTTATGGATATTTAATTCTAACCCTAACTCTAACCCAAGCCCAAATCCAAAAAATGCAGTTTTATGGATGTTTAATTCTAACCCTCACTCTAACCCAAGCCTAAATCCCAAAAATGCAGAGTTTTATTGATATTTAATTCTAACCCTAACTCTAACTAAAGCCCAAATCCAAAAAATGCAGTTTTATGGATATTTAATTCTAACCCTAACTCTAACCCAAGCCCAAATCTAAAAAATGCAGTTTTATGGATATTTAATTGTAACCCTAACTCTAACCCAAGCCCAAATCCCAAAAAATGTAGAGTTTTATTGATATTCAATTCTAACCCTAACTGTAACCCAAGCCTTAATCCAAAAAATGCAGAGTTTTATTGATATTTAATTCTAACCCTAACTCTAACCAAAGCCCAAATCCAAAAAATGCCGTTTTTTGGATATTTAATTCTAACCCTAACTCTAACCCAAGCCTAAATCCAAAAAATGCAGACTTTTATTGATATTTAATTCTAACCCTAACTCTAACCCAAGCCCAAATCCAAAAACTGAACTTTTATTGATATTTAATTCTAGCCCTAACTCTAACCCAAGCCTAAATCCCCAAAAATGTAGTGTTTTATTGATATTTAATTCTAACCCTAACTATAACCCAAGCCCAAATCAAAAAACTGCAGTTTTATGGATATTTAATTCTAACCCTAACTCTAACCCAAGCCCAAATCCAAAAAATGCAGTTTTATGGATATTTAATTCTAACCCTAACTCTAACCCAAGCCTAAATCCAAAAAATGTAGAGTTTTATTGATATTTAATTCTAACCCTAACTCTAACCCAAGCCCAAATCCAAAAAATGCAGTTTTATGGATATTTAATTCTAACCCTAACTCTAACCCAAGCCCAAATCCAAAAAATGCAGTTTTATGGATATTTAATTCTAACCCTAACTCTAACCCAAGCCCAAATCCCAAAAATGCAGTTTTATGGATATTTAATTCTAACCCTAACTCTAACCCAAGCCCAAATCCAAAAAATGCAGTTTTATTGATATTTAATTCTAACCCTAACTCTAACCCAAGCCTAAATCCAAAAAATGCAGAGTTTTATTGATATTTAATTCCAACCCTAACTCTAACCCAAGCCCAAATCTAAAAAATGCAGTTTTATGGATATTTAATTCTAACCCTAACTCTAACCCAAGCCTAAATCCAAAAAATGTAGAGTTTTATTGATATTTAATTCTAACCCTAACTCTAACCCAAGCCCAAATCCAAAAAATGCAGTTTTATGGATATTTAATTCTAACCCTAACTCTAACCCAAGCCCAAATCCAAAAAATGCAGTTTTATGGATATTTAATTCTAACCCTAACTCTAACCCAAGCCCAAATCCCAAAAATGCAGTTTTATGGATATTTAATTCTAACCCTAACTCTAACCCAAGCCCAAATCCAAAAAATGCAGTTTTATTGATATTTAATTCTAACCCTAACTCTAACCCAAGCCTAAATCCAAAAAATGCAGAGTTTTATTGATATTTAATTCCAACCCTAACTCTAACCCAAGCCCAAATCTAAAAAATGCAGTTTTATGGATATTTAATTCTAACCCTAACTCTAACCCAAGCCCAAATCCAAAAAATGCAGTTTTATGGATGTTTAATTCTAACCCTCACACTAACCCAAGCCTAAATCCCAAAAATGCAGAGTTTTATTGATATTTAATTCTAACCCTAACTCTAACCAAAGCCCAAATCCAAAAAATGCAGTTTTATGGATATTTAATTCTAACCCTTACACTAACCCAAGCCCAAATCCAAAAAATGCAGTTTTATAGATATTTTATTCTAACCCTAACTCTAACCCAAGCCCAAATCCAAAAAATGCAGTTTTATGGATATTTAATTCAAACCCTTACTCTAACCCAAGCCCAAATCCAAAAAATGAACTTTTATTGATATTTAATTCTAACCCTAACTCTAACCCAAGCCCAAATCCCAAAAAATGTAGAGTTTTATTGATATTTAATTCTAACCCTAACTCTAACCCAAGCCTAAATCCAAAAAATGTTGAGTTTTATTGATATTTAATTCTAACCCTAACTCTAAGCCAAGCCCGAATCCAAAAAATGCAGTTTTATGGATATTTAATTCTAACCCTTACTCTAACTCAAGCCTAAATCCAAAAAATGCAGTTTTATTGATATTTAATTCTAACCCTAACTCTAACCCAAGCCAAAATCCAAAAAATGCAGTTTTATGGATATTTAATTCTAACCCTAACTCTAACCCAAGCCTAAATCCAAAAAATGCAGACTTTTATTGATATTTAATTCCAACCCTAACTCTAACCCAAGCCCAAATCTAAAAAAGGCAGTTTTATGGATATTTAATTCTAACCCTAACTCTAACCCAAGCCCAAATCCAAAAAATGCAGTTTTATGGATATTTAATTCTAACCCTAACTCTAACCTAAGCCTAAATCCAAAAAATGCAGACTTTTATTGATATTTAATTCTAACCCTAACTCTAACCCAAGCCCAAATCCAAAAACTGAACTTTTATTGATATTTAATTCTAACCCTAACTCTAACCCAAGCCCAAATCCCAAAAAATGTAGAGTTTTATTGATATTTAATTCTAACCTTAACTGTAACCCAAGCCTTAATCCAAAAAATGCAGAGTTTTATTGATATTTAATTCCAACCCTAACTCTAACCCAAGCCCAAATCTAAAAAATGCAGTTTTATGGATATTTAATTCTAACCCTAACTCTAACCCAAGCCTAAATCCAAAAAAGTCAGAGTTTTATTGATATTTGATTCTAACCCTAACTCTAACCAAAGCCCAAATCCAAAAAAATGCAGTTTTATGGATATTTAATTCTAACCCTAACTCTAACCCAAGCCCAAATCCAAAAATACAGAGTGTTATGGATATTTAATTCTAAACCTAACCTTAGCCCAAATCCAAAAAATGCAAAGTGTTAGTGATATTAAGTTCTAACCCTAACCCTAACTTTAACCCAAATTTTAACAATACAGTTTTATGGATATTTAACCCTTACCCTAACCCTAACCCTAACCTTATCCCAAATCATAAAAATGTAGAGTTTTATGGATATTTCATTCTAACCGTAACCCTAGCCCATAACCAAAAAATGCAGGTTTTTATGGATATCTAATTCTAACCCATACTCTAACCCTAGCCCAAATCTAAAAACTCAGAGTTTGATGGATATTTTATTCTAACCCTGACCCTAACCTTAACCCTAGCCCAAATCAAAAAAATTCAGAGTTTTATGGATATTTTATTCTAACCCTTACCCTAACCCTAGCCAAATCAAAAAATTCCAGAGTTTTATGGATATTTAATTCTAACCCTAACCATAACCCTAGACCAAATCCAAAATATAGAGTGTTATGGATATTTTATTCTAACCCTAAACATAACCTTGCCCAAATCCAAAAAATGCAGTTTTATGGATATTTAATTTTAACCCTAACTCTAACCCAAGCCCAAATCCAAAAAATGCAGTTTTATGGATATTTAATTCTAACCCTCACTCTAACCAAAGCCCAAATCCAAAAAATGCAGTTTTATGGATATTTAATTCTAACCCTTACACTAACCCAAGCCCAAATCCAAAAAATGCAGTTTTATAGATATTTAATTCTAACCCTAACTCTAACCCAAGCCCAAATCCAAAAAATGCAGTTTTATGGATATTTAATTCTAACCCTAACTCTAACCCAAGCCCAAATCCAAAAAATGAACTTTTATTGATATTTAATTCTAACCCTAACTCTAACCCAAGCCCAAATTCCAAAAAATGTAGAGTTTTATTGATATTTAATTCTAACCCTAACTCTAACCCAAGCCTAAATCCAAAAAATGCAGTTTTATTGATATTTAATTCTAACCCTAACTCTAACCCAAGCCCAAATCCAAAAAATGCAGTTTTATTGATATTTAATTCTAACCCTAACTCTAACCCAAGCCTAAATCCAAAAAATGTTGAGTTTTATTGATATTTAATTCTAACCCTAACTCTAACCCAAGCCTAAATCCAAAATATAGAGTTTTATGGATATTTTATTCTAACCCTAAACATAACCTTGCCCAAATCAAAAAAATGCAGAGGTTTATGGATATTTTATACTAACCCTTACCATAACCTGATCTAAATCTAAAAAAATTAGAGTTTGTGGATATTTTATACTAACCCTAACCATAACCTGATCTAAATCTTAACAAATTAGAGTTTGTGTATATTTTATACTAACCCTAACCATAACCTGATCTAAATCTAAAAAAATTAGAGTTTGTGGATATTTTATACTAACCGTAACGTTTACCCTAGCCCAAATCTAAAAAATGCACAGTTTTATTGATATTTAATTCTAACCCTAACCATAACATTAGACCAAATCCAAAATATAGAGTTTTATTGATATTTAATTCTAACCCTAACTCTAACCCAAGCCCGAATCCAAAAAATGCAGTTTTATTGATATTTAATTCGAACCCTAACTCTAACCCAAGCCTAAATCCAAAAAATGCAGAGTTTTATTGATATTTAATTCTAACCCTAACTCTAACCCAAGCCCAAATCAAAGAAATGCAGTTTTATTGATATTTAATTCTAACCCTAACTCTAACCCAAGCCCAAATCCAAAAAATGCAGTTTTATTGATATTTAATTCTAACCCTAACTCTAACCCAAGCCCAAATCCAAAAAATGCAGTTTTATGGATATTTAATTCTAACCCTAACTCTAACCCAAGCCTAAATCCAAAAAATGTTGAGTTTTATTGATATTTAATTCTAACCCTAACTCTAACCCAAGCCTAAATCCAAAAAATGCAGACTTTTATTGATATTTAATTCTAACCCTAACTCTAACCCAAGCCCAAATCCAAAAAATGCAGTTTTATGGATATTTAATTCTAACCCTAACTCTAACACAAGCCTAAATCTAAAAACTCAGAGTTTGATGGATATTTTATTCTAACCCTTACCCTAACCCTAGCCAAATCAAAAAATTCCAGAGTTTTATGGATATTTAATTCTAACCCTAACCATAACCCTAGACCAAATCTAAAATATAGAGTTTTATGGATATTTTATTCTAACCCTAAACATAACCTTGCCCAAATCAAAAAAGTGCAGAGGTTTATGGATATTTTATACTAACCCTAACCATAACCTGATCGAAATCTAAAAAAATTAGAGTTTTATTGATATTTAATTCGAACCCTAACTCTAACCCAAGCCCAAATCCAAAAATACAGAGTGTTATGGATATTTAATTCTAAACCTAACCTTAGCCCAAATCCAAAAAATGCAAAGTGTTAGTGATATTAAGTTCTAACCCTAACCCTAACTTTAACCCAAATTTTAACAATACAGTTTTATGGATATTTAACCCTTACCCTAACCCTAACCCTAACCCTAACCTCATCCCAAATCATAAAAATGTAGAGTTTTATGGATATTTCATTCTAACCGTAACCCTAGCCCATAACCAAAAAATGCAGGTTTTTATGGTTATCTAATTCTAACCCATACTCTAACCCTAGCCCAAATCTAAAAACTCAGAGTTTGATGGATATTTTATTCTAACCCTGACCCTAAACTTAACCCTAGCCCAAATCAAAAAAATTCAGAGTTTTATGGATATTTTATTCTAACCCTTACCCTAACCCTAGCCAAATCAAAAAATTCAAGAGTTTTATGGATATTTAATTCTAACCCTAACCATTACCCTAGACCAAATCCAAAATATAGAGTGTTATGGATATTTTATTCTAACCCTAAACATAACCTTGCCCAAATCCAAAAAATGCAGTTTTATGGATATTTAATTTTAACCCTAACTCTAACCCAAGCCCAAATCCAAAAAATGCAGTTTTATGGATATTTAATTCTAACCCTCACTCTAACCAAAGCCCAAATCCAAAAAATGCAGTTTTATGGATATTTAATTCTAACCCTTACACTAACCCAAGCCCAAATCCAAAAAATGCAGTTTTATAGATATTTAATTCTAACCCTAACTCTAACCCAAGCCCAAATCCAAAAAATGCAGTTTTATGGATATTTAATTCTAACCCTAACTCTAACCCAAGCCCAAATCCAAAAAATGAACTTTTATTGATATTTAATTCTAACCCTAACTCTAACCCAAGCCCAAATCCAAAAAATGCAGTTTTATTGATATTTAATTCTAACCCTAACTCTAACCCAAGCCTAAATCCAAAAAATGTTGAGTTTTATTGATATTTAATTCTAACCCTAACTCTAACCCAAGCCTAAATCCAAAATATAGAGTTTTATGGATATTTTATTCTAACCCTAAACATAACCTTGCCCAAATCAAAAAAATGCAGAGGTTTATGGATATTTTATACTAACCCTTACCATAACCTGATCTAAATCTTAAAAAATTAGAGTTTGTGGATATTTTATACTAACCTTAACCATAACCTGATCTAAATCTTAAAAAATTAGAGTTTGTGGATATTTTATACTAACCCTAACCATAACCTGATCTAAATCTAAAAAAATTAGAGTTTGTGGATATTTTATACTAACCGTAACGTTTACCCTAGCCCAAATCTAAAAAATGCACAGTTTTATGGATATTTAATTCTAACCCTAACCATAACATTAGACCAAATCCAAAATATAGAGTTTTATTGATATTTAATTCTAACCCTTACTCTAACCCAAGCCCGAATCCAAAAAATGCAGTTTTATTGATATTTAATTCGAACCCTAACTCTAACCCAAGCCCAAATCCAAAAAATGCAGTTTTATTGATATTTAATTCTAACCCTAACTCTAACCCAAGCCCAAATCAAAGAAATGCAGTTTTATTGATATTTAATTCTAACCCTAACTCTAACCCAAGCCTAAATCCAAAAAATGTTGAGTTTTATTGATATTTAATCCTAACCCTAACTCTAACCCAAGCCTAAATCCAAAAAATGCAGACTTTTATTGATATTTAATTCTAACCCTAACTCTAACCCAAGCCCAAATCCAAAAAATGCAGTTTTATGGATATTTAATTCTAACCCTAACTCTAACCCAAGCCTAAATCTAAAAACTCAGAGTTTGATGGATATTTTATTCTAACCCTAACCCTAACCTTAACCCTAGCCCAAATCAAAAATTTTTAGAGTTTTATGGATATTTTATTCTTACCCTTACCCTAACCCTAGCCAAATCAAAAAATTCCAGAGTTTTATGGATATTTAATTCTAACCCTAACCATAACCCTAGACCAAATCCAAAATATAGAGTTTTATGGATATTTTATTCTAACCCTAAACATAACCTTGCCCAAATCAAAAAAATGCAGAGGTTTATGGATATTTTATACTAACCCTAACCATAACCTGATCTAAATCTAAAAAAATTAGAGTTTTATTGATATTTAATTCGAACCCTAACTCTAACCCAAGCCTAAATCCAAAATATGGAGTTTTATTGATATTTAATTCTAACCCTAACTCTAACCCAAGCCCGAATCCAAAAAATGCAGTTTTATTGATATTTAATTCGAACCCTAACTCTAACCCAAGCCTAAATCCAAAAAATGCAGAGTTTTATTGATATTTAATTCGAACCCTAACTCTAACCCAAGCCCAAATCCAAAAAATGCAGTTTTATGGATATTTAATTCTAACCCTAACTCTAACCCAAGCCTAAATCCAAAAAATGTTGAGTTTTATTGATATTTAATTCTAACCCTAACTCTAACCCAAGCCTAAATCCAAAAAATGCAGACTTTTATTGATATTTAATTCTAACCCTAACTCTAACCCAAGCCCAAATCCAAAAAATGCAGTTTTATGGATATTTAATTCTAACCCTAACTCTAACCCAAGCCTAAATCTAAAAACTCAGAGTTTGATGGATATTTTATTCTAACCCTAACCCTAACCTTAACCCTAGCCCAAATCAAAAAATTTCAGAGTTTTATGGATATTTTATTCTAACCCTTACCCTAACCCTAGCCAAATCAAAAAATTCCAGAGTTTTATGGATATTTAATTCTAACCCTAACTCTAACCCAAGCCTAAATCTAAAAACTCAGAGTTTGATGGATATTTTATTCTAACCCTTACCCTAACCCTAGCCAAATCAAAAAATTCCAGAGTTTTATGGATATTTAATTCTAACCCTAACCATAACCCTAGACCAAATCCAAAATATAGAGTTTTATGGATATTTTATTCTAACCCTAAACATAACCTTGCCCAAATCAAAAAAATGCAGAGGTTTATGGATATTTTATACTAACCCTAACCATAACCTGATCGAAATCTAAAAAAATTAGAGTTTTATTGATATTTAATTCGAACCCTAACTCTAACCCAAGCCCAAATCCAAAAATACAGAGTGTTATGGATATTTAATTCTAAACCTAACCTTAGCCCAAATCCAAAAAATGCAAAGTGTTAGTGATATTAAGTTCTAACCCTAACCCTAACTTTAACCCAAATTTTAACAATACAGTTTTATGGATATTTAACCCTTACCCTAACCCTAACCCTAACCCTAACCTTATCCCAAATCATAAAAATGTAGAGTTTTATGGATATTTCATTCTAACCGTAACCCTAGCCCATAACCAAAAAATGCAGGTTTTTATGGATATCTAATTCTAACCCATACTCTAACCCTAGCCCAAATCTAAAAACTCAGAGTTTGATGGATATTTTATTCTAACCCTGACCCTAACCTTAACCCTAGCCCAAATCAAAAAAATTCAGAGTTTTATGGATATTTTATTCTAACCCTTACCCTAACCCTAGCCAAATCAAAAAATTCCAGAGTTTTATGGATATTTAATTCTAACCCTAACCATAACCCTAGACCAAATCCAAAATATAGAGTGTTATGGATATTTTATTCTAACCCTAAACATAACCTTGCCCAAATCCAAAAAATGCAGTTTTATGGATATTTAATTTTAACCCTAACTCTAACCCAAGCCCAAATCCAAAAAATGCAGTTTTATGGATATTTAATTCTAACCCTCACTCTAACCAAAGCCCAAATCCAAAAAATGCAGTTTTATGGATATTTAATTCTAACCCTTACACTAACCCAAGCCCAAATCCAAAAAATGCAGTTTTATAGATATTTAATTCTAACCCTAACTCTAACCCAAGCCCAAATCAAAAAAATGCAGTTTTATTGATATTTAATTCTAACCCTATCTCTAACCCAAGCCTAAATCCAAAAAATGTTGAGTTTTATTGATATTTAATTCTAACCCTAACTCTAACCCAAGCCTAAATCCAAAATATAGAGTTTTATGGATATTTTATTCTAACCCTAAACATAACCTTGCCCAAATCAAAAAAATGCAGAGGTTTATGGATATTTTATACTAACCCTAACAATAACCTGATCTAAATCTAAAAAAATTAGAGTTTGTGGATATTTTATACTAACCGTAACCATAACCTGATCTAAATCTTAAAAAATTAGAGTTTGTGGATATTTTATACTAACCCTAACCATAACCTGATCTAAATCTAAAAAAATTAGAGTTTGTGGATATTTTATACTAACCGTAACGTTTACCCTAGCCCAAATCTAAAAAATGCACAGTTTTATGGATATTTAATTCTAACCCTAACCATAACATTAGACCAAATCCAAAATATAGAGTTTTATTGATATTTAATTCTAACCCTTACTCTAACCCAAGCCCGAATCCAAAAAATGCAGTTTTATTGATATTTAATTCGAACCCTAACTCTAACCCAAGCCTAAATCCAAAAAATGCAGAGTTTTATTGATATTTAATTCTAACCCTAACTCTAACCCAAGCCCAAATCAAAAAAATGCAGTTTTATTGATATTTAATTCTAACCCTAACTCTAACCCAAGCCCAAATCCAAAAAATGCAGTTTTATGGATATTTAATTCTAACCCTAACTCTAACCCAAGCCCAAATCCAAAAAATGAACTTTTATTGATATTTAATTCTAACCCTAACTCTAACCCAAGCCCAAATCCCAAAAAATGTAGAGTTTTATTGATATTTAATTCTAACCCTAACTCTAACCCAAGCCTAAATCCAAAAAATGCAGACTTTTATTGATATTTAATTCTAACCCTAACTCTAACCCAAGCCCAAATCAAAAAAATGCAGTTTTATGGATATTTAATTCTAACCCTAACTCTAACCCAAGCCTAAATCTAAAAACTCAGAGTTTGATGGATATTTTATTCTAACCCTAACCCTAACCTTAACCCTAGCCCAAATCAAAAAATTTTAGAGTTTTATGGATATTTTATTCTAACCCTAACCATAACCCTAGACCAAATCCAAAATATAGAGTTTTATGGATATTTTATTCTAACCCTAAACATAACCTTGCCCAAATCAAAAAAATGCAGAGGTTTATGGATATTTTATACTAACCCTAACCATAACCTGATCGAAATCTAAAAAAATTAGAGTTTTATTGATATTTAATTCGAACCCTAACTCTAACCCAAGCCCAAATCCAAAAATACAGAGTGTTATGGATATTTAATTCTAAACCTAACCTTAGCCCAAATCCAAAAAATGCAAAGTGTTAGTGATATTAAGTTCTAACCCTAACCCTAACTTTAACCCAAATTTTAACAATACAGTTTTATGGATATTTAACCCTTACCCTAACCCTAACCCTAACCTTATCCCAAATCATAAAAATGTAGAGTTTTATGGATATTTCATTCTAACCGTAACCCTAGCCCATAACCAAAAAATGCAGGTTTTTATGGATATCTAATTCTAACCCATACTCTAACCCTAGCCCAAATCTAAAAACTCAGAGTTTGATAGATATTTTATTCTAACCCTGACCCTAACCTTAACCCTAGCCCAAATCAAAAAAATTCAGAGTTTTATGGATATTTTATTCTAACCCTTACCCTAACCCTAGCCAAATCAAAAAATTCAAGAGTTTTATGGATATTTAATTCTAACCCTAACCATAACCCTAGACCAAATCCAAAATATAGAGTTTTATGGATATTTTATTCTAACCCTAAACATAACCTTGCCCAAATCCAAAAAATGCAGTTTTATGGATATTTAATTTTAACCCTAACTCTAACCCAAGCCCAAATCCAAAAAATGCAGTTTTATGGATATTTAATTCTAACCCTCACTCTAACCAAAGCCCAAATCCAAAAAATGCAGTTTTATGGATATTTAATTCTAACCCTTACACTAACCCAAGCCCAAATCCAAAAAATGCAGTTTTATAGATATTTAATTCTAACCCTAACTCTAACCCAAGCCCAAATCCAAAAAATGCAGTTTTATGGATATTTAATTCTAACCCTAACTCTAACCCAAGCCCAAATCCAAAAAATGAACTTTTATTGATATTTAATTCTAACCCTAACTCTAACCCAAGCCCAAATCCCAAAAAATGTAGAGTTTTATTGATATTTAATTCTAACCCTAACTCTAACCCAAGCCTAAATCCAAAAAATGCAGTTTTATTGATATTTAATTCTAACCCTAACTCTAACCCAAGCCCAAATCCAAAAAATGCAGTTTTATTGATATTTAATTCTAACCCTAACTCTAACCCAAGCCTAAATCCAAAAAATGTTGAGTTTTATTGATATTTAATTCTAACCCTAACTCTAACCCAAGCCTAAATCCAAAATATAGAGTTTTATGGATATTTTATTCTAACCCTAAACATAACCTTGCCCAAATCAAAAAAATGCAGAGGTTTATGGATATTTTATACTAACCCTAACCATAACCTGATCTAAATCTAAAAAAATTAGAGTTTGTGGATATTTTATACTAACCGTAACCATAACCTGATCTAAATCTTAAAAAATTAGAGTTTGTGGATATTTTATACTAACCCTAACCATAACCTGATCTAAATCTAAAAAAATTAGAGTTTGTGGATATTTTATACTAACCGTAACGTTTACCCTAGCCCAAATCTAAAAAATGCACAGTTTTATGGATATTTAATTCTAACCCTAACCATAACATTAGACCAAATCCAAAATATAGAGTTTTATTGATATTTAATTCTAACCCTCACTCTAACCAAAGCCCGAATCCAAAAAATGCAGTTTTATTGATATTTAATTCGAACCCTAACTCTAACCCAAGCCTAAATCCAAAAAATGCAGAGTTGTATTGATATTTAATTCTAACCCTAACTCTAACCCAAGCCCAAATCAAAAAAATGCAGTTTTATTGATATTTAATTCTAACCCTAACTCTAACCCAAGCCCAAATCCAAAAAATGCAGTTTTATTGATATTTAATTCTAACCCTAACTCTAACCCAAGCCCAAATCCAAAAAATGCAGTTTTATGGATATTTAATTCTAACCCTAACTCTAACCCAAGCCTAAATCCAAAAAATGTTGAGTTTTATTGATATTTAATTCTAACCCTAACTCTAACCCAAGCCTAAATCCAAAAAATGCAGACTTTTATTGATATTTAATTCTAACCCTAACTCTAACCCAAGCCCAAATCCAAAAAATGCAGTTTTATGGATATTTAATTCTAACCCTAACTCTAACCCAAGCCTAAATCTAAAAACTCAGAGTTTGATGGATATTTTATTCTAACCCTTACCCTAACCCTAGCCAAATCAAAAAATTCCAGAGTTTTATGGATATTTAATTCTAACTTTAACCATAACCCTAGACCAAATCCAAAATATAGAGTTTTATGGATATTTTATTCTAACCCTAAACATAACCTTGCCCAAATCAAAAAAATGCAGAGGTTTATGGATATTTTATACTAACCCTAACCATAACCTGATCGAAATCTAAAAAAATTAGAGTTTTATTGATATTTAATTCGAACCCTAACTCTAACCCAAGCCCAAATCCAAAAATACAGAGTGTTATGGATATTTAATTCTAAACCTAACCTTAGCCCAAATCCAAAAAATGCAAAGTGTTAGTGATATTAAGTTCTAACCCTAACCCTAACTTTAACCCAAATTTTAACAATACAGTTTTATGGATATTTAACCCTTACCCTAACCCTAACCCTAACCCTAACCTTATCCCAAATCATAAAAATGTAGAGTTTTATGGATATTTCATTCTAACCGTAACCCTAGCCCATAACCAAAAAATGCAGGTTTTTATGGATATCTAATTCTAACCCATGCTCTAACCCTAGCCCAAATCTAAAAACTCAGAGTTTGATGGATATTTTATTCTAACCCTGACCCTAACCTTAACCCTAGCCCAAATCAAAAAAATTCAGAGTTTTATGGATATTTTATTCTAACCCTTACCCTAACCCTAGCCAAATCAAAAAATTCAAGAGTTTTATGGATATTTAATTCTAACCCTAACCATAACCCTAGACCAAATCCAAAATATAGAGTGTTATGGATATTTTATTCTAACCCTAAACATAACCTTGCCCAAATCCAAAAAATGCAGTTTTATGGATATTTAATTTTAACCCTAACTCTAACCCAAGCCCAAATCCAAAAAATGCAGTTTTATGGATATTTAATTCTAACCCTCACTCTAACCAAAGCCCAAATCCAAAAAATGCAGTTTTATGGATATTTAATTCTAACCCTTACACTAACCCAAGCCCAAATCCAAAAAATGCAGTTTTATAGATATTTAATTCTAACCCTAACTCTAACCCAAGCCCAAATCCAAAAAATGCAGTTTTATTGATATTTAATTCTAACCCTATCTCTAACCCAAGCCTAAATCCAAAAAATGTTGAGTTTTATTGATATTTAATTCTAACCCTAACTCTAACCCAAGCCTAAATCCAAAATATAGAGTTTTATGGATATTTTATTCTAACCCTAAACATAACCTTGCCCAAATCAAAAAAATGCAGAGGTTTATGGATATTTTATACTAACCCTAACCATAACCTGATCTAAATCTAAAAAAATTAGAGTTTGTGGATATTTTATACTAACCGTAACCATAACCTGATCTAAATCTTAAAAAATTAGAGTTTGTGGATATTTTATACTAACCCTAACCATAACCTGATCTAAATCTAAAAAAATTAGAGTTTGTGGATATTTTATACTAACCGTAACGTTTACCCTAGCCCAAATCTAAAAAATGCACAGTTTTATGGATATTTAATTCTAACCCTAACCATAACATTAGACCAAATCCAAAATATAGAGTTTTATTGATATTTAATTCTAACCCTTACTCTAACCCAAGCCCGAATCCAAAAAATGCAGTTTTATTGATATTTAATTCGAACCCTAACTCTAACCCAAGCCTAAATCCAAAAAATGCAGAGTTTTATTGATATTTAATTCTAACCCTAACTCTAACCCAAGCCCAAATCAAAAAAATGCAGTTTTATTGATATTTAATTCTAACCCTAACTCTAACCCAAGCCCAAATCCAAAAAATGCAGTTTTATGGATATTTAATTCTTACCCTAACTCTAACCCAAGCCCAAATCCAAAAAATGAACTTTTATTGATATTTAATTCTAACCCTAACTCTAACCCAAGCCCAAATCCCAAAAAATGTAGAGTTTTATTGATATTTAATTCTAACCCTAACTCTAACCCAAGCCTAAATCCAAAAAATGCAGACTTTTATTGATATTTAATTCTAACCCTAACTCTAACCCAAGCCCAAATCAAAAAAATGCAGTTTTATGGATATTTAATTCTAACCCTAACTCTAACCCAAGCCTAAATCTAAAAACTCAGAGTTTGATGGATATTTTATTCTAACCCTAACCCTAACCTTAACCCTAGCCCAAATCAAAAAATTTTAGAGTTTTATGGATATTTTATTCTAACCCTAACCATAACCCTAGACCAAATCCAAAATATAGAGTTTTATGGATATTTTATTCTAACCCTAAACATAACCTTGCCCAAATCAAAAAAATGCAGAGGTTTATGGATATTTTATACTAACCCTAACCATAACCTGATCTAAATATAAAAAAATTAGAGTTTTATTGATATTTAATTCTAACCCTAACTCTAACCCAAGCCCAAATCCAAAAATACAGAGTGTTATGGATATTTAATTCTAAACCTAACCTTAGCCCAAATCCAAAAAATGCAAAGTGTTAGTGATATTAAGTTCTAACCCTAACCCTAACTTTAACCCAAATTTTAACAATACAGTTTTATGGATATTTAACCCTTACCCTAACCCTAACCCTAACCCTAACCTTATCCCAAATCATAAAAATGTAGAGTTTTATGGATATTTCATTCTAACCGTAACCCTAGCCCATAACCAAAAAATGCAGGTTTTTATGGATATCTAATTCTAACCCATACTCTAACCCTAGCCCAAATCTAAAAACTCAGAGTTTGATAGATATTTTATTCTAACCCTGACCCTAACCTTAACCCTAGCCCAAATCAAAAAAATTCAGAGTTTTATGGATATTTTATTCTAACCCTTACCCTAACCCTAGCCAAATCAAAAAATTCAAGAGTTTTATGGATATTTAATTCTAACCCTAACCATAACCCTAGACCAAATCCAAAATATAGAGTTTTATGGATATTTTATTCTAACCCTAAACATAACCTTGCCCAAATCCAAAAAATGCAGTTTTATGGATATTTAATTTTAACCCTAACTCTAACCCAAGCCCAAATCCAAAAAATGCAGTTTTATGGATATTTAATTCTAACCCTCACTCTAACCAAAGCCCAAATCCAAAAAATGCAGTTTTATGGATATTTAATTCTAACCCTTACACTAACCCAAGCCCAAATCCAAAAAATGCAGTTTTATAGATATTTAATTCTAACCCTAACTCTAACCCAAGCCCAAATCCAAAAAATGCAGTTTTATGGATATTTAATTCTAACCCTAACTCTAACCCAAGCCCAAATCCAAAAAATGAACTTTTATTGATATTTAATTCTAACCCTAACTCTAACCCAAGCCCAAATCCCAAAAAATGTAGAGTTTTATTGATATTTAATTCTAACCCTAACTCTAACCCAAGCCTAAATCCAAAAAATGCAGTTTTATTGATATTTAATTCTAACCCTAACTCTAACCCAAGCCCAAATCCAAAAAATGCAGTTTTATTGATATTTAATTCTAACCCTAACTCTAACCCAAGCCTAAATCCAAAAAATGTTGAGTTTTATTGATATTTAATTCTAACCCTAACTCTAACCCAAGCCTAAATCCAAAATATAGAGTTTTATGGATATTTTATTCTAACCCTAAACATAACCTTGCCCAAATCAAAAAAATGCAGAGGTTTATGGATATTTTATACTAACCCTAACCATAACCTGATCTAAATCTAAAAAAATTAGAGTTTGTGGATATTTTATACTAACCGTAACCATAACCTGATCTAAATCTTAAAAAATTAGAGTTTGTGGATATTTTATACTAACCCTAACCATAACCTGATCTAAATCTAAAAAAATTAGAGTTTGTGGATATTTTATACTAACCGTAACGTTTACCCTAGCCCAAATCTAAAAAATGCACAGTTTTATGGATATTTAATTCTAACCCTAACCATAACATTAGACCAAATCCAAAATATAGAGTTTTATTGATATTTAATTCTAACCCTCACTCTAACCAAAGCCCGAATCCAAAAAATGCAGTTTTATTGATATTTAATTCGAACCCTAACTCTAACCCAAGCCTAAATCCAAAAAATGCAGAGTTGTATTGATATTTAATTCTAACCCTAACTCTAACCCAAGCCCAAATCAAAAAAATGCAGTTTTATTGATATTTAATTCTAACCCTAACTCTAACCCAAGCCCAAATCCAAAAAATGCAGTTTTATTGATATTTAATTCTAACCCTAACTCTAACCCAAGCCCAAATCCAAAAAATGCAGTTTTATGGATATTTAATTCTAACCCTAACTCTAACCCAAGCCTAAATCCAAAAAATGTTGAGTTTTATTGATATTTAATTCTAACCCTAACTCTAACCCAAGCCTAAATCCAAAAAATGCAGACTTTTATTGATATTTAATTCTAACCCTAACTCTAACCCAAGCCCAAATCCAAAAAATGCAGTTTTATGGATATTTAATTCTAACCCTAACTCTAACCCAAGCCTAAATCCCAAAAATGTTGAGTTTTATTGATATTTAATTCTAACCCTAACTCTAACCCAAGCCTAAATCCAAAAAATGCAGACTTTTATTGATATTTAATTCTAACCCTAACTCTAACCCAAGCCCAAATCCAAAAAATGCAGTTTTATGGATATTTAATTCTAACCCTAACTCTAACCCAAGCCTAAATCTAAAAACTCAGAGTTTGATGGATATTTTATTCTAACCCTTACCCTAACCCTAGCCAAATCAAAAAATTCCAGAGTTTTATGGATATTTAATCCTAACTTTAACCATAACCCTAGACCAAATCCAAAATATAGAGTTTTATGGATATTTTATTCTAACCCTAAACATAACCTTGCCCAAATCAAAAAAATGCAGAGGTTTATGGATATTTTATACTAACCCTAACCATAACCTGATCGAAATCTAAAAAAATTAGAGTTTTATTGATATTTAATTCGAACCCTAACTCTAACCCAAGCCCAAATCCAAAAATACAGAGTGTTATGGATATTTAATTCTAAACCTAACCTTAGCCCAAATCCAAAAAATGCAAAGTGTTAGTGATATTAAGTTCTAACCCTAACCCTAACTTTAACCCAAATTTTAACAATACAGTTTTATGGATATTTAACCCTTACCCTAACCCTAACCCTAACTTTAACCCAAATCGTAAAAATGCAGAGTTTTATGGATATTTCATTCTAACCTTAACCCTAGCCCATATCCAAAAAATGCAGGTTTTTATGGATATCTAATTCTAACCTATACTCTAACCCTAGCCCAAATCTAAAAACTCAGAGTTTGATGGATATTTTATTCTAACCCTGACCCTAACCTTAACCCTAGCCCAAATCAAAAAAATTCAGAGTTTTATGGATATTTTATTCTAACCCTTACCCTAACCCTAGCCAAATCAAAAAATTCCAGAGTTTTATGGATATTTAATTCTAACCCTAACCATAACCCTAGACCAAATCCAAAATATAGAGTGTTATGGATATTTTATTCTAACCCTAAACATAACCTTGCCCAAATCAAAAAAATGCAGAGGTTTATGGATATTTTATACTAACCCTAACCATAACCTGATCTAAATCTAAAAAAATTAGAGTTTGTGGATATTTTATACTAACCCTAACCATAACCTGATCTAAATCTTAAAAAATTAGAGTTTGTGGATATTTTATACTAACCGTAACGTTTACCCTAGCCCAAATCTAAAAAATGCACAGTTTTATGGATATTTAATTCTAACCCTAACCATAACATTAGACCAAATCCAAAATATAGAGTTTTATGGATATTTTATTCTAACCCTAACCTAAACCTTAGTCCAAATTTAAAAAATGCAGATTTTTGTGGATATTTTATTCTAACCATTACCCTAATTCTAGCACCAATCGAAAAAAGTCAGAGTTTTATGGATATTTAATTCTAAACCTAACCATAACCATAGCCCAAATTTAAAAAGTGCAGATTTTTATTGTTATTTTATTCTGACCGTAACCCTTACCCTAGACCAAATCCCAAAAATGCACAGTTTTATGAATATTTTATTCTAACCCTAACACTAACCCTAACTCTAACCCTAACTGTTGTAAAGGTCATGATTGGCATAAATACGGAACTAACATAAAGGGAAGTAATCAGGTATTGACTATATACGAAAGTACGTATATAAGACGGCAGTTATATCTGGAAGTGAGTGAAGAGTAAACGTCTCTACTTCCTACCGGATCCCTGTTAAACGCAAACCACTCAGCGTATTCTTAATTTAATATGTCCTATGTAATTTAGGATATAACAGTTACGAACGAGGATATTTTTTTTCTCTTACCAGAGATAAATGACAGTACTATTCAAGGATTTTTTTTTTTAAAGAAAATTTGCAAGGACGGCAAGAAAAAAGAAAAAGTCGACACGTGCGAATTTTGCTACCTAAAGTAGTAAAAAGTACGGATTTTTTCGGTAAGAACTAACGGGAAAGTAAAAAAAAATTGTACTCGAAACAATTTTAAGGTAAAGTGAACTTTATCTGTATGTTGACGAAAAAATATTTGGGAAGCACAAGCTGAATTCGAAACCTGCACCGTGAGATTATGAATTTCGAAAGAAAAAAGTACGCTTACGATTTTTTTTCTTTAAACAATTCAGAAATTATTGTTATATTTTTTTTTCTCTCCCACAAGTGCAGCCGTATTTTTGTGAAAAATAATTGTTCATTGCTTTGTCTAAAGTAATTGAAACTATTTGTTGTGCGAATTTTGGAAACGTTTTATTGTCTGAAATTATTTTGTGAAAAGTTTACCTGGTAAAAGACTGTTGCTAAATTGTATAAACTTTGTGAAACATTTATTTTTGCAAAAATTATGTTGCTAATTTACGAAAACGCATATTGACGAACTTTTTGTGAAATTATTGTTGTAAACTTTGGAAAGATATTTTGTACTGTAATTAAGCTAAAATGGAGCAATTGGCTGAGTTGACGAAGGCGTTAACTCTAAGTATACAGCAGCAACAACAAAAACAACAGCTACAACAACAGCAACAACAGCAACAACAACAACAGCAACAACAGCTACAACAACAGCTACTGCAGCTGCAAGAATGGACACAAAACACTTTAGAGGCACAACAAGAGCAAACAAAAATACTTCAACGCCAAATTTTAACGCAACAAAAGAATTTTGAAAAATTAATTCAAACGTCGACAGACAGGAAGAAAACTAATTTTTCTGCAGAGGGTATTTCAAATTCTTTGTCAGAATTTCACTACTCTACCGATACTGGCGTTATATTTCCAGCATACTATAGAAGGTACGAAACAGTTTTTACAAAAAGATGTTCGGACTGGACCGACGAAGAAAAAGCTACGCTGTTACTACAAAAACTGGGGACGGACGAAAACACCAAGTATGCTAATTTAATTTTACCCAAAAAACCGGAGGAAGTGAATTTAGAAGAGACAATTAATACTTTATCTAGAATCTTTGATAAAAGAGACAGCCTTTTTCATTCTAGATATAAATGTTTAAATTTACAGAAGTCGGAATCCGAAGACTATTTGGAATATGCATGTACGGTAAATTGCTTATGTGAATCATTTAAATTAAATGAAATTTCGGCAGATTTATTTAAATGTTTAATCTTTGTACAAGGACTCACAGCACCAAGGGACAAAGATGTCAGATCCCGGATCCTGACAATTATGGAGTCGGACCCGAATGTAACTTTACAAAAAGTAACCGAGGAGTGTCAACGTCTCATTAATATCAAAAGAGACAACACCCGCATTGAAGAAAAAAGCGTTTACAAGATACAACATGTAAAAAGGCAAAGAACCTCTAGAACATACAAGACCCAGGAACAAAAGACTCCCAGAATGTACAAGGACCAAAGTTGTGAATGCTGCGGAAGTACAAGACACACCAAAAAGATCTGCTGGTTCAGGAATAGGATATGTTATGAATGTGGATTCAAAGGCCACAAGGGAACATATTGTAACCAGAAGAAAAAACGAAAGACCGACAAAGTTAATACGCTTCGCACAAGGAAAGAGAAAAGCTGCGAAAGGCGTAAATATGTCGATGTAAAGATAAATGGACATCCTGTAACATTACTCCTGGATAGTGGTGCGGACATTAGCATCATAGATGAAGATATCTGGAGAAGGATCGGTCGACCTGAACTAAGAGAAACCAGCAAGATGGCGAAGAGTGTGTGCGGCAAAAAGTTGGAATTCAAAGGAGAACTGAGGTGCAATGTGTCATTTGGTGGTCAAACACACAAGTCCAAAGTGTACGTAGTACCAGGAAGGAACACAAGTCTATTTGGAGTGGATTGGATTGTCCTATTCAACTTATGGGAACGTCCGGTTAATTCTTTTTGTAATAGGTTGACCACAGAGAAATCAAACCAAATAGAAGGCTTCATGGACGATTTAAATGCAGAATTCCCAAAAGTTTTTGCCGAAAAACTTGGATACTGTGTGAAAACAGAAGCAAAATTTGAGGTGAAGAAAAATGCCACCCCAGTGTTCACACCTAAAAGAAATGTACCTTTTTCATCGATGGACGCAATAGAGAAGGAGTTGGAGAGACTTCAACAATTAGAAGTCATTGAAAAGGTTGACCACACGGATTGGGCAAGTCCGATGGTATATATGAAGAAAAAGAATAAAAAAATAAGAGTCTGCGCTGACTTTTCGACGGGCCTTAATGATTGTTTGCAGGACCACAATTACCCCCTTCCGTCGGCAGAAGATCTATTCTCAAAACTAAATGGAGGAAATTTTTTTTAAAATAGACCTCTCGGATGCATACTTGCAAATCAAAGTCAATGACGAATGTTCAAAGTACCTGTGCATTAACACGCATAAGGGTATTTTTAAACTAAAAAGACTTCTGTTCGGATTAAAGGTCGCCCCTGCTCTGTTTCAACAGGTTATGGATACGATGCTCGCAAGATTGGAATTTTCAATGGCATACCTTGACGATATCCTGATAAAGAGCAGAAATTTGCATGAACACAAGAAGCACGTCAGAGAAGTATTTAAGAGAATAGAGGAGTTTGGTTTCAGATTGAGCCCGGAGAAATGCGATTTCTTTATGGAAAGGATCAGATACCTTGGTCAAATAATCGACAAAGAGGGACGAAGACCAGATCCACAACGGGCCGAAGCAATTGAAAAGATGCCTGCTCCAGACTCAGTACCGAAGCTACAATCATTTTTGGGATTGGTTCAATATTACGCGATATACATACCTAATGTGCATAATTTGAGAGCTCCTCTTAACGAGTTACTAAAAAAGGGGAGTAAATGGAGTTGGAATAAGGAATGTGAATCTGCTTTCCAAAAAATTAAGAAATGTCTACTATCAGACTTGGCATTAGCGCTATTTGATCCAGACAAGGAGTTAGTACTAGCAACGGACGCCAGTGATTACGGCGTTGGTGCTGCATTACTCCATAAGTATCAGGATGGAACAATAAAAGCAATCGCTCATGCATAAAGAACTTTGGTTGCAGCTGAGAAAAACTATAGCCAGATTGAAAAGGAGGCTCTGTCGATAATATTTGGAGTCAAAAAGTATAATCGATTTCTCCATGGACGGACCTTCACATTGCAAACAGACCATAAACCCATGATTACGATATTTGGATCAAAGAAAGGCATTCCTAAGCATACCGCAAATCGACTACAGCGATGGGCTGTAACTCTCTTAAACTATCAGTTTAAGATGGAGCATGTGTCATCGAAAAAGTTAGGACACGCGGATGCAGTGGTGGGATTCAGCCGGTTCGCACCGGTTCGCGCGAACCGGTTCCTAGACAGTCACACTGTTTGCGAACCGGTTACTAAAATCTTGGAAAACGTGACACTTTGATCAAAAAAAATTCACAATGCACCCCACACGTGGCATTTTTGTCATACGGCCCGACAAAGTTAGGTCAAGTTCGATAACTCCGTTAGGTTCACATATCCAAAGTACACCGGGAGGTCACGTGTTTTCTTTGTTTTGATAAATTATGCACGTGTTAGTTTGTTTTGAAACGTAGGAAACGTGGAAAAAATTTTTATTTGGAAGAAATCTATAAAATATCTATATTTTATTTGGAAGAAATCTCTAAAATTTTATTTGGAAAAAGTCTATAAAATAATAAAACGAGAAATTATTTTATTTGGAAGAAATCATTTTATTTGGAAGAAATCTATAAAATAATTTGGAAGAAATCTATAAAAAAGTAAAACGAGAAATTATTTTTTTTATAATCATTTTATTTGGAAGAATCTATAAAATAATAAAACGAGTTTTTTTACGGAAAATTTTGAACTTACGGAAAAAGATATATTTGACGTAATATGAACCAACTCTGAAAAATAAACAATTTGGTACTTGTGCAGTTTTGATACGCGAGTGTACGAAGTAATAATTATTTAGAAAGCCATTTTTAACATGAGGAGATCAAGCGACAGTCGTGTTAAACTAAAAAAGGCGAGAGAATACAATGAAAATCAAGTGGCTATTTGGAATTATTTGAAATAAATAAATTCTAAATAAATGAGTTGTATTTGATTTCATTTTTCATTCATGTACATACATATAGAAAGATGATCATGAGCTTACTAAAATTGCAAGTCCGCGATACGCGGATGCACCGATTTACCCTGGTAGTTCTAATATTTAAGATAGAACCTGTTCCTAAAATATTTGAATCCCACCACTGACTATCAAGGTTGATTCCAAAAAGAAACGAAAGTTTCGAAGAGACAGTAGTTGCTGCTCTTAAAGATGAAAGCGAATGTACAAGTTCAATGTGTAATATGATACGTGAACTTCCAATAACCCTTGAAGAGATTAAAAGAGAAGCTGAAAAAGACATTTTCATAAAGAAAATGAAAACTCAATTAAGACTGAGGGAAAAAAGTAACAAAGTAGGACAAACTACATTTTTTTCAATTTGTGAAGGTGTACTTATGTATGCTGATAGAATCTTAATTCCACAGGCATTACGAAGGAAAATATTAATGGAATTCCATACAGGTCATCCTGGCATTTCAAGAATGAAATCCTTCTCTCATATTCCTACGCTGGGGGTTACATTGGTTAGCGTAGGGAAATAGTTCTCACGATACTGTTACAGATATGTATATTGGCCTGGTATGGACAAAGAAGTAGAAAACTGTGTCAAAGCATGCAAAGGATGTTAGTTAGCAGCCCGAGATCCGCCAGTAAAAACGACCCCATGGCCGAAAACGGACCTACCCTGGTCACGTCTACATATTGATTATGCCGGACCTCTAAATGGTTTTTTCTACTTAATTGTAGTAGATTCTTTCTCTAAATGGCCAGAGATATTTAAAACCAGACATCCAACTGCAAGGAACACTGTAAATGCACTTAACGAAATCTTTAGCCGTTTTGGTGTACCAAAAACCATAGTAAGTGACAATGGTACAGCATTTACAGGTCACGAATTTAAAGAATTCTGCAAATCGCTGAATATTCAACATATCACGACACCTGTTTACCATCCTAGGTCGAATGGGTTGGCAGAAAAATTTGTGGACACTTTTAAACGGGCAATAAAGAAAAACCGGAATATGGACACAGATGAGCAAGCTATACAAACATTTCTAGCAATCTACAGGGTAACTCCAAACCCAAATAATAATGTTAATTCATCTGCTGCAGAACTGATGTTTGCTAGAAAAATTAGATCTATCTTCGATAGACTTATACCTGAGAAGAAGAAAAGTTCTAAAGGAGAAAACTTGAAAGTAAAGTGCTATTCCTCAGGGGACAAAGTGTATTTAAAAAATTTTCAGAATGGGAAAAATCATTGGGTGGACGGTTTCATTATGAAAAGAATTGGGAACATGGTTTATACCATTCAAGGCCCAAGTTTTGTCTGTAAAAGACACATAAATCAAATCCGTCCCAGAATTTCGCAAAATACAGAAGAAATTCCAATGGAAACATTATGTGATACATTTGATATACCAAAGCCAGTATGTATACCTGAAACCATGAATGTATCCCCTGAACATACCATACGGGATGGACAGAATTCCTTACCGCAGGTAACGCAGACCAGAAGTAAGAGCACCAGAAAAACGAAAAGCATCAGGCGTTTAAGCCCTGATCCTAAAAGGAAACGGTACTAAAGCTAAAATCGGGAAGATTTCAGCTTCAGGGGAAGGTGTTGTAAAGGTCATGATTGGCATAAATACGAAACTAACATAAAGGGAAGTAATCAGGTATTGACTATATACGAAAGTACGTAGTCGGGCAGTCATATCTGGAAGGGAGCGAAGAGTCAACGTCTCTACTTCCTACCGGATCCCTGTTAAACGCAAACCACTCGGCGTATTCTTAATTTTGTATGTCCTATGTAATTTAGGATATAACACTAATATATAGGGTGGGCAAAAATAAGGGTCCTATTTTTAAAAATTCATAACTTTTTTATTTATTGATTTAAAAATTTTTTTTTTTTAGAATAAGTAAAGGACCCCTTCCGAAGCAAGCATGAGCCGTATTAGCCCTAAGGAACGTACCCTCATTTAGAAAACATTATTTTGGCTTAAAAAACTCAAAACAGTGTAAAAAACAATACTTTAGTTTTTGTAAGTTTTAAGAAGTGTTTTTCGGCTAAAATTTGTTTTGTTTATTTCAAAAAATCTCGGAAGGGTCAGTCTACACACACATAAAGTTTGGTGAGTTTAACTTTTATTTTGTGGAAGTTATTCAAATTCAAGTTATTCAAATTTGAAGATAGGACCCTTATTTTGGCCCACCCTGTATACATATATTTGTGTGGGTTTTCCGTATATTAAAAAAGGTTCAAGAATTAACATAGAATTAAATGTATCATTTTTTCCGAATCTCTAAGTATCTAATAAAGTTATAGAGGGAGATCAAAAACTTAAAAAATATTTTGATAAAAATTAAAGTGTATATATTAAAAAGTTATAAAAAAAACCTACTTGATTAATTTACATTTGGTATAGGATATATTCATTCCGTGACAAGTACGTACAGCAAACAGATATTCCTTAGTTTGTTTTATTTTTTCGAACGTCTCCCTTAATCTGGATAAGCACCCATTTAGTTGTTGCCTATTTGTTTTTGGTACCCCTTTTTTGTTCCGTAAGGGTTAGGTGTTCATGCAACAACAACTACTTGATTGATTGACGTGATTTTTGGTACCGGATATTTGGTCAGCCCGTGACAGGTACGTACACCAAACAGATATTCGGGAATCTTTTACAATAATCAGCAGAGTCGCGAACAACGGGGTCCAAAAAAAGAACGAGAAAGGGTTTAAAAACATAAATTTGCAACAAGTAAAGTTGACCTACGTCGAGAATAGACATTTTTCTATTTACCTATGTAATTTGTTTGTATTTTTACGTAGTATAAATGGGTTTTTATTAGATGTTAAAACAAAATTCTTGTTTTTTTTACATCTAATTTGACAAAAAAAGAAAATGGCCGCCTGTCCTCTTAATCATTACGTAGCCCCCCCCCCTTAAATCAGCCGTCTTGTTTCGTGCGATGTTCGTGTGCCGAATACTTTAATTTATAATAAATAGCAATTGAAACGGGTTAAAAATCTGTTTAATAGTTGGAAATGACACAGGTAAGTTTGAAAATAACTTTTATCGCCTACAGTCACTTTTATTTGTTGAATATTTGTTTTTTGAGCGTTTTTACTCTGCTGATCATTGTAAAAGATTCCCGAATATTCCTCAGTTGTCTCTCTTAAACTGGATAAGCATCCATTTCTCTTCTTCAGATAACAATAATAGACTAAACTTTTGGGTTTGTAAATGTTTTTCTCACAAACAAGATGTGAAGGCAGACAACAAATCTTAGCAACAAATCTTAGCAACAAATCTTAGCAACAAATCTTAACAACAAATCTTAACAACAAATCTTAGCAACAAATCTTAGCAACAAATCTTAACAACAAATCTTAACAACAAATCTTAACAACAAATCTTAGCAACAAATCTTAGCAACAAATCTTAACAACAAATCTTAGCAACAAATCTTAGCAACAAATCTTAACAACAAATCTTAGCAACAAATCTTAACAACAAATCTTAACAACAAATCTTAACAACAAATCTTAGCAACAAATCTTAACAACAAATCTTAGCAACAAATCTTAACAACAAATCTTAACAACAAATCTTAGCAACAAATCTTAGCAACAAATCTTAACAACAAATCTTAACAACAAATCTTAGCAACAAATCTTAACAACAAATCTTAACAACAAATCTTAACAAATCTTAGCAACAAATCTTAGCAACAAATCTTAACAACAAATCTTAACAACAAATCTTAACAACAAATCTTAGCAACAAATCTTAGCAACAAATCTTAGCAACAAATCTTAACAACAAATCTTAGCAACAAATCTTAGCAACAAATCTTAACAACAAATCTTAGCAACAAATCTTAACAACAAATCTTAGCAACAAATCTTAGCAACAAATCTTAGCAACAAATCTTAACAACAAATCTTAACAACAAATCTTAGCAACAAATCTTAACAACAAATCTTAACAACAAATCTTAACAACAAATCTTAGCAACAAATCTTAACAACAAATCTTAGCAACAAATCTTAGCAACATATTCAAGATGGAAAAAAAAAATCAGAGCAAGATTTGCAGACTGACACAAGAAAATAAGTGACCCCTACCGGGGAATGCCGACGGGGCTGCCCAGGAATTTTTTGTAGGCCACAGTGCTCATCTTCTCGAGCGCTGGCTTTTGAAATCTCACTTTCCCGACCTTGTGTCACATCTTACATGGAAAATCAGAGCAAAATTTGGTAAAAACGCATATTAAGGGCCGGCTGACTGGCTAGCGGGCCGTGCACAAAACTAGTTTGGCCTTTTTATGGCCAAATGTCACGAATTTGGTGTGTTTTTGGCCATCGAAAATTTCGTTTGGCCTTTTTTGTGTGAATATTCTGGAGTTCACTTATGCGGGGGTCAGCCAGGCGTATCGCAGAATTGAAAACAAACACAAATACTTCGTTAAAAAATGAAGAACAATAGGGACCTCCAATCGCAGCCATAAAATCGCTGACGTCACCGGTTTCTGCTTTCTTTAAGAAATTCATACATTCGCGTTCCATGTAGTGTTTTTAAAAATCTCCCTAAAATAAAGTTATATTATAGGAAGTTGTTTTAAAGTAAAATAGTTTATTATCTATTTGGGAAAGAAACCCTTCTTTATCTTTCGATACAAGTACGAAATTTTCTTTTTCTACGGCTGGATGTCTTGTTTACACAAAAAATTAGTATTATCATGTGCGACATTGCCAGATGTTATGTACCTATGGATGTCAAAAAGTGATAGAATTAATTACTTTCATTATGTTGTAGACAAAATTAACGGTTTTTTTTTTACATTTTCCTTGAGTCGCACATTTTTTAGACAGATTATTACTTTTTTTTTTATTGCAATTGCCTAAATAACTTACCTGCTTAAACTAGTATTTACTTTTGTTTAAGGAAAGAATATTAAAATGGATAATTTTAGGATTTTATTTTTACAAATACTATATTTATTAAGGTACTGATATCGATCCTGAACCAGTTTTCGTGAGGTTCGACTCGGAAGTGTTCGGCTGTCCTACGCAAACGCCCGAGTGTTGACGAGCCGAATGGTACCGGACGACAATTTTGATACATAAATATAAATGTCAGCCATCTTTTTTTTCTCGCCGAAACGGAAGAGTGGATACGGCATCTTTAGAACCAAAAAACAACCCTTTAAAATAAGTTAAAAACAAATAAACTTATCCAGGTAGGTAGTTGAGTAACTCAAGTTAGCTCTGGTAACATTTATTTGTTGCACATTTATTTGTTAAGCCCGCTCTCGTTCTGTTGACAATAGTATAAGATTCCCCAGTCACGTTTAATTTTAAAATACTACTGCAAGTAACGATTTGATCTATTTTGTTTTGTTAGCATTTGACTTAAATTTGGGTTAAATTTTATATAATAAAAATTAAACTGAAAATGAAAATGGAGAAAGTATTGTGGTTTGTTAATGATTAAAAATATTCGTCCATTGAATAATAAAAATTCAAAGTAAAAATAAGTTTTTATTTCGAAATTTCGAAAGAAAATTCTGAATGGATAAACATTTTAATTTGAAAAAAGAAAAATGATAAAAAGTATTATAAATATATAATAATAATAAAATAATAATAATAAATATAATTAATACTTACTTTTGTCAACGTTTTTTTTTAGAATGAGCTTAGCTCTACAAATTAATTAGCGTGCGTCAATTTCACTCTAAAAATGAACCGCGTTAATTACGGCTAGTATTGCGTTCCATAGTTGCGGCCAAACTAGCTACGGCAAAAAAGGCTTTCTTACTTCTAGCAAATGAAGGACTTTTTTCCAAGTACATATGAGGTCGACGTATACAAAGTTGTATACGACCTCAGGTCGTATACAACTTTGGTCTTTTACGATTCCTAATACTTCGGGCTATATTATATTAAAATATTTTGAAAAATTTAGAACACATATTTTCAAAAATGTTTTTAAACATTTTGACTAACCGATAAACTCGATCAAATGAATAAATGTCTCTGAAAATAAAAATTATTTCGTAAAACTTTTTTTTTTTGGCATTTCAATAAATCACAGTATATTTTATTGAGAAAAGGTAAAAAAAAATTCAAAACATAATAATATTGCTTTTATTTCCACTTTTTATTGGTGTCTTCACGGACCAGTTTACTAAAATATGTGGACGTAAAATTTAATAAAATTAATCCAATGTGTTTTTTTTTATTACAGTAGCCAGTACCGGCAATATGACCTGTTAGGGGTGAAATGTGTGTTTGCATTGTTCCAAACACGACAATATTCAATAGTTTAACTTGTCAATAAGTTAAATATCTGAATCATGTTTTAGTAAAAACAAACCTTATCAAAGTTACGGATAGGCGAGAAACTCAAAGCCACGCCATAACATCAAATAGTTTAACTTATAATAATTACACACACAGACACACACATAAATGTGCGCATATATATTACACACACACGCATGTAAATAAACAAATATACGCACTTAAACAAAAAAAGTAAATTAACAAAAAACATCACTATTTTATTAAAAACGAAAAAAAGACGTAATTCAAAAATGTAATTGTTTATTTTCAATAAAATGTTTTTTCAAATTTAATTCCAGTTTTTCCATCTTTCCACACATACATAAATAAATGGCAGTATACACACACACACACACACACACACACACACACACACATTTAAACGTCACTAAACACAAACATCACACACACCCACACACATAATATTATTCTCAAACTTATTTTTAAAATTTTCATTCTAGTTTTCCAATCTTTTTTAACAGAAACAAAAATTCGAGGATAAATTAATTTTGCAGGATTTTTTTTTCTTGTTGATTATTATCATATCCGGTCTCCTTGCTGTTATGGGTTTGTCTGTTTGTACATTCATATCCCATATGATTTTGTGTTTTTCGTTTCTAGTACAGGTTCTGGTTTGTGTTTGTACCGTTTTTTTTTGCATATTCGAAATTCAGTTGTTTGCACATTTCCCGGTGTACTTCTTTCCCCACGCTGTCATGTCTGTTCTTGTATTATTATTATTATTATTATTATTATTATTATTATTATTATTATTATTATTATAATAATAATAATAATAATAATAATAATAATAATAATAATAATAAATGTAATAATATTCAATTATATTTTAAATATTATTTTTCGTAATTTCGCGGTTGTTAGCAAAATCCGAATTACTTGATAACACAGCATAAAAAACATGACAAGGGGAAAATAAAAAATAAGAGGTTCGATAGAGTTAAAAATAGAGATTTATTAACATTAAAATGGGGCTGGCTGCTTTTAATTCCCAAAGCTGGATTAATAACATTAACCCTAGTAACCAAGATAAAACAAAAAAACTTAAGACATGAAAATTCACAAAGGGGTTAGTTTGTTGGCACAACGAAATAGGAAACAAATTAATTCTTTTCCTTTGTTTTTGTTCATATAATAAAGACTGAAGAAGTCTTCTACCCTTTTTTTTCTTTCATATAAAACACATACAATAAAGACCAAAGAAATCTTCTTATCAATTTAACAAAAGGATCTCAAAGGGCACAAAACAATAAAAAATAATATTCAAATATACAGGACCGTAACCGTTGTTTGCTGAATCTTCTCAGGCACAGTTTTTTTCTTTTCTATCGAAATGTCCGTTTTAAAAGTCCCTCTTTGTCCTTTTTTCAACATTTTTCATTCCAAGGGGCTCAATCCTCGAAATTACTTCATAAATGAAATTCTCCAAAAACATCAAACACCTCTTCGTCATAAGGTGTTTCTTCCAAGGGGCTCTAAGTCTTGAAATTATATTCCTTAAAATCTGGGTCGCTCTGATACCCTGAATTTCATAATAAATCGTTCTTGCTCCAAGAACGAGGAGAAATCATCCAAACATTTTACGTCCATTCTCAAAAATAGACGGAGACAACTGAAAACAGACCCACTCTGTCGGGCTTTCAAGCTGGAACTGATTTTAAAAAAAAACGCTCCAAAGACACCGGATAGACACCGGTATGACGTCACCTCTAGACTTCATTATATCGATGATGATGCTGCTGCTACTGTAAAGATAGAAAAGGCGCGTAACATCACGCCATTCAGACAAATAACCTTGACATTCATTCGTACAGTGGCGATAGGATGACCTCCCCACCCTCTCATCCCCAAAATAGAAATAAATTTCTGAAATATTTGACTTACGTACGACGTCGTTTCAAGCCGATGGCTCTCATCAATAGACAATAAATATAGCACTAGTTTGACATTTTACTGTTTTTCTATTCTTTCGGGAAAGTTCGGCTACGTTTTTTAATGCCTCAAAATGGTAGAGTTTGAACAAATCTGCTCACTTTACATACTCTGTAGCCTAGAATGCATATTCCATTATTCCTAATGATCAGTTCAATAGTTTAGGATAAAACCGATTTGACCACCAAAAATCCCCACTTGAGGGATCAACACGAATCCGGGATCGCCAGCCATTTTCAATAAATCATTAACCGTCTTTCCATTTTTTTTTCATGAATTAATAACATATTGGTTACGTATAGGCGAGAAACACAGACACGATAACATTAAATAGTTAAACTTACAAGAATTACACACACATAAATGTGTGTATACATCTGCAAATAAGCAAATATACGCACTTAAACAAATAAAGATAAATAGACAAAAAATATCACGTAAACAAATATGAACTTTTTTTTATTAAAAAACGAAAAAAAAAAGATGTAATTCAAAAAATTTATTTTTATTTTCAATAAAATATTACAAAACGTTTAATTGCAGTTTTTCCATTTTTTTAACAGAAACAAAATTTCGAGGATAAATTAATTTTGATTGTTTCTCAAATTTGTACAAAATTTCGTTTGAAAAGAAAAAAAAATCTACCATTTTTTAATTCGTTCCAAAAATGCAGTCTATTTTTTCATTCAGCACAAAAATGAGGGAAAATTAAAGAAATTCACATTTTTCTCTTTGGAAGTTTTCAATAAATAATTAATCAATATTTCCCCTTCATTTTTTTTTTATTAAAAATTAATTAAATTTTGATTAAATCCTAAAATTATTTAGAGTTTCGGCATTTTTCGCAAGCAACTTATTTAAAAAAAATAAAAATCATGTTTTAGTAAAATACAAAATATTATCAAAGTTACGTATAGGCGAGAAACACAGACAAGTGTCAAATTTATCCCGAACAGCCTGTGTTACACACACACAAATATAGAAATAAGTAGCCGTATACACACACACACACGTTTAAACCTCAATAAACACAAGAAATCACATACATATATATATACACGTAACACACACGTATATATACATAAATAAACAACCAAATGTACACAAGTTACACACACACACGCGTTTAAATATCAATAAAAACAAACATCACAGACAAATATACGCACACACACAATAAATATATATTCACACACGTGTATATATACATAAATAAACAAGAAAATGTACACACGTAACATATACGCACATAATAAAAAAACTGGTTCTACTCCAGGGTTTGCGCCTAATTTCCGTGACTGCTCGGCAGAATTAGCTGTGTTAGCATACCCGGACCCAAACAAGGAATATAGGTTATACACGGATGCGTCAGAACGGTCCATAGGTGCTTGTCTGACGCAGCAGGTATACGACAGGGCTTATAAGAAGGAAGTAGAGAAGCCAATCTACTTTCTGTCGCACAAGCTGAGTGACACCCAGAGGAGGTGGTCCACGATAGAGAGAGAGGCCTATGCAATTCATTATTTGTTAGGAAAATTAAACCATTACTTACATGGAGCAACCTTTACGATACTTACGGATCATAAACCTTTAGAGTACTTATTGAAATCCCAGATACAGAACAAAAAAATACAGATGTGGGCCCTGGGAATAGCTGGGTACAACTGAAGGTAAGGATAACGTATGTGCGGATCTTTTATCACGGGCGGTGGGAACACCTGTAAGCGACGAGGAGAAACAGGTGGATATCGACGACAGGAATTATGAGGTCGCCACGATAAACTCTAACATGTTTGAACCAAGGGCATTTGCATCATATTCGAATGATGACAGTTCGTCGGGGACGCAGGAACGGCCGGGAATAGAAGGAGTGGATTTAATTAGAGAACAGGAGTTGGACCTCGACATAAAGGAATTAAAAGGAAGAATTAAGGATGGCCGAACCACCAAGTTAGAAAAAAAGAAGTTTATAATAATGGACGAGGTAGTATACTACTTATCTCAGCCAGAGGACGAGCCCCTCATTAGATTCTATGTTCCCTCCCACTTACAAAAGAAAGATCTCGTGTAGTACCACGACGACAATGACCATATGGGGGTTGTAAAGACATTTAAGGCAATTAGTCAGAAATATTTTTGGCCGGGATTGATTAAGGAGATAGCAACGTTCGTAGGTAAGTGTATTCCGTGCCAGAAAAGAAACCTAAGGAAAGAGCAACCACAGATGCAGGAATACGATACCCCACCATTTCCTTTTGCGAAGTGGTCCATAGATGTCACAAGACCGTATCCTACATCACATTCTAATAACAAATATCTCCTCACGTTTATCGATATGTACAGTGGTTGGCCCGAAGCGTTTGTCGTACCTAATAAAAAGGCAGTGACGGTGGCACACCTTTTAATTGAGGAGATTTTTCCCAGGTTCGGGGCACCTCTTCAATTGGTGACCGATAATGGTCCAGAAAATATAAACCAGACGATGAAAGATACGTTGAAAGAATTGAACGTACATCACGTGACCACTTCGTATTACTACCCTCTAAGTAACGGCAAAATCGAACGCCTACACCGAACCATAAATGACATACTGGCTAAAAGAAATGGGCGACAACGAACAGTCCTGGGAACTTCACATTAATCAGATGTTAGCAGCCGTTAGATTTCACGTTAGCAGAATCAACGAACTTCTCACCGTTTTACTTGGTCTACAGTAAGGATGTGATTTTGCCATTGGATAACATTCTGAGGCCACGACGGGTATATTACGGCGATGATCATCACACAAGGGCAATCCAGGAGATGCATCGCACGTTCACGTTAGTTCGGAACAACCTAAAGAAAGCGAGAAGACAAGGGATTGACAGAGCGAGTAATAATTCTAAGGAAGTGGAATTTAAGATAGGCGATCTAGTGTACTATAAGAATAACCGTAGGAAAAGTAAATAAGAAAAGCGATGGAGGCCGTACTATGTAATCGTGGATAAGACTGGGCAAGTATCGTATAGATTTAGGGACCAGCTGACTAGTTCGGTGACAAAGGCACATGCCAGTCACTTGAGAAAAGCAAATGTAGATGAATGGGAACCCACGAATGGGAATAGACCTTTAAGAAGAACGGGGATGGCAGGATCCGATACCTCGGAGGAATCCGATGGGGAGCGAAGTGAAGGAGAAATTGAGGGTCGACCGGGCTCAATTCATTCTGAAAGTAATTCAGATGAAGAAACGCAGTCGAACGTTGAGGACGTCGATATGCGATCGGGCCAATTTCATTCTGGGAGTGATGCAGATGAGGAAACGGAATCGAACGTAGAAGATGTTGATATTCATCCTCGAGGTGACTATGGAGAGAGATTAACAGACGTCGACACTGAATCAAATGTCGAAGAGATCGATAATCAGATGGGAAGTAGGTCGTGGGAGCGAAGTAGTTGTGAAAATAGTGATCATATCCCGATAATGGAAAGACAGATTAGTAGGCGTAGGCTGAAGGCGGCTGAGGAAGTGGCCATGGTTGAGAATAAGCGTAAAAAGAAAGGGACAGGGAACGCACGGAAGGTAGATAAAACTAGAGAAAGGAAAATTAGGGGGGAGGGAAGTAAGAGTACCTGAAGAATCGGAAGAGTTTGTTTTAGTGCGATAATTTTAATATGGTAAGGAATGATAAAGTCAGGGCAGCCCTGTTTGAATTAAATAGTTGTATTTGAAAAGCAGTGTAGCAGTTACCTCCTCCTTTCAAAACATAACTACACCGGTTTGCCGGTAGGTGTCGCTTTTTCACCGACAGGTGGCCCTGTAAAGCGACACCAGAGTTATCTGCCCTTCTGACTATAAAAACCGGTGCATAACGGAAAATCCGTCTCTTCCTCACCGACCAGCCTCGGCAGACAGGCGCTGACACTAGCGTTCCGTTTCACTCTTCTCTGGTCGGCAGAACGACGCTAATACACTAGCGTTTCGTCTCATGCTTTTCTCTTCAACTTGTCTCAGCAAAACAACTACCAACACACGTTTCTTCCGTCAACACGTGGGCAAACAACGGTAAGAGTTCTCAACTCGTTTTCTTTGTGTTACGGATTTCAAAGACTTTTCCTCTCGCCGGATTCATTCATTTCTTCTTATACCTTTTTCAAGAACTGTTTTTCCATCGACACACATGCATACATCACACACTTCATCATTCCACGTACACACACGTTCAATAAACCTTATTTGAACTACTTCATTTTTGTTTGTTAATTATTACTCTGTCTTTGCATGCAACAATTGCTTGATTTACTGAACACGTTTATAATCGGGGGAACACGACCCTCGATCTGAACAGCAGAACAACCACTTAAGCTTCGCGCCCATCATCTCTCAGAGGAAACTAATGTTAAGCACTGAAGATGACTCGGAATACCTGCCTAAATAAATTGGGCTTCTCGGCCTTCAAAGCTCCAGTGGCGGCGGAGAAGCCTGAGGAGGAGGGATTCAGCCCGGTAACCTCCAGGAGGGGAAAGAAAGCCCTCCCTAACAAAAGGAAGCTCCAGCAGTCATCGGAGTCAGAGGAGGAGCCAGCGGCCAACGAAGAGAGGATGGCAGTGGAGGGGCCGGTAGAGCCCAAAGAAAAGGACCCGAGGGCCAAAAAGATCAGAGAGGCCAAAGACTGTGGGGCTACTCCGACTGTCCAGGCACCAACACCCCCGGGGGTACAGGACTCCACTCCTCTCTCCAAAACACCCACAACGGCCGTTGCGGAAGCAGCAGGGACCAAAGAGTCCGCCCCAGCAAAGACGCCCCCTCCTCCACCAGCTGGAAGGCAGGTAAGGACAAAGAGGTCCCCTTTCCTGCCGGGGGAGAGGATTTGTGCAGCCAACGCCTCCCAGGTTCACCCAGATCTGAGTGCGAGGCAAAGACAGTACCTGAAACAAATGCAGGCTTTCACCCATGTGAAGGGAAAGCGGGTGGAGAGCCCCCAGAAGTTCCGGGAGGCCCCCATGATGACCACCTTCCTGAGAGAGAACAAGGGGAGCAGGACAAATGCTCTCTGGAGGATGGTTGAGGAAGGGAAAACAGCTTTCCCGGGCTTCAAGCTAATAGACGAGGAGCACCCTTCCCTTAAAAAATTATCTTTTCAATGTCCGGGGAGGGTCCCTGTTTATGTTCACCCCTCTTTCTTTCGGGCCCTTAAACTAACCTTCCCCTTGGACGTGGGAGGTTTGGCACGAGACGGACGGATTTCGTCCGAACTGCTGACCGGCAGTCTCGGTCAGGCCTTCGGCGTCCTCACTCCCGAGGACTTTAGCCCCGTTTGCGACACTAACTGATGGGGATCACAAATTTGAACTTGGCTTGTTGGAATGTGAGGGGCATGAGATCCCGAGGCAAAGCTGCTCGCGTGCTAAGGGATCTCGTGGTCCGTAAGGTAGATGTAGCTGCAATTGAAGAGACCCACTTCTGTTCGTACGGGGATTGTGATGTGCTGACTGACGACTTTGACGTCTACTCAGCATATGGCGATGTTCGTAGGAGTGGCATCTCGGTGATGGTTAGACGCAGCCTGTCGGCAAACGTTAGCGTTGTTCATACGGATGCGGCGGGACGGCTGGTCGTGGTCGATGTTGCCGTCGAAAACAGTAAGTTTCGGATCGTTGCGGTTTATGCGCCCAACATTGCTGGCGAGAGGGTTTCCTTTTTTCGACGGTTGGAGGCGTTCCTCGGGGGTCCGGAGCGAGTAGTTTTAATGGGGGACTGGAATGCCATCCTAGACCCCAAGATAGATAAGGTCGGTGGGAATAGAGGGTCGGCGTGGTGTGAGAGCAGTCTGTCTGACCTGATGGCCTCGTGCGATCTTGTCGACAGATTTCGTGTCGATCACCCAGGGAGGGAGATGTGGACGTGGTATACTAGCGCGGCCTTCTGTCCGAGTACCTACTTGGACAGAATGTTAGTTAGAAGAGGCGACATAGATTTCTTATCTTGTCCCACGTTCACTATGTTAGGACATTCGGACCATAAATTAGTTATGGCCCGTCTGAACTTAAGCGATAGGCCTAGGTTGGCTGGGTACTGGAAGTTTAATACCTCCTTGCTGGAGATACGAGACTTCCGGGAACAGCTGACGTTACTACTTCAGCAGGGATTAATGGGGGTGGTTATTGGGAGTAGATACTGGGTCAAAACTAAGGCTCGTGTTAGAAGCTTTTGTGTCCGCTACAGCCAGCGCCTCGCTCAAGATAGGGCTAGGACACAAAAGCAGGCAGAGGATAAGATGACCCGGGCGGTGGCGGGGGGGGATCCCCTAGAGATAGCCTTGATTACGGGGGACCTCAATCGCTTGGCCAGCGAGCGATATGAGGGACAAGTAGTTAGAGCTAGGTTAAAGAAAGTCTCTAACGAAGCCGTGAATGTTGACGCTGTTGAGCGTAAGGCTGCTTTACGTCGTGGCTCGGACGGGTACATTCGGAAGGTGAAAAACCTGGAAGGACATACCCTGGTATCGACTCGTGAGATTTGTGAGGGGTTCCGTGAGCATTTGGAGGAACGCTTCACCCAACTGCCCAGACTCCGCGGCCAGGAGTTTGACAGCTATTTGGCTGACTCGCCCCGCCTCGAGGCGGCTCGAGCAGCTGGCTGTGATGGCAGGATTACGGAGGGCGAGATTGTTACTGCGTTGAAGCAGGTCGGCTTGAACAAATCTCCAGGACTCGATGGTCTGCCGTACAAAATGTATTTGAGGCTGTCGCCCATGTTTGTCCCAATTCTGAAGGATGTGTTTAACCACTGGTTTGCTCAGGAGTCAATCCCTGGACAGGTAACCAAAGGAGTGGTCACATTACTGAAGAAGGGGGACCAACCTGGTGGGGGTAATTTAGACGATTACAGGCCCATAACTCTGCTAAACACAGAGTTAAAGATTTTGGCCCGCGTTCTTGCGAACCGCCTGCAGGTTGTTATCGGTGATTTGATCAAGCCTGAGCAGAACTTTGCTGTGAAGGGGAGGTCGATTCAGAACAACTTGCATTTGATTCGCATGATCATAGAGGGGACAGAAGACGACGCTGAAGCCGCGCTGATCAATTTAGATCAGTCCAAGGCTTTCGATAGGGTCGACCATGGTTTCCTGAAAGCTGTTTTAGCGGCTGCCGGTTTTGGTCCGGACTTCCGCAGGTGGATCTCCATTCTGTATGACTCGCCGACGGCAGTGGTGCAAGTCAACGGAAAGAGGTCGGAATCGTTCGTTGTTTCTCGGTCGGTACGTCAGGGTTGTCCGCTGTCGCCCCTGCTCTACATCCTGGCGTTGGAACCCTTCCTTCGCAAATTAAGGGATCAGGCGACAACACCAGTCCTGCGCGGAATCGCTATCCCTCCTCGCAAGGCGCGAGTCAGGGTTTCCGCGTTTGCCGATGATGTCACCGTTTTCGTGTCGAGCCGTACTGACATTCGAACGGTGATTAAGGCGCTCGCTCGGTACGAAGAAGTGACAGGGGCCATAGTCAACCGCAGCAAGTCGAACGGCCTGCGGTTGGGTGCCTGGAGCGGAGAGACCGCTCTTCCAGGTGACTTCAGCTGGTCGGATGGCCCGGTTCGAATCCTCGGCGTATGGTTCGGGCCGGGCCTCCAGCTGGAAAAGAACTGGTCGGAAGTACAGACAAAGGTCGAATCGTCGGTCCAGGCTTGGATTCGAAGGAAGCTTTCCTTAAAGGGCAGAGCGGAGGCGTGCGCCACTTACGTCTTCCCTCTCATCCTTTACCGGCTGTCTGTACTACCACTGCCTGCGGCCCGCCTTCACGCTTTCACGCGCTTGCTCTTCTCGCTTCTTTGGAAGGGCCGGAAAGCGTACGTCCGCAGACAGGTCTGTACTCAAGTTCCGAGTGTGGGAGGCTTGGGGATGCCTGACTTGGCAAGTCATCGACATGCCGAGAGACTGGCTTTCCTGAGTCGGACTTTGATGGAAGACACTCCGTGGGTCCCTGCGGTCGGGAGCGCCTTTCCCAACCTCATACCCGACCTCTCGGTCGAAGGTCGACGTAGGCCGAGAGGGGAGCCCTTGTTCTTCGCCGAATGCCGGGCCGCGCTTAGAGCGTTGCCGGGGTCCAGTAACCTTGCCCGGTCTAGGAAGAGACTATATCGGGATCTAGTGGAGGGTACCGCTTCGGACCCACTTGAGGAGCGGCTTGGATGGTCGAGGGAGGAGTCCCGCTCCCAGTGGAGTTGGGCGCCGGGCCAGAGTTATCTCAACAATTCTGAGTATTCTCTGACCTGGCGACTGGTTCGGAACGCACTGCCCCTCTATGGCAGACTACGCAGAGATGGCTTAAGGGACGTCCCCTTATGCCCGCGCTGTGAAGACGACGAAGAAGAAACGGCCGAGCACGCCTTTTTCACCTGCAGCAAAGTTCGACGTCTCTGGGAGTATGTCGGAGAGGTGACGGCTCGCATCGACGCCGAGCAGCCGATGGTCCTGGATGTCGCATCTGTCATCAACAACGCAGCTCCGCAATGGACGGGGGAAAAACGAATGGTGTTTCTGACCATCCTAGCCGTAGCGAGACTAGTGACGTGGGTTACACGTCTTGATGAGGTTCATGGGGTTGGATCGGTTTCAGATCGCGATCTGGTAGTTTACTTTAAACATCAACTTAAAGTGAAAATCAGATGCGATTGGAAGCGATTACATCGCATGGATTTCAATAGGAGATGGGTGCATGACACTAGTTTGTGCATCCGACGAGGCGCCAAGTTTGAGTTCGTGTTCCCTCCATAGTTATGGCACACGCGGTACTAGGTTCTACGGAACCCACCCCTGTAGACTTTTTTAATTAAAAGAGCAACTCTTAACTAGTAGGAATGAGAGATATCCCGTCCTTATATTATTTTTGCCGGCACTAGAGAGCTTCCAAAGATTCCCACTTCCATTTTTTACTTTGTCCCCGGTCGCTTGAAACCTTTGGCATTACCATCTTGGAAGCCGCCATCCACCCCAGATCCCATTCCCGATGAAGTTATTTTTGAATACCCCTCTTTTAAATTCCCACTCCCATTTAGGGACTGACCCGCTTGTTTTCGGTCTTGGGCCGGAAAACAGCGGGTGGTCCAACACTTAGCAACGAGGGAAAGACGGGCCATACTAACCCCCCTTTTTTATCATTTTATTTGGTTCTTTATTTTTCTTTCTTTTTGGGTGTTTTTAATATTTTTTCCCACTCCCACGATAATTGTCATTTACAGCGTAAATTTTTTGGGATATGTTAAGTAGGGATCCATCCACAGAGTGAATGCGGTATTTTGGTGCAAGAATCTGGTTAAGAGTAAGCAAAAGTTTTTATTTTCTGTTTTTGTTGTATTTTTTGTTGAAAATAAAAAATGTTAAATGCTTGTGTCACTTATCCCCGACCCCCCCTCCCCCTACATCCCGGGCGCTATGCCTAAGGTCTGGTGAGTTCCCTAAGGTTTGTAAAATCTCCATCTGTAGATAAAGATGGAGGTTGTCCGAGGGAATTCACCGGCCTAAATAACTTCTCGGCCTTTTGGCTAAGATCAAAGTGTAGTATCTGTTCTCAGTTGCGACATTTTCATTTTACCCAAAGTCCAGTGATCAGCTACCGGGCCTATTGGCAAGGTTAAAGCTTATTACCATTGACTAAGCCCCCCTTTGGGGCTTTTGTTGACTCCCCCTTTTGGGGAGTTTTTTCACTTTTTCTCCCCCTTTTGGGGATTTTTTCTCTTTTTTTTTATTTTCTCTTTTTTCTCTCTTTTATGTTATTTCTATCTAACTCCTCCCCCGTTGGGGAGGCAGCTCCCCGTTGGTAGAGCTAGGTCTTCTATATTGTAGTTCCTCCCCCTCTTGGGGAGGCAGCTCCCCGTTGGTAGAGCTAGGCTTTCTTGTACATTAATTTTTTAAATTCTTTTTCAGAGTCTGACTGCTTGTCCCAACTTAAGCAGCCGGCAGGTTCGGGGAAGACTCACGTGCCTTTTGGCGACGGTCCCCCTGATTCCGAATCGGCGGGTTGTGGACAGCAGACAGATCGAGTTGCGATGGAGGCCACCTGGGTCTCAAAAGCCAGAGCTGTCTTGGCTAAAGACAGCGAGAGGGGTGTGGCCGCGAAGGGCACCCCTGTGAAAGTGGGTGGCACACCCGAGTGCCCCCTAGGAGGTGTAGCCCCGCAGGGCACCTCCAGATCCTTGTTGGGGAGTGTCGTGCCGTGCGACACTCCAGTCCGGTCGGGGGGTGGCACACCCGAGTGCCCCCCAGGAGGTGTAGCCCCGCAGGGCACCTCCGGATCCTTGTTGGGGAGTGTCGTGCCGTGCGACACTCCAGTCCGGTCGGGGGGTGGCACACCCGAGTGCCCCCCAGGAGGTGTAGCCCCGCAGGGCACCTCCGGATCCTTGTTGGGGAGTGTCGTGCCGTGCGACGCTCCAGTGTCTGATGACGGCCCAGATTTGGTGTTTGCGGATTTCGAGAAAATCCCAGGGGTTATCCTCTCTCATGAGGAGTTTTTTGCCGGGTTTGACAATACTCCTTTTGAATCCGTTGCAGGAAATAAAAAAGCCCCTTTACTTAGAAAGTCCCAATCACTGGATTTGGGGGTGGCACAGGGCCGGTACGACCCTAAATTGTTTTTCGGGTGCTCCTCGGGGGGTTCTTCATCGGCGGAGTCGGAGGGGGAGAGCCTTGGCAGGAAGAAGGAGAGGAAGGGAGTGCCAAAAGTCCGGAGCAGGCCGTCCGCCACAAAGCTCCCAGCAAAAACCAAGCCGGAGGCCGCTGCATGGGGTCCCCAGTCCAAAAAGACCCCGGAAGACTATAGGGAACTCTTCAGGGGAAAATACAAGGAGTATACCGAGGGCAGTACCATTCGACTTGTCCCGGGTACTCTGGAGAACCTGAAGAGGAGAATAGTCTCCCTGGTGACAACAGACGCCAAACTCAAGGGACTCACTGGAGTCACCAGGGACAAAATGTTCCGGATGCTGGTGGACCTCAAGATACCGGCGACCTACATCACCAAGAGGTCCTACGCGATGTGGGACATCCTGCTCCCAACCCAGCAGGAGGCGGAAAAGGTGGCAAAAGGAGACTTTGGCTGGAAAGACCTCCAATTCAAGCCGGAGTACCTCGAAAAGAGGAGGACAAATGTCACCATTCTCGGCGTCCCATGCTGTGTCAGCGCTGACCATTTAGGCGCAATAATGTCACAGTATGGAGATGTCGAAGAGGTTATTCCGGTCCGTGGCCCCCGCAACATCCAAACGGGGGAATTTAAATTCCGGATGAGGTTGGAGCGGGCGGGTTTCCAACAAATTCCTGCCCAACTCAAGTGCGAGAGCTGGACGATGTCCATCATCGTGGAGGGACGGAGGCCACATTGTTGGCATTGCCAGACGCCGGGGCATATGTCCAAGGACTGCCCCAGGAGAAAGACCCCGGCACCCGTCCCAGCCAAAGCTCCAGCTCCAGTGGCAACGGGAAAACCCAACGCACCCGTTCCAGCCAAAGCTCCAGCTCCAGTGGCGGCAGAGAAACCCGACGCACCCGCCCCAGCCAAAGCTCCAGCTCCAGTGGCGGCGGAGAAGCCTGAGGAGGAGGGATTCAGCCCGGTAACCTCCAGGAGGGGAAAGAAAGCCCTCCCTAACAAAAGGAAGCTCCAACAGTCATCGGAGTCAGAGGAGGAGCCAGCGGCCAACGAAGAGAGGATGGCAGTGGAGGGGCCGGCAGAGCCCAAAGAAAAGGACCCGAGGGCCAAAAAGATCAGGGAGGCCGAAGACTGTGGGGCTACTCCGACTGTCCAGGCACAAACACCCCCGGGGGTACAGGACTCCACTCCTCTCTCCAAAACACCCACAACGGCCGTTGCGGAAGCAGCAGGGACCAAAGAGTCCGCCCCAGCCAAGACGCCCCCTCCTCCACCAGCTGGAAAGCAGGTAAGGACAAAGAGGTCCCCTTTCCTGCCGGGGGAGAGGATTTGTGCAGCCAACGCCTCCCAGGTTCACCCAGATCTGAGTGCGAGGCAAAGACAGTACCTGAAACAAATGCAGGCTTTCACCCATGTGAAGGGAAAGCGGGTGGAGAGCCCCCAGAAGTTCCGGGAGGCCCCCATGATGACCACCTTCCTGAGAGAGAACAAGGGGAGCAGGACAAATGCTCTCTGGAGGATGGTTGAGGAAGGGAAAACAGCTTTCCCGGGCTTCAAGCTAATAGACGAGGAGCACCCTTCCCTTAAAAAATTATCTTTTCAATGTCCGGGGAGGGTCCCTGTTTATGTTCACCCCTCTTTCTTTCGGGCCCTTAAACTAACCTTCCCCTTGGACGTGGGAGGTTTGGCACGAGACGGACGGATTTCGTCCGAACTGCTGACCGGCAGTCTCGGTCAGGCCTTCGGCGTCCTCACTCCCGAGGACTTTAGCCCCGTTTGCGACACTAACTGATGGGGATCACAAATTTGAACTTGGCTTGTTGGAATGTGAGGGGCATGAGATCCCGAGGCAAAGCTGCTCGCGTGCTAAGGGATCTCGTGGCCCGAAAGGTAGATGTAGCTGCAATTGAAGAGACCCACTTCTGTTCGTACGGGGATTGTGATGTGCTGACTGACGACTTTGACGTCTACTCAGCATATGGCGATGTTCGTAGGAGTGGCATCTCGGTGATGGTTAGACGCAGCCTGTCGGCAAACGTTAGCGTTGTTCATACGGATGCGGCTGGACGGCTGGTCGTGGTCGATGTTGCCGTCGAAAACAGTAAGTTTCGGATCGTTGCGGTTTATGCGCCCAACATTGCTGGAGAGAGGGTTTCCTTTTTTCGACGGTTGGAGGCGTTCCTCGGGGGTCCGGAGCGAGTAGTTTTAATGGGGGACTGGAATGCCATCCTAGACCCCAAGATAGATAAGGTCGGTGGGAATAGAGGGTCGGCGTGGTGTGAGAGCAGTCTGTCTGACCTGATGGCCTCGTGCGATCTTGTCGACAGATTTCGTGTCGATCACCCAGGGAGGGAGATGTGGACGTGGTATACTAGCGCGGCCTTCTGTCCGAGTACCTACTTGGACAGAATGTTAGTTAGAAGAGGCGACATAGATTTCTTATCTTGTCCCACGTTCACTATGTTAGGACATTCGGACCATAAATTAGTTATGGCCCGTCTGAACTTAAGCGATAGGCCTAGGTTGGCTGGGTACTGGAAGTTTAATACCTCCTTGCTGGAGATACGAGACTTCCGGGAACAGCTGACGTTACTACTTCAGCAGGATTAGTGGGGGTGGTTATCGGGAGTAGATACTGGGTCAAAACTAAGGCTCGTGTTAGAAGCTTTTGTGTCCGCTACAGCCAGCGCCTCGCTCAAGATAGGGCTAGGACACAAAAGCAGGCAGAGGATAAGATGACCCGGGCGGTGGCGGGGGGGGATCCCCTAGAGATAGCCTTAATTACGGGGGACCTCAATCGCTTGGCCAGCGAGCGATATGAGGGACAAGTAGTTAGAGCTAGGTTAAAGAAAGTCTCTAACGAAGCCGTGAATGTTGACGCTGTTGAGCGTAAGGCTGCTTTACGTCGTGGCTCGGACGGGTACATTCGGAAGGTGAAAAACCTGGAAGGACATACCCTGGTATCGACTCGTGAGATCTGTGAGGGGTTCCGTGAGCATTTGGAGGAACGCTTCACCCAACTGCCCAGACTCCGCGGCCAGGAGTTTGACAGCTATTTGGCTGACTCGCCCCGCCTCGAGGCGGCTCGAGCAGCTGGCTGTGATGGCAGGATTACGGAGGGCGAGATCGTTACTGCGTTGAAGCAGGTCGGCTTGAACAAATCTCCAGGACTCGATGGTCTGCCGTACGAAATGTATTTGAGGCTGTCGCCCATGTTTGTCCCAATTCTGAAGGATGTGTTTAACCACTGGTTTGCTCAGGAGTCAATCCCTGGACAGGTAACCAAAGGAGTGGTCACATTACTGAAGAAGGGGGACCAACCTGGTGGGGGTAATTTAGACGATTACAGGCCCATAACTCTGCTAAACACAGAGTTAAAGATTTTGGCCCGCGTTCTTGCGAACCGCCTGCAGGTTGTTATCGGTGATTTGATCAAGCCTGAGCAGAACTTTGCTGTGAAGGGGAGGTCGATTCAGAACAACTTGCATTTGATTCGCATGATCATAGAGGGGACAGAAGACGACGCTGAAGCCGCGCTGATCAATTTAGATCAGTCCAAGGCTTTCGATAGGGTCGACCATGGTTTCCTGAAAGCTGTTTTAGCGGCTGCCGGTTTTGGTCCGGACTTCCGCAGGTGGATCTCCATTCTGTATGACTCGCCGACGGCAGTGGTGCAAGTCAACGGAAAGAGGTCGGAATCGTTCGTTGTTTCTCGGTCGGTACGTCAGGGTTGTCCGCTGTCGCCCCTGCTCTACATCCTGGCGTTGGAACCCTTCCTTCGCAAATTAAGGGATCAGGCGACAACACCAGTCCTGCGCGGAATCGCTATCCCTCCTCGCAAAGCGCGAGTCAGGGTTTCCGCGTTTGCCGATGATGTCACCGTTTTCGTGTCGAGCCGTACTGACATTCGAACGGTGATTAAGGCGCTCGCTCGGTACGAAGAAGTGACAGGGGCCATAGTCGACCGCAGCAAGTCGAACGGCCTGCGGTTGGGTGCCTGGAGCGGAGAGACCGCTCTTCCAGGTGACTTCAGCTGGTCGGATGGCCCGGTTCGAATCCTCGGCGTATGGTTCGGGCCGGGCCTCCAGCTGGAAAAGAACTGGTCGGAAGTACAGACAAAGGTCGAATCGTCGGTCCAGGCTTGGATTCGAAGGAAGCTTTCCTTAAAGGGCAGAGCGGAGGCGTGCGCCACTTACGTCTTCCCTCTCATCCTTTACCGGCTGTCTGTACTACCACTGCCTGCGGCCCGCCTTCACGCTTTCACGCGCTTGCTCTTCTCGCTTCTTTGGAAGGGCCGGAAAGCGTACGTCCGCAGACAGGTCTGTACTCAAGTTCCGAGTGTGGGAGGCTTGGGGATGCCTGACTTGGCAAGTCATCGACATGCCGAGAGACTGGCTTTCCTGAGTCGGACTTTGATGGAAGACACTCCATGGGTCCCTGCGGTCGGGAGCGCCTTTCCCAACCTCATACCCGACCTCTCGGTCGAAGGTCGACGTAGGCCGAGAGGGGAGCCCTTGTTCTTCGCCGAATGCCGGGCCGCGCTTAGAGCGTTGCCGGGGTCCAGTAACCTTGCCCGGTCTAGGAAGAGACTATATCGGGATCTAGTGGAGGGTACCGCTTCGGACCCACTTAGGGAGCGGCTTGGATGGTCGAGGGAGGAGTCCCGCTCCCAGTGGAGTTGGGCGCCGGGCCAGAGTTATCTCAACAATTCTGAGTATTCTCTGACCTGGCGACTGGTTCGGAACGCACTGCCCCTCTATGGAAGATTACGCAGAGATGGCTTAAGGGACGTCCCCTTATGCCCGCGCTGTGAAGACGACGAAGAAGAAACGGCCGAGCACGCCTTTTTCACCTGCAGCAAAGTTCGACGTCTCTGGGAGTATGTCGGAGAGGTGACGGCTAGCATCGACGCCGAGCAGCCGATGGTCCTGGATGTCGCATCTGTCATCAACAACGCAGCTCCGCAATGGACGGGGGAAAAACGAATGGTGTTTCTGACCATCCTAGCCGTAGCGAGACTAGTGACGTGGGTTACACGTCTTGATGAGGTTCATGGGGTTGGATCGGTTTCAGATCGCGATCTGGTAGTTTACTTTAAACATCAACTTAAAGTGAAAATCAGATGCGATTGGAAGCGATTACATCGCATGGATTTCAATAGGAGATGGGTGCATGACACTAGTTTGTGCATCCGACGAGGCGCCAAGTTTGAGTTCGTGTTCCCTCCATAGTTATGGCACACGCGGTACTAGGTTCTACGGAACCCACCCCTGTAGACTTTTTTAATTAAAAGAGCAACTCTTAACTAGTAGGAATGAGAGATATCCTGTCCTTATATTATTTTTGCCGGCACTAGAGAGCTTCCAAAGATTCCCACTTCCATTTTTTACTTTGTCCCCGGTAGCTTGAAACCTTTGGCATTACCATCTTGGAAGCCGCCATCCACCCCAGATCCCATTCCCGATGAAGTTATTTTTGAATACCCCTCTTTTAAATTCCCACTCCCATTTAGGGACTGACCCGCTTGTTTTCGGTCTTGGGCCGGAAAACAGCGGGTGGTCCAACACTTAGCAACGAGGGAAAGACGGGCCATACTAACCCCCCTTTTTTATCATTTTATTTGGTTCTTTATTTTTCTTTCTTTTTGGGTGTTTTTTAATATTTTTTCCCACTCCCACGATAATTGTCATTTACAACGTAAATTTTTTGGGATATGTTAAGTAGGGATCCATCCACAGAGTGAATGCGGTATTTTGGTGCAAGAATCTGGTTAAGAGTAAGCAAAAGTTTTTATTTTCTGTTTTTGTTGTATTTTTTGTTGAAAATAAAAAATGTTAAATGCTTGTGTCACTTATCCCCGACCCCCCCTCCCCCTACATCCCGGGCGCTATGCCTAAGGTCTGGTGAGTTCCCTAAGGTTTGTAAAATCTCCATCTGTAGATAAAGATGGAGGTTGTCCGAGGGAATTCACCGGCCTAAATAACTTCTCGGCCTTTTGGCTAAGATCAAAGTGTAGTATCTGTTCTCAGTTGCGACATTTTCATTTTACCCAGAGTCCAGTGATCAGCTACCGGGCCTATTGGCAAGGTTAAAGCTTTTTACTATTGACTAAGTCCCCCTTTGGGGCTTTTGTCGACTCCCCCTTTTGGGGAGTTTTTTCACTTTTTTCTCCCCCTTTCGGGGATTTTTTCTCTTTTTTTTATTTTTTATTTTCTCTTTTTTCTCTCTTTTATGTTATTTCTATCTAACTCCTCCCCCGTTGGGGAGGCAGCTCCCCGTTGGTAGAGCTAGGTCTTCTACATTGTAGTTCCTCCCCCTCTTGGGGAGGCAGCTCCCCGTTGGTAGAGCTAGGCTTTCTTGTATCTAATTTTTAAAATTCTTTTTTCAGAGTCTGACTGCTTGTCCCAACTTAAGCAGCCGGCAGGTTCGGGGAAGACTCACGTGCCTTTTGGCGACGGTCTCCCTGATTCCGAATCGGCGGGTTGTGGACAGCAGACAGATCCAGTTGCGATGGAGGCCACCTGGGTCTCAAAAGCCAGAGCTGTCTTGGCTAAAGACAGCGAGAGGGGTGTGGCCGCGAAGGGCACCCCTGTGAAAGTGGGTGGCACACCCGAGTGCCCCCTAGGAGGTGTAGCCCCGCAGGGCACCTCCGAATCCTTGTTGGGGAGTGTCGTGCCGTGCGACACTCCAGTCCGGTCGGGGGGTGGCACACCCGAGTGCCCCCCAGGAGGTGTAGCCCCGCAGGGCACCTCCGGATCCTTGTTGGGGAGTGTCGTGCCGTGCGACACTCCAGTCCGGTCGGGGGGTGGGACACCCGAGTGCCCCCCAGGAGGTGTAGCCCCGCAGGGCACCTCCGGATCCTTGTTGGGGAGTGTCGTGTCGTGCGACACTTCAGTCCGGTCGGGGGGGTGGCACACCCGAGTGCCCCCCAGGAGGTGTAGCCCCGCAGGGCACCTCCGGACCCTTGTTGGGGAGTGTCGTGCCGTGCGACGCTCCAGTATCTGATGACGGCCCAGATTTGGTGTTTGGGGATTTCGAGAAAATCCCAGGGCTTATCCTCTCTCATGAGGAGTTTTTTGCCGGGTTCGACAATACTCCTTTTGAATCCGTAGTAGGAAATAAAAAAGCCCCTTTACTCAGAAAGTCCCAATCACTGGATTTGGGGGTGGCACAGGGCCGGTACGACCCTAAATTGTTTTTCGGGTGCTCCTCGGGGGGTTCTTCATCGGCGGAGTCGGAGGGGGAGAGCCTTGGCATGAAGGAGAGGAAGGGAGTGCCAAAAGTCCGGAGCAGGCCGTCCGCACAAAGCTCCCAGCAAAAACCAAGCCGGAGGCCGCTGCATGGGGTCCCCAGTCTAAAAAGACCCCGGAAGACTATAGGGAACTCTTCAGGGGAAGGTACAAGGAGTACACGGATGGCAGTACCATTCGACTTGTCCCGGGTACTCTGGAGAACCTGAAGAGGAGAATAGTCTCCCTGGTGACAACAGACGCCAAACTCAAGGGACTCACTGGAGTCACCAGGGACAAAATGTTCCGGATGCTGGTGGACCTCAAGATACCGGCGACCTATATCACCAAGAGGTCCTACGCAATGTGGGACATCCTGCTCCCAACCCAGCAGGAGGCGGAAAAGGTGGCAAAAGGAGACTTTGGCTGGAAAGACCTCCAATTCAAGCCGGAGTACCTCGAAAAGAGAAGGACGAACGTCACCATTCTCGGCGTCCCATGCTGTGTCAGCGCTGACCATTTAGGCGCAATAATGTCACAGTATGGAGATGTCGAAGAGGTTATTCCGGTCCGTGGCCCCCGCAACATCCAAACGGGGGAATTTAAATTCCGGATGAGGTTGGAGCGTGCAGGTTTCCAACAAATTCCTGCCCAACTCAAGTGCGAGAGCTGGACGATGTCCATCATCGTGGAGGGACGGAGGCCACATTGTTGGCATTGCCAGACGCCGGGGCATATGTCCAAGGACTGCCCCAGGAGTAAGGCCCCGGCACCCGTCCCAGCCAAAGCTCCAGCTCCAGTGGCAACGGGAAAACCAAAAGCACCCGTTCCAGCCAAAGCTCCAGTGGCGGCAGAGAAACCCGACGCACCCGCCCCAGCCAAAGCTCCAGCTCCAGTGGCGGCGGAGAAACCCGAGGCACCCGCCCCAGCCAAAGCTCCAGTGGCGGCGGAGAAGCCTGAGGAGGAGGGATTCAGCCCGGTAACCTCCAGGAGGGGAAAGAAAACCCTCCCTAACAAACGAAAGCTCCAGCAGTCGTCGGAGTCAGAGGAGGAGCCAGCGGCCAACGAAGAGAGGATGGCAGTGGAGGGGCCGGTAGAGCCCAAAGAAAAGGACCCGAGGGCCAAAAAGATCAAGGAGGTCGAAGACTGTGGGGCTACTCCGACTGTCCAGGCACCAACACCCCCGGGGGTACAGGACTCCACTCCTCTCTCCAAAACACCCATAACGGCCGTTGCGGAAGCAGCAGGGACCAAAGAGTCCGCCCCAGCAAAGACGCCCCCTCTTCCACCAGCTGGAAGGCAGGTAAGGACAAAGAGGTCCCCTTTCCTGCCGGGGGAGAGGATTTGTGCAGCCAACGCCTCCCAGGTTCACCCAGATCTGAGTGCGAGGCAGAGGCAATACCTCAAACAAATGCAGGCTTTCACCCATGTGAAGGGAAAGCGGGTGGAGAGTCCCCAGAAGTTCCGGGAGGCCCCCATGATGACCACCTTCCTGAGAGAGAACAAGGGGAGCAGGACAAATGCTCTCTGGAGGATGGTGGAGGAGGGGAAAACAGCGTTCCCGGGCTTCAAACTAATTGACGAGGAGCACCCTTCCCTTAAAAAATTATCATTCCAATGTCCGGGGAGGGTCCCTGTTTATGTTCACCCCTCTTTTTTTCGAGCCCTTAAACTAACCTTCCCCTTGGACGTGGGAGGTTTGGCACGAGACGGACGGATTTCGTCCGAACTGCTGACCGGCAGTCTCGGTCAGGCCTTCGGCGTCCTCACTCCCGAGGACTTTAGCCCCGTTTGCGACACTAACTGATGGGGATCACAAATTTGAACTTGGCTTGTTGGAATGTGAGGGGCATGAGATCCCGAGGCAAAGCTGCTCGCGTGCTAAGAGATCTCGTGGCCCGTAAGGTAGATGTAGCTGCAATTGAAGAGACCCACTTCTGTTCGTACGGGGATTGTGATGTGCTGACTGACGACTTTGACGTCTACTCAGCATATGGCGATGTTCGTAGGAGTGGCATCTCGGTGATGGTTAGACGCAGCCTGTCGGCAAACGTTAGCGTTGTTCATACGGATGCGGCTGGACGGCTGGTCGTGGTCGATGTTGCTGTCGAAAACAGTAAGTTTCGGATCGTTGCGGTTTATGCGCCCAACATTGCTGGCGAGAGGGTTTCCTTTTTTCGACGATTGGAGGCGTTCCTCGGGGGTCCGGAGCGAGTAGTTTTAATGGGGGACTGGAATGCCATCCTAGACCCCAAGATAGATAAGGTCGGTGGGAATAGAGGGTCGGCGTGGTGTGAGAGCAGTCTGTCTGACCTGATGGCCTCGTGCGATCTTGTCGACAGATTTCGTGTCGATCACCCAGGGCGGGAGATGTGGACGTGGTATACTAGCGCGGCCTTCTGTCCGAGTACCTACTTGGACAGAATGTTAGTTAGAAGAGGCGACATAGATTTCTTATCTTGTCCCACGTTCACTATGTTAGGACATTCGGACCATAAATTAGTTATGGCCCGTCTGAACTTAAGCGATAGGCCTAGGTTGGCTGGGTACTGGAAGTTTAATACCTCCTTGCTGGAGATACGAGACTTCCGGGAACAGCTGACGTTACTACTTCAGCAGGGATTAGTGGGGGTGGTTATCGGGAGTAGATACTGGGTCAAAACTAAGGCTCGTGTTAGAAGCTTTTGTGTCCGCTACAGCCAGCGCCTCGCTCAAGATAGGGCTAGGACACAAAAGCAGGCAGAGGATAAGATGACCCGGGCGGTGGCGGGGGGGGGGGATCCCCTAGAGATAGCCTTAATTACGGGGGACCTCAATCGCTTGGCCAGCGAGCGATATGAGGGACAAGTAGTTAGAGCTAGGTTAAAGAAAGTCTCTAACGAAGCCGTGAATGTTGACGCTGTTGAGCGTAAGGCTGCTTTACGTCGTGGCTCGGACGGGTACATTCGGAAGGTGAAAAACCTGGAAGGACATACCCTGGTATCGACTCGTGAGATTTGTGAGGGGTTCCGTGAGCATTTGGAGGAACGCTTCACCCAACTGCCCAGACTCCGCGGCCAGGAGTTTGACAGCTATTTGGCTGACTCGCCCCGCCTCGAGGCGGCTCGAGCAGCTGGCTGTGATGGCAGGATTACGGAGGGCGAGATCGTTACTGCGTTGAAGCAGGTCGGCTTGAACAAATCTCCAGGACTCGATGGTCTGCCGTACGAAATGTATTTGAGGCTGTCGCCCATGTTTGTCCCAATTCTGAAGGATGTGTTTAACCACTGGTTTGCTCAGGAGTCAATCCCTGGACAGGTAACCAAAGGAGTGGTCTCATTACTGAAGAAGGGGGACCAACCTGGTGGGGGTAATTTAGACGATTACAGGCCCATAACTCTGCTGAACACAGAGTTAAAGATTTTGGCCCGCGTTCTTGCGAACCGCCTGCAGGTTGTTATCGGTGATTTGATCAAGCCTGAGCAGAACTTTGCTGTGAAGGGGAGGTCGATTCAGAACAATTTGCATTTGATTCGCATGATCATAGAGGGGACAGAAGACGACGCTGAAGCCGCGCTGATCAATTTAGATCAGTCCAAGGCTTTCGATAGGGTCGACCATGGTTTCCTGAAAGCTGTTTTAGCGGCTGCCGGTTTTGGTCCGGACTTCCGCAGGTGGATCTCCATTCTGTATGACTCGCCGACGGCAGTGGTGCAAGTCAATGGAAAGAGGTCGGAATCGTTCGTTGTTTCTCGGTCGGTACGTCAGGGTTGTCCGCTGTCGCCCCTGCTCTACATCCTGGCGTTGGAACCCTTCCTTCGCAAATTAAGGGATCAGGCGACAACACCAGTCCTGCGCGGAATCGCTATCCCTCCTCGCAAAGCGCGAGTCAGGGTTTCCGCGTTTGCCGATGATGTCACCGTTTTCGTGTCGAGCCGTACTGACATTCGAACGGTGATTAAGGCGCTCGCTCGGTACGAAGAAGTGACAGGGGCCATAGTCAACCGCAGCAAGTCGAACGGCCTGCGGTTGGGTGCCTGGAGCGGAGAGACCGCTCTTCCAGGTGACTTCAGCTGGTCGGATGGCCCGGTTCGAATCCTCGGCGTATGGTTCGGGCCGGGCCTCTAGCTGGAAAAGAACTGGTCGGAAGTACAGACAAAGGTCGAATCGTCGGTCCAGGCTTGGATTCGAAGGAAGCTTTCCTTAAAGGGCAGAGCGGAGGCGTGCGCCACTTACGTCTTCCCTCTCATCCTTTACCGGCTGTCTGTACTACCACTGCCTGCGGCCCGCCTTCACGCTTTCACGCGCTTGCTCTTCTCGCTTCTTTGGAAGGGCCGGAAAGCGTACGTCCGCAGACAGGTCTGTACTCAAGTTCCGAGTGTGGGAGGCTTGGGGATGCCTGACTTGGCAAGTCATCGACATGCCGAGAGACTGGCTTTCCTGAGTCGGACTTTGATGGAAGACACTCCGTGGGTCCCTGCGGTCGGGAGCGCCTTTCCCAACCTCATACCCGACCTCTCGGTCGAAGGTCGACGTAGGCCGAGAGGGGAGCCCTTGTTCTTCGCCGAATGCCGGGCCGCGCTTAGAGCGCTGCCGGGGTCCAGTAACCTTGCCCGGTCTAGGAAGAGACTATATCGGGATCTAGTGGAGGGTACCGCTTCGGACCCACTTGAGGAGCGGCTTGGATGGTCGAGGGAGGAGTCCCGCTCCCAGTGGAGTTGGGCGCCGGGCCAGAGTTATCTCAACAATTCTGAGTATTCTCTGACCTGGCGACTGGTTCGGAACGCACTGCCCCTCTATGGCAGACTACGCAGAGACGGCTTAAGGGACGTCCCCTTATGCCCGCGCTGTGAAGACGACGAAGAAGAAACGGCCGAGCACGCCTTTTTCACCTGCAGCAAAATTCGACGTCTCTGGGAGTATGTCGGAGAGGTGACGGCTCGCATCGACGCCAAGCAGCCGATGGTCCTGGATGTCGCATCTGTCATCAACAACGCAGCTCCGCAATGGACGGGGGAAAAACGAATGGTGTTTCTGACCATCCTAGCCGTAGCGAGACTAGTGACGTGGGTTACACGTCTTGATGAGGTTCATGGGGTTGGATCGGTTTCAGATCGCGATCTGGTAGTTTACTTTAAACATCAACTTAAAGTGAAAATCAGATGCGATTGGAAGCGATTACATCGCATGGATTTCAATAGGAGATGGGTGCATGACACTAGTTTGTGCATCCGACGAGGCGCCAAGTTTGAGTTCGTGTTCCCTCCATAGTTATGGCACACGCGGTACTAGGTTCTACGGAACCCACCCCTGTAGACTTTTTTAATTAAAAGAGCAACTCTTAACTAGTAGGAATGAGAGATATCCTGTCCCTATATTATTTTTGCCGGCACTAGAGAGCTTCCAAAGATTCCCACTTCCATTTTTTACTTTGTCCCCGGTCGCTTGAAACCTTTGGCATTACCATCTTGGAAGCCGCCATCCACCCCAGATCTCATTCCCGATGAAGTTATTTTTGAATACCCCTTTTTTAAATTCCCACTCCCATTTAGGGACTGACCCGCTTGTTTTCGGTCTTGGGCCGGAAAACAGCGGGTGGTCCAACACTTAGCAACGAGGGAAAGACGGGCCATACTAACCCCCCTTTTTTATCATTTTATTTGGTTCTTTATTTTTCTTTCTTTTTTGGGTGTTTTTAATAATTTTTTCCCACTCCCACGATAATTATCATTTACAACGTAAATTTTTTGGGATATGTTAAGTAGGGATCCATCCACAGAGTGAATGCGGTATTTTGGTGCAAGAAACTGGTTAAGAGTAAGAAAAAGTTTTTATTTTCTGTTTTTGTTGTATTTTTTGTTGAAAATAAAAAATGTTAAATGCTTGTGTCACTTATCCCCGACCCCCCCTCCCCCTACATCCCGGGCGCTATGCCTAAGGTCTGGTGAGTTCCCAAGGTTTGTAAAATCTCCATCTGTAGATAAAGATGGAGGTTGTCCGAGGGAATTCACCGGCCTAAATAACTTCTTGGCCTTTTGGCTAAGATCAAAGTGTAGTATCTGTTCCGATGGATACTGCACGCCTGTCATGTGCAGTTCTAGGAGGTCCACCCTCCCAGGCTTTGCCTCCCCTCTTTGGGGAGGAGTAAGTTAATTGCTTACTGCTTGAGGCGCCCCTACCGGGGAACACCGACGGGACTGCCCAGGCAATTTTTGATGGTCAGAGTGCTCACCTCTCGAGCGCTGGCTTTTCAACCCCCACTTTCCGACCCGACCTTGGGTCACATCTTACTTGTGGGAGTAGGATAAAACTGGCCTTGTGCCTAACTCCTGGAGAGGAGTAAATAATACCTGCCTAAATAAATTGGGCTTCTTGGCCTTTTGGCTAAGATCAAAGTGTAGTATCTGTTCCGATGGATACTGCACGCCTGTCCTGTGCAGTTCTAGGAGGTCCACCCTCCCAGGCTTTGCCTCCCCTCTTTGGGGAGGAGTAAGTAAATTGCTTACTGTCTGAGGCGCCCCTACCGGGGAATGCCGACGGGGCTGCCCAGGCAATTTTTAAATGGCCAGAGTGCTCACCTCTCGAGCGTTGGCTTTTCAACCCCCACTTTCTCGACCCGATCTTGGGTCACATCTTACTTGTGGGAGTAAGATAAAACTGGCCTTGTGCCTAACTCCTGGGGAGGAGTAAATAAAACTTAAGAGGAAATTGGTAGGCATTGTATGCTCGAATCTTACCAAACATGATTGTGCACTGTTTAAAAAAAAAAATGTATATTTCGTCTTTAATTTTCTCTCTCTCTCGGGCGAGAATTGCGTGGTGATGATCGGAAGTTGTCTACCTAAGCCAATTGAACATTGGGGGCGTGGGTGACACCAAAGGGATCGGCGACCCTACTTCGGGGGAAAAAAAGGAAAAAAGAAAGAAAAAAAGAGAAAAAATGTTAGAAAGACATTCTTAACATGGGTGAAGCTTTGTAAACTATTCTGTACTTTTACCTAACAATGTAATAAACAAAAGATATCGTAAAAATTGCATTTAACTTGAAAATCTTATCTAAAAAATAGCCCGGTCCGTAAACTGCACAAGTACCAAAAAGATAACACAATAAGTGTTCTTTATTGGTAGGGGGTAGCCCCGTATTTACAACTATATCCCCCCGCAAGTACGGTTCTACAATCTTTTTTCAATCGATATATCTTCCCTAATTAATTACCGACTTTTCCTACTTTGTCAAAATTGGCAAATTTTCCGTTGCCGAATTTTCATTCAATTTTTTCTTTCAATTTCCAAAATATCTATTTCTTACATTGTTTTTAAATATTGGTGTAAAAATATAAGTCTCGATGTATTGCTTCTAAATAGGGGGTATTTAGAAGCAAGACATCGAGACTTATAGTAATTCCTTCTTTCTCAAATAATATTTATTTAAAAAGAATCTCACAAGAAAAAACACGTTTCACAAGAAATTTTAATCCCGAACTCTATAATTAAGTTTATAATTAATAATTAACATTATGATTAGATTAACTTTATTGTTTGACGTTGTCTTTTGAACTAATTTTGAACATTTTGATTTTTTTTGTAAAGACTGGCTACTTTTCGTTAAGTTTTATTTTCTTTAAACAAAAAATGTTGTGTTGTTATTTATTGTTTTGTTGTAAAAGTTACAGCAATAAATGAATAGAGTTCTTCAAGAAAAATTCCAAACAAATGAGACTAGTTTTTGCTTCTTTAAAAAGAAACTTAATGTAGATAAATCGATTTCATTTGCTTCAAAACAATAGCGGATTAATAAATACTTATTTAAAAAATATTTATTTACAAATATTGGAAGATGGCATAGCCTTTTAAGTGAACCCCACGATTTTCAGTCCGATACTGTGTAGATCTCTTAGAATTCCATGTCTCCATGTTGTTTCATAAGCTTTTTCAAGGTCAAAAAAGATGGTTGTTTCATGTTGACCTTTTATAAAAGTTTCTCTAATGTAGGCTTCTAGATTTGTTAAAAGATCAATGCATCCACGATTTTTCCGGTAGCCACATTGTATATTTGTAATTATATTGTTTGTTTCGAGGAACCAAGTTAACCAATTATTGATCATTCTCTCAAAGGTTTTACATAGGAAAGCCGGTTAAAGAGATTTGTCTATAACTGGAGGGATTTGATGGATCTTTTTCGGTTTTGAGTATTGGGATAACTATGGCTTGTTCCCATAAGTTAGGTATGTTGTTATTTTTCCAGATATCATTAAGGATGTCGAGGAGGTATGTTAGGGAGATATCCGGTAACTGATTGAGGAATTCATAATGTATGTCATCTGGACCTGTTGCAGTATTGTGAGATTGTTTTAGACAGTTGTATAATTCTGATAGGGTGAATAGTTGGTCATAGTTTTCAGAGTTGTTCGATTTGAAATTTAGTTTTTTCTTTTCTTCGATTTTTAAAAATGTTTTGGAAAGTTCTGCTATAGTTAGTAGGAGCGGAGTTATGGGGAAAACTTTCAGCCAATGTGTTTGCGATTTCATAGGGGTCAGTGATTATTATGTTATTATTAGAAAGATGTTTAATCGAGATGTTCTTGTTTTTACCGTTAATTTTTCTAATAATGTTCCAGACCGTTTTTGTATTTGTGTTGATGTTTATTTTAGATACAAAACTTCCAAGAGGAGCGTTTTGCTTCCTTGATTGTACGTCGTGCTAGTGCTCTGTGCTTTTAAAAGGAGTCAAGGTTTTCCGTAGTGGGATGTAGGGTAAATTTACGGAGGGCAGATCGTCGTAATCTGATCGCTTTTCTGCATTCACTATTAAACCAAGGTTTATTGTTTTGTGATTTGTAGGATTTGGGAATACATTTTTTAGCTATTGATATTATTGTTTCCGAGAAGAAAATTACATGGTTTGCATTTTTGATGTTTGAACTGGGGGTGAGTTTTGATTGGCATAACAGTTTGAATTTTGTCCAGTTTGCTTTTTTTAGGTTCCAGTGGAGAATTTTGTTATTTGGGTTTGAGGTTAAACTTTTTAGGAATATGGGAAAGTGGTCACTTCCATAAGTGTCATTATGAACTGACCAAGTAAAGTCCATGAAAATCGAAGGATCACTTAAGGACAAATCTATTGCTGAGCGGCTGCCAGAAAAAGAACATACATGGGTTGCGGTTTTGTCATTGAAGATGCATAGGTTGTTGTTATTAATAAGTAATTCTATGTCTTTTCCTTTTCTATTCGTGTTATCGCAGCCCCATATGGTGCTGTGGCTGTTGAAGCCCCCGAGTAATAAATAAGGAGCAGAGAGTTGTTCTATTGTTTCCTGTAGTTTGTCTTTATTTATTTCTTCATTCGGTGGGATGTATACGGAGCAGATATTAATTGGTTTTGTAAGGTTACTCTGACAGCTATTGCTTGTAGATCAGTTTTTAGATTCATGTGACTTTGCGGCACATCATTTCTGACTAGGATGGATGGACCACCTGATTCTATTAGGCTTGAATTTTTGGTATAGCTAAAGTGTTGATAACCTTTTATGTTAGTTATGTTGTCGTTTTTGAAAAAGGTTTCCTGAAGGCAGTAAATGGCTGGGTTTGAGTCTGCTATCAGTAGGAGTAGTTCGTTAATGTTAACTCTCATTCCACGACAATTCCATTGTAATATTATATTTGGATTTGTATCCATTTTAGTTTAGGGTGATTTTAGGAAGTTAAGGTGTTCTTTCCTTTTTGTTACTAGAGTCTAGTATGAGGAAGGGTTTATTATGTCTTTTTCTGATTCTCATTCTTCCACCTCCACTCCAGAGGGCGATGTGGTTTTATTTTTGGTCTAGATCCGTGCTAGAGAGCTCGATCTTCTTCTCTTTCTGGTCCAGATCTGGATCAGGGGTTTCTGGTGGTTTTGATCCAGATGTGGATTCCGATCCCGCCTGCGATGCTTGTCCGGGCCCATTAGTGGTTTTGATCCGGATGTGGATTCCAGTCCCGCCTGCGATGCTTGTCCGGGCCCATTGGTGGTTTTGATATGGATGTGGATTCCGATCCCGCCTGCGATGCTTGTCCGGACCCATTGGTGGTTTTGATCCGGATGTGAATTCCGATCCCACCTGCGATGCTTGTCTGGGCCCATTAGTAGTTTTGATCCGGATGTGGATTCCAGTCCCGCCTGCGATGCTTGTCCGGACCCATTATTGGTTTTGATCCGGATGTGGATTCCGATCCCGCCTGCGATGCTTGTCCGGACCCATTGGTGGTTTTGATCCAGATGTGGATTCCGATCCCGCCTGCGATGCTTGTCCGGGCCCATTGGTGGTTTTGATATGGATGTGGATTCCGATCCCGCCTGCGATGCTTGTCCAGACCCATTGGTGGTTTTGATCCAAATGTGGATTCCGATCCCGCCTGTGATGCTTGTCCGGACCCATTGGTGGTTTTGATCCGGATGTGGATTCCGATCCCGCCTGCGATGCTTGTCCGGACCCATTGGTGGTTTTGATCCGGATGTGGATTCCGATCCCGCCTGCGATGCTTGTCCGGACCCATTGGTGGTTTTGATCCAGATGTGGATTCCGATCCCGCCTGCGATGCTTGTCCGGGCCCATTGGTGGTTTTGATCCGGATGTGGATTCCAGTCCCGCCTGCGATGCTTGTCCGGGCCCATTGGTGGTTTTGATCCGGATGTGGATTCCGATCCCGCCTGCGATGCTTGTCCGGACCCATTGGTGGTTTTGATCCGGATGTGGACTCCGATCCCGCCTGCGATGCTTGTCCGGACCCATTGGTGGTTTTGATCCGGATGTGGATTCCGATCCTGCCTGCGATGCTTGTCCGGACCCATTGGTGGTTTTGATCCGGATGTGGATTCCGATCCCGCCTGCGATGCTTGTCCGGACCCATTGGTGGTTTTGATCCGGATGTGGATTCCGATCCCGCCTGCGATGCTTGTCCGGACCCATTGGTGGTTTTGATCCGGATGTGGATTCCGATCCCGCCTGCGATGCTTGTCCGGACCCATTGGTGGTTTTGATCCGGATGTGGATTCCGATCCCGCCTGCGATGCTTGTCCAGACCCATTGGTGGTTTTGATCCGGATGTGGATTCCGATCCCGCCTGCGATGCTTGTCCGGACCCATTGGTGGTTTTGATCCGGATGTGGATTCCGATCCCGCCTGCGATGCTTGTCCGGACCCATTGGTGGTTTTGATCCGGATGTGGATTCCGATCCCGCCTGCGATGCTTGTCCGGACCCATTGGTGGTTTTGATCCGGATGTGGATTCCGATCCCGCCTGCGATGCTTGTCCGGACCCATTGGTGGTTTTGATCCGGATGTGGATTCCGATCCCGCCTGCGATGCTTGTCCGGACCCATTGGTGGTTTTGATCCGGATGTGGATTCCGATCCCGCCTGCGATGCTTGTCCGGGCCCATTGGTGGTTTTGATCCGGATGTGGATTCCGATCCCGCCTGCGATGCTTGTCCGGACCCATTGGTGGTTTTGATCCGGATGTGGATTCCGATCCCGCCTGCGATGCTTGTCTGGACCAATTGGTGGTTTTGATCCGGATGTGGATTCCGATCCCGCCTGCGATGCTTGTCCGGACCCATTGGTGGTTTTGATCCGGATGTGGATTCCGATCCCGCCTGCGATGCTTGTCCGGACCCATTGGTGGTTTTGATCCGGATGTCGATTCCGATCCCGCCTGCGATGCTTGTCCGGACCCATTGGTGGTTTTGATCCGGATGTGGATTCCGATCCCGCCTGCGATGCTTGTCCGGACCCATTGGTGGTTTTGATCCGGATGTGGATTCCGATCCCGCCTGCGATGCTTGTCCGGACCCATTGGTGGTTTTGATCCGGATGTGGATTCCGATCCCGCCTGCGATGCTTGTCCGGACCCATTGGTGGTTTTGATCCGGATGTGGATTCCGATCCCGCCTGCGATGCTTGTCCGGACCCATTGGTGGTTTTGATCCGGATGTGGATTCCGATCCCGCCTGCGATGCTTGTCCGGACCCATTGGTGGTTTTGATCCGGATGTGGATTCCGATCCCGCCTGCGATGCTTGTCCGGACCCATTGGTGGTTTTGATCCGGATGTGGATTCCGATCCTGCCTGCGATGCTTGTCCGGGCCCATTGGTGGTTTTGATCCGGATGTGGATTCCAGTTCCGCCTGCGATGCTTGTCCGGGCCCATTGGTGTTTTTGATCCGGATGTGGATTCCGATCCCGCCTGCGATGCTTGTCCGGACCCATTGGTGGTTTTGATCCGGATGTGGATTCCGATCCCGCCTGCGATGCTTGTCCGGACCCATTGGTGGTTTTGATCCGGATGTGGATTCCGATCCCGCCTGCGATGCTTGTCCGGACCCATTGGTGGTTTTGATCCGGATGTGGATTCCGATCCCGCCTGCGATGCTTGTCCGGACCCATTGGTGGTTTTGATCCGGATGTGGATTCCGATCCCGCCTGCGATGCTTGTCCGGACCCATTGGTGGTTTTGATCCGGATGTGGATTCCGATCCCGCCTGCGATGCTTGTCCGGACCCATTGGTGGTTTTGATCCGGATGTGGATTCCGATCCTGCCTGCGATGCTTGTCCGGGCCCATTGGTGGTTTTGATCCGGATGTGGATTCCAGTTCCGCCTGCGATGCTTGTCCGGGCCCATTGGTGGTTTTGATCCGGATGTGGATTCCGATCCCGCCTGCGATGCTTGTCCGGACCCATTGGTGGTTTTGATCCGGATGTGGATTCCGATCCCGCCTGCGATGCTTGTCCGGACCCATTGGTGGTTTTGATCCGGATGTGGATTCCGATCCCGCCTGCGATGCTTGTCCGGACCCATTGGTGGTTTTGATCCGGATGTGGATTCCGATCCCGCCTGCGATGCTTGTCCGGACCCATTGGTGGTTTTGATCCGGATGTGGATTCCGATCCCGCCTGCGATGCTTGTCCGGACCCATTGGTGGTTTTGATCCGGATGTGGATTCCGATCCCGCCTGCGATGCTTGTCCGGACCCATTGGTGGTTTTGATCCGGATGTGGATTCCGATCCCGCCTGCGATGCTTGTCCGGACCCATTGGTGGTATTGATCCGGATGTGGATTCTGATCCCGCCTGCGATGCTTGTCCGGACCCATTGGTGGTTTTGATCCGGATGTGGATTCCGATCCCGCCTGCGATGCTTGTCCGGGCCCATTTTCCACTGGTTTTGGTTCAATCCCCTTATTTGTTTAGGGAGTGACGCCCTCAACCTCCATTGCTGTCACCGCCGCTCGTTGCGATTCGCGTTTCGTAGAGGGTTCAGCTTCAGTTGAGGAGATCTTTTCCTTTGTTGATTTTGTTTGCTTAGAGGTTGTATGGGAAGTAACTTTGTTTTTGTTGTTAATATTTTGGTTTATGGATTGACTTTTATGGTGGGAGTTTTTTCCTTCAGGATCTTCTGTTTCTGATATATTCTAATTGTTGTCAGTAGAAATTTATGGATTCATTTGTTTATCTTGGTTGAGTTGGTTTGTTTTTGATTTGCTTTTAGAGATTTGTTTTTGATTTTGGATATTTGTTTTGATTTTAGTGGATGTTATTATTTGATCTTTGTTAATCTCTTTTTGGGTTGTTATTAAAGTTTGAATTAGGTTTTTGAGTTCAGCAATTAGTTTGAATAGGTCTTTATTATTTGTTTGGTTAGATTGGTTCAGTTTTTGAGTGACTTCTGCATAAGTATTTGTTTTTTGATAAGATTCTACGATTTTTCTTGCCTCTGGGAAGGATATATATCTGTTGTATTTTACTTCTGTGATTTCTCTTTGTTTTTTTAAGGTTTTACATGTTTTAGAGTATGTTGGGTGATTTCTCTTTGTTTTTTTAAGGTTTTACATGTTTTAGAGTATGTTGGGTGATTTCTCTTTGTTTTTTAAAGGTTTTACATGTTTTAGAGTATGTTGGGTGATTTCTCTTTGTTTTTTAAAGGTTTTACATGTTTTAGAGTATGTTGGGTGATTTCTCTTAGTTTTTAAAAGGTTTTACATGTTTTAGAGTATGCTGGGTGATTTCTCTTAGTTTTTCAAAGGTTTTACATGTTTTAGAGTATGTTGGGTGATTTCTCTTTGTTTTTTAAAGGTTTTACATGTTTTAGAGTATGCTGGGTGATTTCTCTTTGTTTTTTAAAGGTTTTACATGTTTTAGAGTATGCTGGGTGATTTCTCTTTGTTTTTTAAAGGTTTTACATGTTTTAGAGTATGCTGGGTGATTTCTCTTTGTTTTTTAAAGGTTTTACATGTTTTAGAGTATGCTGGGTGATTTCTCTTTGTTTTTTAAAGGTTTTACATGTTTTAGAGTATGTTGGGTGATTTCTCTTTGTTTTTTTAAGGTTTTACATGTTTTAGAGTATGCTGGGTGATTTCTCTTTGTTTTTTAAAGGTTTTACATGTTTTAGAGTATGCTGGGTGATTTCTCTTTGTTTTTTAAGGTTTTACATGTTTTAGAGTATGTTGGGTGATTTCTCTTAGTTTTTAAAAGGTTTTACATGTTTTAGAGTATGTTGGGTGATTTCTCTTAGTTTTTAAAAGGTTTTACATGTTTTAGAGTATGCTGGGTGATTTCTCTTTGTTTTTTAAGGTTTTACATGTTTTAGAGTATGTTGCGTGATTTCTCTTTGTTTTTTAAAGGTTTTACATGTTTTAGAGTATGCTGGGTGATTTCTCTTTGTTTTTTAAAGGTTTTACATGTTTTAGAGTATGCTGGGTGATTTCTCTTTGTTTTTTAAAGGTTTTACATGTTTTAGAGTATGTTGGGTTATTTCTCTTTGTTTTTTAAAGGTTTTACATGTTTTAGAGTATGTTGGGTGATTTCTCTTTGTTTTTTAAAGGTTTCACATGTTTTAGAGTATGCTGGGTGATTTCTCTTTGTTTTTTTTAAGGTTTTACATGTTTTAGAGTATGCTGGGTGATTTCTCTTTGTTTTTTTAAGGTTTTACATGTTTTAGAGTATGTTGGCTTATTTCTCTTTGTTTTTTAAAGGTTTTACATGTTTTAGAGTATGTTGGGTGATTTCTCTTTGTTTTTTAAAGGTTTCACATGTTTTAGAGTATGCTGGGTGATTTCTCTTTGTTTTTTTTAAGGTTTTACATGTTTTAGAGTATGTTGGGTTATTTCTCTTTGTTTTTAAAGGTTTTACATGTTTTAGAGTATGCTGGGTGATTTCTCTTTGTTTTTTAAAGGTTTTACATGTTTTAGAGTATGCTGGGTGATTTCTCTTTGTTTTTTTAAAGGTTTTACATGTTTTAGAGTATGTTGGGTGATTTCTCTTTGTTTTTTAAAGGTTTTACATGTTTTAGAGTATGTTGGGTGATTTCTCTTTGTTTTTTTAAGGTTTTACATGTTTTAGAGTATGTTGGGTGATTTCTCTTTGTTTTTTAAAGGTTTTACATGTTTTAGAGTATGTTGGGTGATTTCTCTTTGTTTTTTAAAGGTTTTACATGTTTTAGAGTATGTTGGGTGATTTCTCTTAGTTTTTAAAAGGTTTTACATGTTTTAGAGTATGCTGGGTGATTTCTCTTAGTTTTTCAAAGGTTTTACATGTTTTAGAGTATGTTGGGTGATTTCTCTTTGTTTTTTAAAGGTTTTACATGTTTTAGAGTATGCTGGGTGATTTCTCTTTGTTTTTTAAAGGTTTTACATGTTTTAGAGTATGTTCGGTGATTTCTCTTTGTTTTTTAAAGGTTTTACATGTTTTAGAGTATGTTCGGTGATTTCTCTTTGTTTTTTAAAGGTTTTACATGTTTTAGAGTATGTTGGGTGATTTCTCTTTGTTTTTTAAAGGTTTTACATGTTTTAGAGTATGCTGGGTGATTTCTCTTTGTTTTTTAAAGGTTTTACATGTTTTAGAGTATGCTGGGTGATTTCTCTTTGTTTTTTAAAGGTTTTACATGTTTTAGAGTATGTTCGGTGATTTCTGTTTGTTTTTTAAAGGTTTTACATGTTTTAGAGTATGTTGGGTGATTTCTCTTTGTTTTTTAAAGGTTTTACATGTTTTAGAGTATGCTGGGTGATTTCTCTTTGTTTTTTAAAGGTTTTACATGTTTTAGAGTATGCTGGGTGATTTCTCTTTGTTTTTTAAAGGTTTTACATGTTTTAGAGTATGTTCGGTGATTTCTCTTTGTTTTTTAAAGGTTTTACATGTTTTAGAGTATGCTGGGTGATTTCTCTTTGTTTTTTTAAAGGTTTTACATGTTTTAGAGTATGTTGGGTGATTTCTCTTTGTTTTTTAAAGGTTTTACATGTTTTAGAGTATGTTCGGTGATTTCTCTTTGTTTTTTTAAAGGTTTTACATGTTTTAGAGTATGTTGGGTGATTTCTCTTTGTTTTTTAAAGGTTTTACATGTTTTAGAGTATGTTCGGTGATTTCTCTTTGTTTTTTTAAAGGTTTTACATGTTTTAGAGTATGCTGGGTGATTTTCGTGGCAATTTGAACATTTTGCTTCGTTTGAGCATTCTTCTTCAGTATGATTAGGATTTTTTTCAGCACATTTTCCACATACGTTTTGCCCTCTGCAGGTTTCCCTGTGGTGACCACATTTGAGGCACTTGAAGCATCTCAAGGGGGCTGGTATGTACTGGTGTACTTTTTCGACTAGATATCCAATTTTGATTTATTTTGGTATGATAGGGGTGTTGAAAGTTAGAATATACGTATTGGTGGGTATAGATTGACCGTTCCTTTTTATGTTCATTCGGACGTGGTCTATTACTCCTTGTTTTTTTAGAGCAATTTTAATTTGCTCGGTTATTGCCAAGGTTAGCTCATGACTTCTTATGATACTTTTTGAGGTATTAAGTTTTTCATGAGCATACACTTTGCATTTATAAGTATGAAATTTTCCCAATTCTAAACCAGTTTATTTATTTCAGCTATGGGTTTGTTCATTTCTAAAAAGTAAAACAAAAATGGTTAAAAAATAACAAAAAACAGTTTATTTATTTCAGCTATTGGTTTGTTCATTTCTAAAAAGTAAGAAAATGGTTAAAAAATAACAAAAAAAAACCAGTTTATTTATTTCAGCTATGGGTTGGTTCATTTCTAAAAAGTTAAAAAAAAATGGTTCAAAGATAACAAAAAAAACAGTTTATTTATTTCAGCTATGGGTTGGTTCATTTCTATAAAGTAAAAAAAAATGGTTAAAAAATAACAAAATAAAACAGTTTATTTATTTCAGCTATGGGTTTGTTCATTTCTAAAATTTAAAAAGAAAATGGTTCAAAAATAACAAAAAGAACAGTTTATTTATTTCAGCTATAAGTTCGTTCATTTCTAAAAAGTAAGAAAATGGTTAAAAAATAACAAAAAACAGTTTATTTATTTCAGCTATGGGTTTGTTAATTTCTATAAAGTAAAAAGAAAATGGTTCAAAAATAACAAAAAAACAGTTTATTTATTTCTAAAAAGTTAGCTCATGACTTCTTATGATACCTTTTGAGGTATTAAGTGTTTCATGCAAGTATGAAATTTTCCCAATTCTAAAAGATTTGGGGCATTTTTGTAGTTGTCTGCTTCGACGAGCAGATTTCCATTTTTCATTTTCTTTATACTTTTAGGATTATTTGGCGATAGAGTTTTTCAATTAGAAAGGGAGATAGTTCACGGATTCTTTTTCCTTCCAGGGTTTCTATGACTAGAAATTTTGGAAAGTTTTTTCTATTGGTTTGTTCAATTCTATTGGTTTTCCCTGTTTTAGCTTCCTGCTTGCTGTCTGAGTTGAAATTGCCTTTGGGGTTTTTATTTAGGTTTTCTATAAAAAATGTGTTTTTTTCCATCTCTCTTGGTCCTCACCCTCCTCGGAGAAAAGTGGGAGATGTTAGCGGGTAAACCCATTCGCCCTTTCATCCCAAGGATACAACAGAGGTATACTCAATTTTTTTTAGGTTTTATCATCATTCATAATTTTCCTTTGTTTTGATTTCCCAGTTTTTCCAAAACATTCGATGAGGAATATAAATGTGATATTGTCTAAAAAAAACTTGGTTCACCCTTGTCATCGCGTTCTAATTCTCACGTGACTTTCCTGTATTTAAAATGTGATGTAGTATAATATTTTTACGTCTTGCGGGTGTTAGGGTTAGGGTTGTTCTTTGGTGGTGTGGAAGAGTTAGGGCTTGACATGACTAGCCGATTGATCGGATCAAAGTAGAGTGTTGCAAGGTGCGTGACCATTTGTGTTACCAGATTACGGCTTGCTCAGCTACCAGGATCCCGTCCTAAGACGATACGGGTCGCTACTCACGGCTAATAGGTAGCCCCAATTTGGGGTGGGAGTGTGTAGTTTTTTGGTTTTTGTTTGCACAACATGATTGAGTTTTGCAAAGAGAAAAAGAAACATAAAAACATCGATGTAAGTGCATTTTGGGTCAGGACGCCAATATACAGACAGCCTGATCTGGTAGCACCAGCACAATTTTTTTTTAATTAATAGTTGCAACTGACAACAAAAAGAAAAAAACGTATTTGAGATTCGTGATAAAATACAAAAATATTTTTAAAAACTAATTGGCAGTTTCATTTGAAAATAATTTAGGTTGCTAGTATTCATTTCTATCTTTTGAATGAAGACAACACTTTCTTTTATGAATTTAAAAAGAAATCTTTTTAAAAAGCTGGCAGAACAACAACGTGAATTCATTTTGTGTTTATATTACATCATTTGGATTATAATTATTTAATTGATAATTTAAAATATTAAATAGTGTGAATTAACAATATTTAAAAATATATATTTGGTAAGTTGACAAAAAAAAAACAGATACCCTGACAATCTCTTTCACCAAGCAGGAAACAGGTGAAAAGCATCAAGGCTTTGTTTCCCTCACCACTTGATCTGAAACTAGTGAAGTTATGTTTGAGTTTGAGAACACGTACATTTTAATTTTTTTTCTTTTTACAAGGTAACATAAATTGAAATCATATTTAGATGTTATTATGGTCAATAGATTTATTTTAACTGGTAGTTTAAAATCCGTAAATATTTATTATGGTATCATTAGTACCAGGAATGGAAAATTAAGTTTTAAACAAAATAAAATCCAAAGAAGCGTTTTTGAAATCGGAAATTATGTTAAAAGTTGGTGGGAGGATTCCTCTTGGTGGTTGGCCCAGGGCCCCAGCCCCTTGGCCTCTTAATCCGGCCCTGCTGTAAAATATATTACACAAAAGTAAATACTGGTTCATAATGAAGAAGTATAGTTGACTAGGAAATATGAGAGTATTTATATTTATAATATTTTTTGCATCACAAATTTCAGGGGGTGCAAATGTTATTGCAGGGTGGCCCTTGCCTCCCCCTGGCACCCCTTGGCTACGTGGGAGCTCGGAGGTCCAGGGCATACGGTGGAGATCGACGAGACTCTTCAACTGTCATAAACATAACGTCGGCTGTGTTCTCCAGCCGCTCTGGGTCTTCGGGGGATACGACCCCGCAGAGAAGGGTTAGGGTTTCCTGGTGACAGTGGCAAACAGGACTGCCAGAACTTAAAACGTGATGTCCTTGTGCCATACTCGGGTTATTTATTTGTTTGGAACTACAGCGATAACCAATGGGTGAGAGGGGTAGATTTGGCTTTCTCATGAGAAATGTAGTGCATATTTCGTCGTTGCAGCTTTTTATTTTTTTTATTTACAGAAAAAAAAAAAGAATGACAATAAATAAGAAATTGCAATAAGTCTAGATTTGAAGGGGAGGGGGGTAGAAAGAAGAAATTAGAGAAATTGTGGCAGTACGTCGTCCCTGAGACCATGGTAGTCTCCGATTGTTGGAGGGCCGATAACAGGTTAGGAGAGGAGGGGTATCGACCCCGTACGTTGAACCACACCGAAAACTTTGTGGACCCGACGACGGGTGCCTGCACCAACCACTTAGAGAGGATGTGGAAGGAAGCGAAGCAGAGGAACAAGAAGGAGTGCGGGCCGACGAGCAGGGCACTCGTAGACGGCTATCTGCGGGAATTCATGTGGCGTCAGAGATTCAGAAAAGACCCCTTCGACGCCATATTGTCGCAGATAGCTGAACTCTATCCCGTCGTCGACCACCATCTTTCTGCTCCTCCTTCCACATCATCGACGAACCCCTACCCCTCCCTCTTCTGCCTGCCTTTCGCTAAGCCCCCCCCCCCTAAAAAACAAGCGCTACCTCTCCGGGAAAAGATACACATTCCCCCCCTCCCCCCACCCCCATAAAATATCTATAAAAAACAAAAAAAGTTGCCTAATTGCAAAAAAAAAGTAAAAAAAAAAATGGTTAAAAAATAACAAAAAAAAAGTTTATTTATTTCAGCTATGGGTTTGTTCATTTCTTTCATTTTTTATAAAAATATATGCATTTCTTTCTTTCTGTATATTCATCGTCTTATATTGTCGTCTGCCTAATAAATAGTAAACTATATACATATATATATACGTAACACACACACACACACACACATATATATATATATATATATATATATTATAATATAAAATGAAGTAATAAAATAAGGTGTCAATCAAATTTTATTAGAATTCAAAGTTCATGCAAAGCATCCTTAAGTCCTTAGCTCATGAGTTTTCAAAGATAATTCTTCTCTTCAGAGGACCATTACCGCAGTTATACTACTACAGGCAATAAAATTACGCTTTGAAAATATATAAAATTATATACACAAATATACAAAAATACATAACATCAAACATATCAATCCAAAAACATACTTTTGTTGAATCCATACAGTCCATCCAGGTCATACATGTTGAGAAGCATAATCAGGAAGGACATTACTCCAAGATACAAACAGCAGTCCAAATTAATACTCTATCCAGTATATTGAGCTTCAGTTTTTTATCCGGATGTTTCACTAATTATAAGATATTAGTTGACGCTTATATCTTTTGTTGGATTGCTTCATATATATATATATATATATATATATATATATATATATATGGCGATTTGTGATCGGAGTTAGCGCCCGTCGAACTGAAGATTGCATAAGCATGAAACATCGATGTCTGTAGGTAATAAATAATTAATATTCATTTATAAATAAACAAGAAAATGTACACACGTAACATACACACACAATAATAAACAATATGTGTGCATATATGTTATACACATTCACAAAAATAAATAAACACGTAAAACAAAAATAAATACAAGTAAACAACAAAATTTGGTTAAAAAATTAGATTCTTTTTAATTTTCATTTGTCAAATTTGGTACTTGTGCAGTTTACAGACCGTACTATTTTTAAAGATAAGATTTTCAAAGTAAATTCAATTTTTACGGTATCTTTTGTTTATTAAATTGTTAGTTGAAAGTACGGAATAGTTAACAAAGCTCCCCTCCCCATGTTAAGAATGGCTTTCTAAATAATAACGGTATTGATTCAGCACGGTCCGTAAACTGCACAAGTACTGACATCAAATAGTTTAACTTTTCAATAAATCATTAATCAATTTTATTATTAAAAATTAAATATTGTTTAAATCCTATTTCAGTCACTCAAATTATTTAGAGTTAAATGAGTTTTGTCATTATTTTCAAACTTATTTTTTAATTCAAACTTTTCATAATTATTTAATTATTTTCAAACTTATTTTTTAATCAAACTTTTTATAATTATTTAATTATTTTCAAACTTATTTTTTAATTCAAACTTTTCATAATTATTTAATTATTTTCAAACTTATTTTTAATTCAAACTTTTCATAATTATTTAATTATTTTCAAACTTATTTTTTAATCAAACATTTTATAATTATTTAATTATTTTCAAACTTATTTTTTAATTCAAACTTTTCATAATTATTTCATTATTTTCAAACTTATTTTTAATTCAAACTTTTCATAATTATTTAATTATTTTCAAACTTATTTTTTCTTTCAAACTTTTCATAATTATTTAATTATTTTCAAACTTATTTTTTCATTCAAACTTTTCATAATTATTTAATTATTTTCAAACTTATTTTTTAATTCAAAATTTTCATAATTATTTAATTATTTTCAAACTTATTTTTTAATTCAAAATTTTCATAATTATTTAATTATTTTCAAACTTATTTTTTAATTCAAACTTTTCATAATTATTTAATTATTTTCAAACTTATTTTTTCATTCAAACTTTTCATAATTATTTAATTATTTTCAAACTTATTTTTTCATTCAAACTTTTCATAATTATTTAATTATTTTCAAACTTATTTTTTATTCAAACTTTTCATAATTATTTATTTATTCGAAAACTTATCTTTTTAATTCAAACTTTTCATAATTATTTAATTATTTTCAAACTGATTGTTTTATTTTCATTCCAAATTTATATCTTTAAAAAAAAAAAAATTTGAGGATAAATTATTTTTTTATTGTTTCTCAAATTTGTACAATTTTTTGTTTGAAAAAAAATTCGCCATTTTTAATTCGTTTAAAAAATCCAGTTCATTTTCCATTAAAAAAATGACAGAAAATTAAAGCAATTCACATTTTTGCGTTGAAAGTTTTAAATAAATCATTAATCAATATTTGCCCTCCATTTTTTTAATCAAAAATAATTCAAGTATTGATTAAATCCTATTTGAGTCACCCAAATTATCAGAGTTATTTCTTAGGCGAGAAACACAGACACACGACAACACCAAATAATTACACATGAAAAGATCACATAAACACATACATATAATAAACTAGTATGTTTCACGCATAGATATTATCACACTTACGATGAGGTCAAAAGGTGATGAGGTCAAAAGGTGAAACACAGAGGTAATCTAGTGCAGTTATGAGATCCGTTGAAAGGTCAAAGGTCTGATAGACAGATCTTTTGTGTAAAGATTTAGTTTGCGAATCAGTAGAGTTCCCGATTCTGGCGGAGGCAGTCGCCACGCTTAGCCCGGGTGGCTTTGGTGTAAAGTTAGTTATGAGTCGAGTTTCTGATTTTGGCGGAGATAGGTCGCCATGCTTAGCCCGGGTGGCTTGTGTGAAAAGTTAGTTATGAGTTAGTTGGGGTTTGAAGTGACCCGGACCAATTGAGAATGTAACCGCTTACCGTGAGGGCTGTATCTCTCAGGAGATTCAGTACAATTAACGTGGCATTCCCCAACGAAGTGTGAAATAAACCATTAGAAATCTCTCTCAAATCTTGTCTCTGAGCGTTTTGTCTTCTGCTTGGAAAATAGGATCTGCTCCCTAAAACAGGTAAACCACTGCGATCTCGGCCAATGACGAAGTGAGTATGCCGGCGGCAGAATTCAGGAAACCGACGGTGTCAACGGGCGATCACGGCGAAACGATGAACGAAAATGTAAGGTAATCTTTTCTCAGTGAAGTTTTGTGTTTAAACGAACCGATATTTTAACAAGAAGAACTAAAGAATAACGAACGATATTTGATTAGTAATTGGTTAAAGGAACATTGTTTAAAGAAATGCGTGTTGAAATATTTAAAAAGGACATTGTTTAAAGAAATGCGTGTTGAAATATTTAAAAGGGACATTGTTTAAAGAAATGCGTGTTGAAATATTTAAAAGGGACATTGTTTAAGGAAATGCGTGTTGAAATATTTAAAAGGGACATTGTTTAAAGAAATGCGTGTTGAAATATTTAAAAGGGACATTGTTTAAAGAAATGCGTGTTGAAATATTTAAAAGGGACATTGTTTAAGGAAATGCGTGTTGAAATATTTAAAAAGGACATTGTTTAAAGAAATGCGTGTTGAAATATTTAAAAGGGACATTGTTTAAGGAAATGCGTGTTGAAATATTTAAAAGGGACATTGTTTAAGGAAATGCGTGTTGAAATATTTAAAAGGGACATTGTTTAAGGAAATGCGTGTTGAAATATTTAAAAGGGACATTGTTTAAAGAAATGCGTGTTGAAATATTTAAAAGGGACATTGTTTAAAGAAATGCGTGTTGAAATATTTAAAAGGGACATTGTTTAAGGAAATGCGTGTTGAAATATTTAAAAGGGACATTGTTTAAAGAAATGCGTGTTGAAATATTTAAAAGGGACATTGTTTAAAGAAATGCGTGTTGAAATATTTAAAAGGGACATTGTTTAAGGAAATGCGTGTTGAAATATTTAAAAAGGACATTGTTTAAAGAAATGCGTGTTGAAATATTTAAAAGGGACATTGTTTAAGGAAATGCGTGTTGAAATATTTAAAAGGGACATTGTTTAAGGAAATGCGTGTTGAAATATTTAAAAGGGACATTGTTTAAGGAAATGCGTGTTGAAATATTTAAAAGGGACATTGTTTAAAGAAATGCGTGTTGAAATATTTAAAAGGGACATTGTTTAAAGAAATGCGTGTTGAAATATTTAAAAGGGACATTGTTTAAGGAAATGCGTGTTGAAATATTTAAAAGGGACATTGTTTAAAGAAATGCGTGTTGAAATATTTAAAAGAGACATTGTTTAAAGAAATGCGTGTTGAAATATTTAAAAGGGACATTGTTTAAGGAAATGCGTGTTGAAATATTTAAAAGGGACATTGTTTAAAGAAATGCGTGTTGAAATATTTAAAAGGGACATTGTTTAAAGAAATGCGTGTTGAAATATTTAAAAGGGACATTGTTTAAGGAAATGCGTGTTGAAATATTTAAAAAGGACATTGTTTAAAGAAATGCGTGTTGAAATATTTAAAAGGGACATTGTTTAAGGAAATGCGTGTTGAAATATTTAAAAGGGACATTGTTTAAAGAAATGCGTGTTGAAATATTTAAAAGGGACATTGTTTAAAGAAATGCGTGTTGAAATATTTAAAAGGGACATTGTTTAAAGAAATGTGTGTTGAAATATTTAAAACGGACATTGTTTAAGGAAATGCGTGTTGAAATATTTAAAAGGGACATTGTTTAAGGAAATGCGTGTTGAAATATTTAAAAGGGACATTGTTTAAAGAAATGCGTGTTGAAATATTTAAAAGGGACATTGTTTAAAGAAATGCGTGTTGAAATATTTAAAAGGGACATTGTTTAAGGAAATGCGTGTTGAAATATTTTAAAGGGACATTGTTTAAGGAAATGCGTGTACAAATATTTAAAAGGGACATTGTTTAAGGAAATGCGTGTTGAAATATGTAAAAGGGACATTGTTTAAAGAAATGCGTGTTGAAATATTTAAAAGGGACATTGTTTAAAGAAATGCGTGTTGAAATATTTAAAAGGGACATTGTTTAAGGAAATGCGTGTTGAAATATTTAAAAAGGACATTGTTTAAAGAAATGCGTGTTGAAATATTTAAAAGGGACATTGTTTAAGGAAATGCGTGTTGAAATATTTAAAAGGGACATTGTTTAAAGAAATGCGTGTTGAAATATTTAAAAGGGACATTGTTTAAAGAAATGCGTGTTGAAATATTTAAAAGGGACATTGTTTAAAGAAATGTGTGTTGAAATATTTAAAACGGACATTGTTTAAGGAAATGCGTGTTGAAATATTTAAAAGGGACATTGTTTAAGGAAATGCGTGTTGAAATATTTAAAAGGGACATTGTTTAAAGAAATGCGTGTTGAAATATTTAAAAGGGACATTGTTTAAAGAAATGCGTGTTGAAATATTTAAAAGGGACATTGTTTAAGGAAATGCGTGTTGAAATATTTTAAAGGGACATTGTTTAAGGAAATGCGTGTTGAAATATTTAAAAGGGACATTGTTTAAAGAAATGCGTGTTGAAATATTTAAAAGGGACATTGTTTAAGGAAATGCGTGTTGAAATATTTAAAAGGGACATTGTTTAAAGAAATGCGTGTTGAAATATTTAAAAGGGACATTGTTTAAAGAAATGCGTGTTGAAATATTTAAAAGGGACATTGTTTGAAGAAATGCGTGTTGAAATACTTAAAAGGGACATTGTTTAAGGAAATGCGTGTTGAAATATTTAAAAGGGACATTGTTTAAGGAAATGCGTGTTGAAATATTTAAAAGGGACATTGTTTAAAGAAATGCGTGTTGAAATATTTAAAAGGGACATTGTTTAAAGAAATGCGTGTTGAAATATTTAAAAGGGACATTGTTTAAAGAAATGCGTGTTGAAATATTTAAAAGGGACATTGTTTCAAGAAATGCGTGTTGAAATATTTAAAAGGGACATTGTTTAAAGAAATGCGTGTTGAAATATTTAAAAAGGACATTGTTAAAAGAAATGCGTGTTGAAATATTTAAAAGGGACATTGTTTAAAGAAAAGTGTGTTGAAATATTTAAAACGGACATTGTTTAAGGAAATGCGTGTTGAAATATTTAAAAGGGACATTGTTTAAGGAAATGCGTGTTGAAATATTTAAAAGGGACATTGTTTAAAGAAATGCGTGTTGAAATATTTAAAAGGGACATTGTTTAAAGAAATGCGTGTTGAAATATTTAAAAGGGACATTGTTTGAAGAAATGCGTGTTGAAATACTTAAAAGGGACATTGTTTAAGGAAATGCGTGTTGAAATATTTAAAAGGGACATTGTTTAAGGAAATGCGTGTTGAAATATTTAAAAGGGACATTGTTTAAAGAAATGCGTGTTGAAATATTTAAAAGGGACATTGTTTAAAGAAATGCGTGTTGAAATATTTAAAAGGGACATTGTTTAAAGAAATGCGTGTTGAAATATTTAAAAGGGACATTGTTTAAAGAAATGCGTGTTGAAATATTTAAAAGGGACATTGTTTAAAGAAATGCGTGTTGAAATATTTAAAAGGGACATTGTTTAAAGAAATGCGTGTTAAAATATTTAAAAGGGACATTGTTTAAAGAAATGCGTGTTGAAATATTTAAAAGGGACATTGTTTAAAGAAATGCGTGTTGAAATATTTAAAAGGGACATTGTTTAAAGAAATGCGTGTTGAAATATTTAAAAGGGACATTGTTTAAGGAAATGCGTGTTGAAATATTTAAAAGGGACATTGTTTAAGGAAATGCGTGTTGAAATATTTAAAAGGGACACTGTTTAAAGAAATGCGTGTTGAAATATTTAAAAGGGACATTGTTTAAAGAAATGCGTGTTGAAATATTTAAAAGGGACACTGTTTAAAGAAATGCCTGTTGAAATATTTAAAAGGGACATTGTTTAAGGAAATGCGTGTTGAAATATTTAAAAGGGACATTGTTTAAAGAAATGCGTGTTGAAATATTTAAAAGGGACATTGTTTAAAGAAATGCGTGTTGAAATATTTAAAAGGGACATTGTTTAAAGAAATGCGTGTTGAAATATTTAAAAGGGACATTGTTTAAAAAAATGCGTGTTGAAATATTTAAAAGGGACATTGTTTAAAGAAATGCGTGTTGAAATATTTAAAAGGGACATTGTTTAAAGAAATGCGTGTTGAAATATTTAAAAGGGACATTGTTTAAAGAAATGCGTGTTGAAATATTTAAAAAGAGACATTGTTTAAAGAAATGCGTGTTGAAATATTTAAAAGGGACATTGTTTAAAGAAATGCGTGTTGAAATATTTAAAAGGGACATTGTTTAAAGAAATGCGTGTTGAAATATTTAAAAGGGACATTGTTTAAAGAAATGCATGTTGAAATATTTAAAAGGGACATTGTTTAAGGAAATGCGTGTTGAAATATTTAAAAGAGACATTGTTTAAGGAAATGCGTGTTGAAATATTTAAAAGGGACATTGTTTAAAGAAATGCGTGTTGAAATATTTAAAAGGGACATTGTTTAAGGAAATGCGTGTTGAAATATTTAAAAGGGACATTGTTTAAGGAAATGCGTGTTGAAATATTAAAAAGGGACATTGTTTAAGGAAATGCGTGTTGAAATATTTAAAATGGGACATTGTTTAAGGAAATGCGTGTTGAAATATTTAAAAGGGACATTGTTTAAGGAAATGCGTGTTGAAATATTTAAAAGGGACCTTGTTTAAAGAAATGCGTGTTGAAATATTTAAAAGGGACATTGTTTAAAGAAATGCGTGTTGAAATATTTAAAAGGGACATTGTTTAAAGAAATGCGTGTTATAATATTTAAAAGGGACATTGTTTAAAGAAATGCGTGTTGAAATATTTAAAAGGGTCATTGTTTAAAGAAATGCGTGTTGAAATATTTAAAAGGGACATTGTTTAAAGAAATGCGTGTTGAAATATTTAAAAGGGACATTGTTTAAAGAAATGCGTGTTGAAATATTTAAAAAGGACATTGTTTAAGGAAATGCGTGTTGAAATATTTAAAAGGGACATTGTTTAAAGAAATGCGTGTTGAAATATTTAAAAGGGACATTGTTTAAAGAAATGCGTGTTGAAATATTTAAAAGGGACATTGTTTAAAGAAATGCGTGTTGAAATATTTAAAAGGGACATTGTTTAAAGAAATGCATGTTGAAATATTAAAAAAAGGGACATTGTTTAAAGAAATGCGTGTTGAAATATTTAAAAGGGACACTGTTTAAAGAAATGCGTGTTGAAATATTTAAAAGGGACATTGTTTAAGGAAATGCGTGTTGAAATATTTAAAAGGGACATTGTTTAAAGAAATGCGTGTTGAAATATTTAAAAGGGACATTGTTTAAAGACATGCGTGTTGAAATATTTAAAAGGGACATTGTTTAAAGAAATGTGTGTTGACATATTTAAAAGGAACATTGTTTAAATAAATGCGTGTTGAAATATTTAAAAGGGACATTGTTTAAAGAAATGCGTGTTGAAATATTTAAAAGGGACATTGTTTAAAGAAATGCGTGTTGAAATATTTAAAAGGGACATTGTTTAAAGAAATGCGTGTTTAAGGAAAAATCCGTAACTAAAATGTTTAAAATTAATTAACATCGACAGTTTAAAAGCTTAAAAGTCGCCTTAAAAATATGTGTTAAAATGACGTGGGTTTGAAAGTGACTATTAGAAGTGTTTTACGGAAAATGTGTTTAAAAGTGACACCTGAAAGATGTGTTTAAAAGTGACACCTGAAAGATGTGTTTAAAAGTGACACCTGAAATAGGTGTTAAAAATGACACTTGAAAGATGTGTTTAAAAGTGACACCTGAAATATGTGTTTAAAAGTGACACCTGAAAGATGTGTTTAAAAGTGACACCTGAAATATGTGTTTAAAAGTGACACTTGAAATGTGTTTAAAAGTGACACCTGAAATATGTGTTTTAAAGTGACACCTGAAATATGCGTTTCAAAGTGACACCTGAAATATGTGTTTAAAAGTGACACCTGAAATATGCGTTTAAAAGTGACACCTTAAATATGTTTAAAAGTGACACCTGAAATATGTGTTTAAAAGTGACACCTGAAATATGTGTTTAAAAGTGACACCTGAAATATGTGTTTAAAGGTGACACCTGAATAATGTGTTTAAAAGTTACACCTGAAATATGTGTTTAAAAGTGACACCTAAAATATGTGTTTAAAAGTTACACCGGAAATATGTGTTATAAAGTGTCACCTGAAATATGTGTTTAAAAGTGACACCTGAAATATGTGTTTAAAAGTTACACTTGAAATAGGTTTAAAAGTGACACCTGAAAGATGTGTTTTAAAGTTACACCTGAAATATATGTTTAAAAGTGACACTTGAAATATCCGTTTAAAAGTGACACCTGAAATATGCGTTTCAAAGTGACACCTGAAATATCCGTTTAAAAGTGACACCTGAAATATGTGTTTAAAAGTGACACCTGAAATATGTTTAAAAGTGACACCTGAAATATGTGTTTAAAAGTGACACTTGAAATATGTGTTTAAAAGTGACACCTGAAATATGTGTTTTAAAGTGACACCTGAAATATGTGTTTAAAAGTGACACCTGAAATATGTGTTTAAAAGTGACACCTGAAATAGGCGTTTAAAAGTGACACCTGAAATATGTGTTTAAAAGTGACACCTGAAAGATGTGTTTGAAAGTAACACCTGAAATATGTGTTTAAAAGTGACACCTGAAATATGTGTTTAAAAGTTACACCTGAAAGATGTGGTTAAAAGTGACACCTGAAAGATGTGGTTAAAAGTGACACCTAAAATATGTGTTTAAAAGTGACACCTGAAATATGTGTTTAAAAGTGACACCTGAAAGATATGTTTAAAAGTGACACCTGAAATAGGTGTTTAAAAGTGACACCTGAAAGATGTGTTTAAAAGTTACACCTGAAATATGTGTTTAAAAGTGACACCTGAAAGATGTGTTTAAAAGTGACACCTGAAATAGGTGTTTAAAAGTGACACCTAAAATATGTGTTTAAAAGTGACACCTGAAATATGTGTTAAAAAGTGACACCTGAAATATGTGTTAAAAAGTGACCTCTGAAAGATGTGTTTAAAAGTGACACCTTAAAGATGTGTTTGAAAGTTACACTTGAAATATGTGTTTAAAGGTGACACCTGAAAGATGTGGTTAAAAGTGACACCTAAAATATGTGTTTAAAAGTGACACCTGAAATATGTGTTTAAAAGTGACACCTGAAAGATATGTTTAAAAGTGACACCTGAAATATGTGTTTAAAAGTGACACCTGAAAGATGTGTTTGAAAGTTACACCTGAAATATGTGTTTAAAGGTGACACCTGAATAATGTGTTTAAAAGTTACACCTGAAAGATGTGGTTAAAAGTGACACCTGAAAGATGTGGTTAAAAGTGACACCTAAAATATGTGTTCAAAAGTGACACCTGAAATATGTGGTTAAAAGTGACACCTGAAATATGTGTTTAAAAGTGACACCTGAAATATGTGTTTAAAAGTGACACCTAAAATATGTGTTTAAAAGTGACACCTGAAATATGTGTTAAAAAGTGACACCTGAAATAGGTGTTTAAAAGTGACAGCTGAAAAATGTGTTTAAAAGTTACACCTGAAATATGTGTTTAAAAGTGACACCTGAAAGATGTGTTTAAATGGGACACTTTAAATATGTGTTTAAAAGTGACACCTGAAAGATGTGTTTAAAAGTGACACCTGAAATATGTGATTAAAAGTGACACCTGAAATATGTGTTTTAAAGTGACACCTGAAAGATGTGTTTAAATGTGTCAAAAAACATGCGTTTTAAATGTTTTCTTAAAAAAATGAACATGGAAATGTATTATCAAAAGTATTAATAAAAAAAGATTGTAACCACTATTAATCCTCTCGTAAGCTTTCGTGCTGTTTCGATTACGAGAGGATAGAATTCAAACGGTTGAAGTGGTTTCGGAGGGCTGCCTCAGTCGGAAGGATTGGTGACTCTGGTAATAATTAAGTCTTAAGTTTTGCTGCCACCCCTTTGAGTGGTTATTTAACATATATACACAGACACATATAGATAAACTAGATATATACACACACACATAATATACATAATACACAATATATACACACACATATACATGATGAACTAAAAATATATACACATACACATGATAAACAATATATACACACACACATACGTTACAAACAAATGAACATGTATGTGTGTTACATACACACATGTGCATATGTTACACACACATAACTAAACAACTCAACACACGTAAAACCTATACACACACTAAACAATGTGTTACACACACACACAAATAAATAAACAAATAAAAAGAAATAAAATCAAACATAAATTTCGTAAAAAGAAAAAAAAACGAATTTAAAAATTTAAATTTTTTTATTTTTTTAATAAAGAATTTTTAAAATTTCGATTCCTAATTTTTGATTTTTTTTAACACAAACAAAAATTTTATTTTCTAAAACAAAAATTGAATGATATTTATTTTGTTTTTCTTCAAATTCAAACAATTTTTTGTTCGGAAAAGAAAAAATTCCTCTTTTTTCAAAACCACAAAAAAAAATTTCTTTAAATTCGTTGAAAGAAAAATGAAAAAAATTTTCTTCTTTTTTCATCGAATTAATTTTTTTCCATTTCGAATCAAAACAAATCAGTTCAGGATGATTCTCATTTGACCACCAAAAATCCCCACTTGAGGGATCAACACGAATCTGGGAGAAGCGGCCATCTAATCCCCTTTTGGCGAATCCATCAATTGTAAACGTCTCCATTTTTTCCCCTTTTTTTGAAAATGAATAAATGTCGAAATTTTCATCAATAACAAAAATTGTTTCGTTTTTTTCACACAAAGAAGAAAAATTTTTTCGTGTTTCTAAAGAATTTTTTAATTGAAAAAAAGGAAAAACTTTCTGTCGTTCAAAAAATAACAGATTTTTTTTGTTGAATGAAAAATATGTAAAACCACAAACGACAAAAATGTTGTCCCATGAAATAAAACAAATGTCCTTCGGATAGAACTCTCCAATTGTTACATTAGAAAATGGAAATTCAATCAGAATTTCGCCATTTTCATTTAATTCAATCAACGAACGATTGAATTCATTGCAAATAAAAATGTGTTTGTCCATTTTATTTACGTTAATCGAAATTATCGATCGATCATTTATTGATTGATTATTTATTGATTCTGGCAAACTGAATCGATTTTCTTTGATTAATTTCTCAGCTTTTCCCGGGACAAATGAGACGGATCCGATGTCTCGGCTTTCCAATGATTTCCGCCAATAATCCGGAAATGTGACGAACAATTCACACTTCTTCTCCGTTGGTCGTCGCAACGAATGTCGGAATAATGGAAATCGCGGCGAGTCCAACAAGAATTTCATTCCGTCAAGAATATCGACATCTTTCCTATCTCCATGAGAAGAAGACAACAAATGTTGGAAATTCATCCGCCATGTTTGGATTTCTCGCAGAATTTGTTGATTTTCCTGCAAGATTCTTCGCAATTTTTGCATCTCTTCTTCGCTTTCGCGTTCGATTCGCTCGCTCAGATGGAAAGCGTCTTCTTTCGCCTTTTCCACAATCGATTCGTAATCCCACCAGATTTCCGCAACTTTCAGATCGCATTCCGATTTTAAGTCCGACAAAAATCCACAAACACTTTCATTCGACAACTTCAAACGTGCCTCAAATTCGGACATTTCTCTCTCCACCGTGGGGAGTTGCTCCTTTCGTTTCAAAGCTGCCTCCCTCACCTTCAAGGGATCCACATTCGCGCACTTGTCGGGGATCAACGACTCACTCGGATGAGCAGCGTAACATTTCTCGCAATAACAATTGCCGCATCCTTCACAGAACAATTCCAACTTTTCCCCATGAACAGCGCAATTATTATTCCGCTCCATCATCATCGCGATCGCATCCGACTTCTCCATTCGGTCCAAATCATTGCAAATGTGCATCTTGTGAAACTTCTTGTGGTATTGGATGCACTTGTTGCATAACAACTTCCCGCAGGCCGCGCACCAATATTGTGCCACGGATGATACGCCATCCTCAGAACACATATCACAGGACCATTCCGATGAAGCGAATTGTTTCTGCGAAATATCCTTCCACAAAATCGGTGAGATGACAAATTCTTCCGAATTCGCAAATTCTTCTTCGCATTGCGGACATTTGCAAATGTTCTTCGCTTCGTCTAAAGTATTGACGAAACACGATTGACATACGCCATGGAAACATGGCAGCGATTTGGAAAGTCTGGTTAGTTGGCAGTCGCAGCCCACACATTTGTAGAGAGATTCAGATTGATTCGTAGCCATTGTTGAAATGATGAAAACACTGAAAAAACAAAATATAGAAGGCATTAGCTTTCGGATTTGCTGATTATATCTATCTATATATATATATATATATATATATATATATACATATATATATACATATATATATACATATATATATATATATATATATATATATATATATAT
>CAUVYP010000922.1:417073-419573 GCA_963556195.1 Sepiola atlantica | reverse complement strand
TTTTCTTGTTGAAAATTCTACACAATCGCCCCTAAGTCCGAGTGGCAATATCGTAAAATCACACGTAATCGCTAAAATACGTAGCGCCCCCCCTTAAAATGAACAAAATTGGTTAAAAAGGAAAAACAAAAATCGAAAAACCAATTTTAGAATTTAGAGTGGGGGATTAGTTTTTTTTATATAAATTTAACTGCCCTAAAATCGTAGAATGGCCAGGAAATGGGGGATTATTTTACGTTTAATTTATGTCAGAAACTGATCCCCGATTTGAAATTAAGAGTGGGTTTTTTTCTCAGGGTTCTGACACGTAACCGCCTTATAAAAGTAGAATCTTTTTCTTATCAGTGTTTTTTATTCTACAATAATATCAGAAGAGGCAAAAAGAGGGGGGGGGGTTTATGTCTGATTTTTTGATGTGAAAACAAATTGTAGAAGTAAAAAAAAAAAAGGAATTCATTAAAATGCGACAAAAAAACAGGGCGTGGTCGTCTATCTAAAAGTTTCAATCTATTTTTTGATCTAACGAAATTTGGTACCGCTCAAATACACCAGCACCATTCTACTAAACTATATTTTGTTTTCTTTATCTAAAGATATATAATATTTTGAAATCACATTTTCGTCGATTTTTGGAGAAGATTCAAGAAGGAAGATATTTACTTTTTAATGTTATGTCGAGGATTGACAGGATGATGGGCGTGGCATTGGGAAAGACACACGTGATCATTTCAAGCAATTTGATTGGATGTTTCTCGCTCGTATCCGTGGCTTCTATTTTTATCTCTTCTAGAGCGAGTGGAAATATGTGTATGCGTGCTGATATGTGTGTGTGTGTGTGTGTGCGTGGTGATCTCTCTGTAAGCTCATATGCGTGCGTGCTGCTAATCTCCCTCCCTATCTCTCTCTAATGTAAGTGCTTTCTCTCTCTTTCATTTCTCCTCATGTAGAGAGAGGGAGAGTGGGAGGAGAGCGAGTGGGAGAGAGAGAGAGAGAGAGAGAGAGAGAGAGAGAGAGGCGGATATGTGTATGCGTGCTGATGTGTGTGTGTGTGTGTGTGTGTGTACGCGCGGTGATCTCTCTGTAAGCTCATATGCGTGCGTGCTCATATGTCTCCCTCACTCTAATATAAGCAAAACGCAGAGTTAAAAACATTTGGTTAACTGGCCTAAAAAGCTAGATTTATTACTAAGATGTTGTATATATTTAAATGTTACATTTCAATTTATAAAAAAAAATCAGACTATTTAAAAATAGTCTTGAAAAATATTTTGAAAATAAACTATTTAAAAAAAGTATTCTGACTACTTTATCTTATCTGTCGTCGGTCAGTGAAGGAGAAATCCTTATAGACTGACGCAATTCGATTTTCACAATATAAGCTTCTAGGAACGACTTTTACTCCAGACCCGAAATGGAAGACTTCCCTCAAATCCGTTGGCAAGGTCGCCGGAATGTTGGATCATTCTATCGCTCCAGAAAGTATCTCACCTCTGACGCAATTCTCTACATAAGATGGAGTAGTGTTGCCACATCTGCGGAGGTGACGCACAAACAACCAGTTTCTGCATTGACAGAGGACAATACTGACTCTGAAATCTAGTGGGACATGTTCTCTAAACAGAGATTGCTAGTCTTTCTCTACTCTATCGGTATTTTCATCGTAGGTGCTCGATAGAGTTCCAATCTATGCCCAACCCTGTAAAACATTCACACCAAGAACTCGTCTAACTACAACCACTGAAAATTATTTTCATTTTTTTCCGCTTTGTACCCAAAACAAAACGAAACTTCCACGAAAACAGTTTCTTTCCCAAAATAACTCGTCTACGGAACACGATACCACGGGACTGCTTCATAGTTGACTACAACATGATCGTTTTCAAGTCCAATGTTAACAAATTCTTGTTGAGCCGTCTTTCTAAATAATCAAACTCTGCCCAGTGTCAACCATCGTTACCAAACCTCCCGTCACACTCATTAACCCATGTCCTCGAGTGGCCTTTGGAACTTGATAAGCACCGACTCGCTAGTAGATAAAAAGTCGATGGAAAAAAATCCATCTAATGTCCCCCCCCCCAAGAGTTTTGTTTTGTTAAATCATGTCGAATACATAGAAAACTGAACACACCACTAAAAATTTAACCAAGGAAATTTTTTATCTATGCTTATAATATGAAAGGGCGTGGAATGTTTTTTTGGGAAATGGGTTCCCATAGGAATTCAGTTGTTACGGAGTTAGTTCCGAGTATTGACGGAGAATTTGGATTAAGTCCCGGATATGATCGAAGCCCTTTACGATTTGAAAGCCATTTTGAGGAAGTTTTAAAAATCTTTTTTGTTAAGTGACAAAAACTGTTTTTTACCCTAAACTAACCATTCGCATGCTTAGTGTCGTCTGCCTTTTGACATTTTTTTTCGCGGCTTTTAAATCGTAAACTGCTTCGGCCATTTCGAGGACAACCTCATGATTCTCAGTCAATATCCAGGACTGGCTATGTAA
>CAUVYP010000922.1:267073-407073 GCA_963556195.1 Sepiola atlantica | reverse complement strand
TTAATTAAAATAAAGCAGAAGAAAAATTTTTTTGTAATATATATAAAAAGTGTAAGAAATTCTGTAGGGTTCTTACACTTTTTATATATATTACAAAAATACTTTTTCTTCTGCTTTATTTTAATTAATAACAATTCTATATACATTAACAATTTAAATATTAGAATCTAAATTTAACCCCTCATGCACACATATGTAACCCCCCCCCCATTTTACACAAATCACGTCCTACGTGATCCCAGACGTGACCGAATAAGTCCCACCATTCCTGAATATGTTTATCAGCTGACGATAATCGGGATCAACCTCCCGCTTTGAAACCGACGGTACTGATGTTACATTGAATTTCTGTATTTTATATATATATATATATATATATATATATATATATATATATATATATATATATATATAAATTGCGGGGTATAATCCGCTTTCGTTTCACACACCCCTAAATAGTAAAGTTTACAAATTAAAAAATAAAGATCCCACGTTACTCACCCCGTTGCCTGGAATATATATTCCATAATTTATAATGGTAAGTCTAATAGATTAGGATTTTAACAAGCGCATACGTACTATTGACGCCCATGCGCGTGCACCGATCCTTTACAAAATGTATTACTTTAAAAGACTCAAAATTTAATGTAGAGCAATTTTTTATGTACATTTTCTATCTAAATTATTTTAAAAGTGTTTAGAGGGACGAGTGTGACTTCCGGTGGGCTTTCCCTCAAATTGTAAATAATGTTCCGATGTAACTCACCGTTATTTTTTTAAGCATATACATTTAAAAAATCATAATGCTCCGTTCAATAGTTTAGGAGATTACCCTGTACACACACACACGCACACACACGCACACACACACGCACATACACCCCCCACACACACCCACACCCACGCACACACACACACACACACACACACACACACTTCGGAACAAAGTAACCTTAAACTCAATTCTGAGCGCCCCAAGCAATGAGGCTAATTTCAACCGTTACGTGAAGAGAAATAATCCTATTAATGTCAAAAGGCAGGCAACCATATTTAACCTTCATAACAGTGTTCAACAGAAAGCAACTTGCGTTTATAGCTTAGATTTATAGCTTGTATTATATCTCATTAAAGGGCCCGGCCGAAAAGGGGTTACACATACTTATTTAATAAGAAATATTTAAGCATTATTTACATAACACACACACACACACACACACATATATATATATATATATATATATATATATATATATATATATATATATATATATATATATATATATATATATGTGTGGGGGGGTCTAGCATGGGGTTGTTTTTGTAGTCTTGGTTCAGTTTGTCCTAACCATAGTGGTCAACATTTAAGAGCTAGATTATCTCTACATTAAAAATAACCTTGTCTTTTATGTTGGCTTCGTGGGGATGAAAGTAAATAAGGATATTAAAAAATATCATACCAATATTTATTTTCGTCCCAAACCATAGTGACCCTAATGAATTGAAACGGTTTTAATAGGGTGGACTATAGAGTGAATGTGGTATTTTGGTGATTTCTGAAGTGAAACTGGTGAACAACTGGTGAAAGAGGGAAAGGACACTGCTTCAACGAGTCAGAATGCATCTAATTGAAAGTAGGATAGGCGATCATGACCACCGACATGCTCTACTCCCAACATTTTTGAAACCATTGTTTCTAATTTGTTATAATTGTATCACAATCTTTTAGCAAATTAGTAATTAAAAGTGTAGTATCTGTTTTGTCCTCGCTCATAAGAGGAGAAATCCTAATCAGGGGTACTCTATCTTGTTAAATTATTGTTTAATAAAACTAAGTAGGTTCGTATGATGTAAGAATGTGCAATTAAGAAATAAAAATATTACGAATTGAATTTGTTTAATTAAATTACTTGAAGTCAATCTCCTATTATTTTGGGTTGTATTTTCATATATCATTTATACAAATTGTGGGTCACGTATTAAAATGACTTACTTCTAAAATATGAGCACATTAGTTCTTTCCTCGTCAAGTATGGCCACTTAATGCTTTTTTTTATCTGACCTTGGCGTGCCTCGCACATGAAATCACTTATCTAACGTTTCCTGTGACAATCTACTGGGAGCGTCATATTACTAAACAAAAAAGCATTTAAAAACACACACATCAGAATCATAACAAGTTTACCACCTCCAGACCATTTGGTCTTTGAAAGTGTTTTTTAGCCTTTAAACTGTCGTACAGAATGTAAGGTGAATTCCTATTTCAGTCACCCAAACTATTTCAAGTTAAATGGGTTTTGCTTATTTTTGTATTATTCCGACTTATTTTTATTTAAATCATATTCTAGTAAAAAACATAAAAAACAGTTTTAGCGTTCCATTTTAGTCTAACGAACAATATAAGCAATCGTGTATACTTTTCACGTCAAGGAGAGTACTTTCGTCAGCCTCGACAAGGGTTTACTTCCGGCAGCCTCGTAACTCTCGCTTCCCTTATTTTGTCCTTTTGTCCCCTCATTCCATGAGCGATGTTTCTGACAAGAGGAGAAGAATTGCTGTTTTTCTGAGTCGGAATCTATCAGTTTCACACTTATTGTTGGCTATTTTTTTTTACCATAAAGTTGTTTTTCTATTGCTTCTTACATCAAGTGGCTTCATGTCTTGTCTGCAGTGATTTCCATAACAAAAATCATCGTTCGTATTTGACGTATTGCTTTTTTTTGAAGAGAAAACATTCATCCAATAGTTTTATGAAAATGAACAGAATATTTGACCAATCTTCACTGATATATGTTTACACAAAAAAAAACAAATATAAATGAAAAATAGTCTTATTAGACTATTTTTCATTTATATTTGTTTTTTTTATATTTGTTTATTTATTTTAGAGAATCGAGCTATTTGTAAATGTATGCGGACCGGTAAAAATCCGTAGACTCAGTAGGTTAAAATGACAAACTATTTCCCTTTGATTACTGGCCGTGTGGATATAGAGTTCGCCTTCATTTTCAATATTCAATGCCATTGTAGGTTCGAATCTCACCCTAGACGATTGTTCTTGTTTCTATAGCGTTCCCGTTATTTCTTAGCCGATATCGATCATCATCATAAACCTGGATATTTCTTTTTTAAAAAATGGATGGTAAATAGTTAATAGTTGTTTATCTAATTGTAGCTATGAAATTAAAAAACGAAACGGATAAGAAAGGTACTTCAACTAACACACACACATACAAACATATATATATATATATATATATATATATATATATATATATATATATATATATATAAAAATTAGGAAAGTTCATTTTATAAAGCATCTTTTGTAAGTTAATATAAATATAGAGGCAAACAAGCTTCATCAGAGCCAAGACAAATAAAGGTATAACCTTTTTTTTTTTTTTTCCATAATTTACTTCCTGGTGTTGGTGAAGTGTCACGTCCGGTGTTGTGGACTATTGTTGAAAATGTCTGTTTTAAATAGAATAGAACTTGAATGCGCATGGTCGCTGCGAGTTATAAATTAGGAAAGTTCATTTTATAAAGCATCTTTTGTAAGTTAATATAAATATAGAGGCAAACAAGCCTTCAAAAACCATGTATTAGATGTATATATATATATATATATATATGTATATATATATATATATATATATATATATATATATATATATATATATATATATATATATATATAAAGATAAATGAAGGAAGAGAGATGAAGATGTACGGATGACAAATCTATTTCATCTTCGATTGTTCAATGTAATGTGTACTAGATAAAAACATGTTTATTTTTCTTTCATTAAGCCAGGCTTTTCAAAGATTAAAATCTTATCATCAGAGGAATTACATAGATGGATAAGTTAGCAGGGGAATAGCCAACATTCAAAATTTGAAAAAAAAATAAAGTTATGGAAAGTAAGAGTTTGCGTGTAAAAAAGTTTATCAAAATATGGAGTCTGTCCAGTTGGTGAATGTCCGTTAATAAAATGTCGGTGAAGAAAGATTTAAAGTTGGAAAAAGGGATTTTGTTCAAAATGAAGTGAATCCAATAGAAAGATGTTTAGTTCAACCGTAGATGGGAAGCACTTATTCGGATGTAATTTTGAGAATTAGGGTCATTTAAAATACTTCCGTGGACCGAGAATAAAAATAGTTTTTTAGGGGTTGAGTTTAAAATGTTGTTTATATTATAAGCAGGCAGTAGGGAATTTCAGTAGTAACTTCGATCGAATCTAAGAAATGAGAGTGGGATTTCTGGTCGGACACGAAACCAGCAAAACGTGGGGGAAGGATTGGAGATAAGGGGTGTGGATGAGGGGGTTTACTTTAGTGGATTGAACTATGGATGATGCTGGGAGAAGGGTAGGGGAATGGTTTGTTTAGTTACTGCTCATCGCTAGTAAGCAACAAAATTATGCCAGCTCACCTGGGAGTTGGGGGGGATTACAATAAGCTTAAAACAGTAGCGTTCAGGTCAGTAAGTAAATAGTTCGGAAAGGGGGGAGTCTCCCCGTATTTAAACGGATTTTTATACAAATATAAAATTCAGAAAGATCAAAAGGGTTTAAATTGGACATCTGGAATTTACGTGTTTAAGATGTAACAATACGGACAATTATAGTATTTCAGAGTTTAATGTTTAAAGACTTCATAGATTTCCTTGTTAGTTAAATATTAGATGCATGACTAAATAGGATACTTTTATATATAACTAAAGTTAGGATTGGGAACAGCTTTAATCTGTTTGCAACAATTGAGTTCTAGTATAAGGATTATGAGGTAGGATTGGGTTGAATATGTAACCGATGTGATGACATGGTGTATTGAAATTATGGATAGATTTTAAGGGGGCCAAATGGGCCATTATAGGAGTAACCAGTGAGCGTAGTTTAAAGGTGAGAGTAATGGGATCGGTGAGAAAAAGATTGCCGGTAGAGCGAAGCGTTTACAGGGTCGATGGATTGTATACAAAAAAGAGATAAGAAAAGCAATGGATAAGTGTGTAAGGGGGTGGCTAGTAATTGAAAAAGGGAATAGGAATTAGAGTGTTGGAGTAGAGGCGATCAAGGATTAGTTCTCAATTTACATTAAGTGTTGTGGGTTAATAGAGTTATTAGGTGCACAGGGGAGGATACGCTATGTTATTGGGATGATTATTTGTAAGGTTGGAAAAGTAAAGACCTAAAACATTAACAAATCAAAACATTTAATAATTAGTCTAATGTTAGAAAGGAACTTGTTGGCTGGGATGAGCAGTGTCAGAGGGAGTAATGAAATTTATGTATTTAAATTTTCGCTTGTACCTTCAATTTGAGATAAGTACGTTTTTAGAGTTAATAATATGTTTGCTTTGAGCTGATGTAGCTATCATAAATGTTTCTAATCAGTATGTTATTAATGTGCATAGTTGGCAGAAAGCGGATCCTGGAGTGTAGGATTTAGACCTTTTTAATATTGACCAATCTAGGGAGTGTGAAGTGTTTGTTACTGTTAAAGCTTTTTATAAAATTGGATAGAGAGGTGCCAGTGACATTGTTATTATTGTGTTTGAAGGAGTAGATATGGTTTCAGATTCGGGTCTTGATAGGGAAGGGACTAGCCTCAATGTAAGTGTGTATTTTGTATGGGGTTGTTATTATAGTCGTTGTGTTATTTACAGTATCGGGAGTTGTTTGTGTTTGTATGCTCAGGTTCTGGATCAAAGTTAAGTTGAAATTGTTAGGTGGAGAAGATAAGAGAATTTGTTAGTTATCGGTGGTTGTTGCTTAGTGACAGCGGTGTTATTTAGGGTGTCGTTTGGTACAGGGAGTTGGGGATGTGGAGAGCTATAGGGTGAGGGGAGAGTTTGCATGTCGCATAATGGCATTTTGGGGGGATTGTTTAATAGTGCAAGCGTATATGACGTTACTTTGTATGCATGAATATATATATATATATATATATATATTTATATCCATTTTTTCTCGAACTGTAACATATATGTTATATATATATATACTTATACATATTATAAATATATGTGTGTGTATATATATATATATATATATATATATATATATATATATATATATATATATATAACATATTATATATATATATATATATATTAAGGAAAGTCAATATTTGCGCTGTTCATTAAGACATAATTGCTTGATAACCAAAACCTTCATTCGCTAATTTGTCCCGACTTCAAATTGCCCTGCGTGTTACAGTTACGTCTATTTTTTTAAAGGCCACAATATTTATTTGACTAAGAAATAACACTGTCGCCATATATTACATTTCGAGTTAAAAGTATTTTAGTGGGTTATTGTTGTGACTCTGTTAGGGGCCGAAATAAAGACACGGAAACACGGGGTTACAGGAACAAAGAATATATATACAAGAAGTTGTATTCTGAACTGCCAGTATAGAACTGGGATGGAAGAAGTGAGTGAGTTGGAATGCTTCTCGCATTTTATCATGGATGGACGAGTCCATTTGTTCTTCGTACAGGTGCGGCACCATAACACCCCTTTCCAAGCCTTACCTCCTCAGGAATCTTAGTAACGTTTTCTTTTCGGATTTATCTCTATGTAGTCCGGAACCATTCGTGTTCTTTTTTCATGCCGTTTCTGTGTGACTATCAGGGGTGCTGGCAAGTTGAAAGTGTCATATATCACGTCCATTACGTCTTCTACTTGTGGAGCGCTGTCATTTTCATCTAACAGTTATTTCTGATCTGATTCAGATGTCTCTTATACGAGAACTGTGGTCCTTTTATAATATAGACCATCGACCCGATCCTCTTTTCAATTGTACCGGGTTCCCAGAACGATGCTTTGTTTTTGAACATCTTAAAGTATACCCTATCTCCTGTGTTGTATTTTATCTTCGGTACCGTAGAGATTCGATGATTATTGTTTTGTTAAGGTAGTAACTTATCAAACACGGACTTCACTTTCCGTGCAAACATCATCTCTGTGGGGGATAATGAAGATGGTACGTTTACGTTTTTAGTAATTCTATATACTTGCAGAAATTGTTGCAAAGCCTTCTCCTTAGGAGTATCACCGGCCTTTTTAGTGCTCTTTTTAACGTATCTACAAAACGTTCCGCTTGGCTGTTTGACCTAGGGTGATACGGGGGAGTCGTTATATGTCTGATTTGAAACGTCGCGCAGAACTCCTCAAACCCTGATGACGTGAACTGCGTCCCATTATCACTCACTAGACAATCCACTACCCCCAAAACGGCGAATAGTTCATGTAGGAATCTTATCGTAACCTCCGACGTGGGACTCTTGCAACGTAGTACCTCGAGCCACTTAAAAAAACTGTCGACTACGATTAAGTAGTAAAAACTTTCCAATGGTCCCGCGAAATCTACGTTTATTCTTTCCCACGGACGGTCGATCTTTGGCCATGAGCTGTTTTATATGTGGTGCTTTTGCCGCCAAGGGAAAACCTTTACACAGCTTTACTGCTTTTTCAATGTCATCATCCATACCTGGCCAGTACACAAAACTCCTCATTAAACCCTTCACCCTGCTTATCCCTGGATGGCCAACATGAAAATCTTTCAGAATTATCTTTCGTAGGTTGTCTGACCACCCTTTCGTTGTGCATGAGTACCTCATCACAGAGTAAGAAACTCTTGCCACATGTACATCCTTATCTACCATTTTCATTTTTATGCTGGTGATAATTTTTTTACTTCGTATAGCGTGACCGAGAGCCCTCTCACTGCGTTGCACAAACTCTCTTTAAAATCTCCTTCTGTTTGAAGGGACACGGTCACTGTGTCTTCTAGAGTCTCTCTCTGTTTTGGCACTCGACAACCCATCTGCATGATTGATTTTATTTGAATGCAAATGTTGCATTTTGAAGTTGTAATTTAATAAGATAGTTCCCCATCTTTGTAGCTTATTAGCCGTATATACAGGTAGGCCTTTTGTAGATCCATAAATTTTTAATTAGCGGCTTATGGTCTGTCTGTAAAGTAAATCGTCGGCCATGTATGTATCGGAGAAACTTTGTTACCGCAAATATTATCGCTAGGGTCTCTTTCTCGATTTGAGAATACTTTTTTCCGCCGGGAGCAAGGTCCTAGATGCATGTGCAATGGGTTTTTGGGTCCCATCCGGCATTATATGTAGGATACACGCTCTTAAACCATATGAACTAGCGTCGCTAGCCACGATTATGTCCAATTCTGGTTGTAATGTGTTAGAAATAACTCTGACGTAAGCCTTTCTATAATTTTATTAAATGCATCTGGAATTCAGGTGTCCACACCCAGGCTTTATCTTTTTTTAACTAACTCATTTAATGGAGCGCGCAAATTATGAATTTCTGGGATAAAGACCTGGTAGTAATTTGCTAGCTCCAGGAAACTCTGTAATGTCGTGATGTTTTCTGGCGCCGGCATGTTTTTTTTTATCGCGGTAGCCGTCTCTGGGTCCGGCCTTCTGCCATCCTTGTCGATAACATGACCCAGGTCTTTTATTTCCTCCAGGAAAAAATCACATTTTTCTTCTTTTACTTTGAACACGTAATCTTGGATTCTCGCAAACACTTGATTTACATGTTTCTGGTGTTGTTCGATATCTTTGCTGCTAATCAAAATGTCATCAAGGTACGCTATCGTAAAATCCAGTCCGCTCAGCATTGTATCCATTACTTGTTGGAAAATGGCTGGCGCGACTTTCACTCCGAAAGCTAACCGTTCGAATTTATATAAACCACGATGTTTGTTTATACATAACAGCTTCAAACTATCCTCATCCACCGGTATTTGGAGGTATGCCTCACTTAGGTCTATTTTAGAAAAACTCTTCCTCCATTTAAACTTGAGAACACTTCCTCGGGCTTGTGTAGTGGGTAGTGATAGTCTTCTGAAGCTGTATTCAAACCCGTTGAAAAATCTGCACATACGCGAATCTCATTAGATAGGAGAAATCTTTTTATGCTGAGAAAACATGTTTAAATAACACAATGTATATATATATATATATATATATATATATATATATATATATATATATATATATATATATATATATATATATATATAAGGGCAGATTAGTAGTCCGAGACTGTAACAATGCGATGTAGTTGCCGGAAGATGGAAAAGTGAACAGAAATAAACGATGAGAGAAAGTGAAACTCAAAACGATTTATTAATAATTTCACGAAAAACTGATTAAATACCAGAATAGTAAATACTGTCTGGTAAATAAAAGTTCGGCAAAAGGTAATCTTACATTTTCGAAAGAAAAACTTTCATTTTCAAAAGACAACAATAAAAGACCGAGAGGGTAAAAAACCGGTGTCAAACCATTGAAATACCGCAGCAGACAATTGGAAGTAGGAACGCAGAAAATGTCAAAATTTAATTAAATAATTATTCAACTAAAGTTAACATATTATTAACATTTGTTTATTTATATACTAATTATTATAATTTTATTATATTTTATTTTATATGATTTATTAATTTTTTTTCATTTCTCTTTTTTTTTTTATTCAATTCTAAATTATAACACTGGCTGTGTTGTACTTTTGATAAAATACCAGTCTCTACTATCGGTCTAGTTCCTCGTTTATTTTTTCTATCGAGGCGAAGGTTACTTTTTTTTAAATACCGGCTGTACATTTTCTTTAAGTTGAAATTTGGCCCAAAACCGCCAGAAAAAAACACAGGAAAATATTTTTAAAATTCTCGTGGCAGTTTTTCCGATAACGTTGCTCGACTATTTATTTTTTTACAAAATGTATTTATTGGCAATTTCCATAAATCAAATGCCTGCATCCCGTCCGAACCGAAAAGATTATTTGAATCCTTCAGCACCAGTATTTTTAGTTTTTTAGTATTTCGCATTGGGGACACATTTGTGATTAATTCTCCTTCAAATTTAATTCTTTCCCCCAGTCACTGTGCTGGCCAGCCTGTTTGTTCTTAATAAAGTGGGTTTATTTAAGATTCTCCACGTATGTAAATTTATTATGAAGACATCTGAACCCGAATCCAATTGAAATTTTATATTTTTATCCAGGATTTTCACCTGTACAAATTTTCTTATGTTCATGCATTTGTCATTCTTCGCCCTAGTGGCTTGAACCCGCGTTTTCTTCCCTCTGCCTGTTCTGCAGTGCGAACATTTATGTGCGACCTTTTTGCAATTCATACAGGGCTTAAAACGGAAAGGACATTCATTGCACCAATGTGGGCTACCACAGCGTGAACAAGGGCTCGGTGGTCATCTAGTTGTCTTTTTACCTGGTTGACTTGTCTTTGCAGCATAAAAATCACTATTTCCGTTTTGACTTTTTTTTTATATGGTTGAACTTTTGTTTTGTGATGTGCTTTTTTATATACGCAATGCCCGACAATTCAATGTCTTTTGAGTCCTGTTTTACATTGATAAATCTTTGACAGTCCTCGGTCAACTTTTGCAGTGTAAAGCTTGGTTCATTCTCTAATTTATTTAGGACTCTACGCCTTATCTCCGTGTCATTTCCTGAGACTAACCCTTGTACGAAAATTAAACACTTTAAATTATCAGCACTCAATTCAGCTAGTTTAAAGTCGTCACAATGTTTGTTTACTATCGATGCAAAAGTAGCGTAATCTTCCTCGTCTTTTTTACCAGGTTTATGTACTTCCAACGTTTGTGAAATAACGTGGTCTTTGGACTGAACAATTCTGTTAATAATTTTACCACTTCTATAAAAGTTAAATCGCTAGTTTTCGAGGCAAAATGAATCCGCGAATTTCGTATGTTCCGTGGTACCAAGTTTCCTAAGTAGCAGGCGAACCTTTTTTGAGTCAGCCCAACTTTCGCGGTCAATTCTACATGAATCTTCATATCTTCGAAAATTTGTTGCGAACTTATTTTCTTCCGAATATGTGAAATTATCGATGGCGTTCCACACGGCGTTCTGCAAAAACGCGTTGTCACTTTCATTCCCTTGGTCTCTACACGATATTGTTTGTATAAGTGTTTCCAATCTGTTGTCATTTTCTTTCTTTTGCTGACACATCTTTATATTTTGCTCGAGGAAAAGCTTTTGAAACTTTTCTTCAGTTTGCTGTTGTTGTTGTTGTTGTTGTTGTTGTTTTTCATTTTGCTCGAGTAAAAACTTTTGAAATTTCTCCTCAGCCTGTTGTTGTTGGGAGATTTGAAATCTGGTTAATTCCGTGATGATTGACTTAAGGTCTTCCATAAGTACTTTTTTACTTTCTTTTTAGAAAATTACTATTTTCTTTTTTAGTATGGCTTTGTAAGAAGGTCTTTTCCTTAGATTAGCGCTTGCTAGACGCCATCTTAGTTGTGAAAAGATTATGAAACCTTTTTTTTTACTACGCTTTACGCGTTTTAATTTTAGAAAATAAAAATACTGTTTCACAATTTTTTTCTTTTCAGTTGAAATAAAATCATATATTCCCTTATTTGTAACATATTATAACAGAGTCGAAATAACAATGTAGGGAGAGAGAAAAAAACTGACCTTTTTTTTTTCAATTAAGAAAATAATTAATTTTGTTTATCGTGTTTTTTTTGTGTTTTTTTTTCACCGATAACTAGTTTTTAGAGTTTTGTTCCTTTAAAAATCCAACGTCGGTTTTATCGAAGGTTCCGGCAAAAAAACTTTGTTGTTTTTATTTTTATTTTTTCTGCTGTAACTCGTCGATACTTTAGTTGTGGTTTCCTGTATAAGTGTAGATACTTTGTCGACCGTGAGTTGGCCACCAGGAGCAGTTCGAATTGCCTCGTCGCCAGTTTGCTGTGACCCTGTTAGGGGCCGAAATAAAGACACAGAAACACGGGGTTACAGGAACAAAGATATATTATTGAAGAAAAATAATATATATATACAAGAAGTGGTATTCTGGACTAGGGTGTAAGAAGGTTATTTATTTATATATAAATACATTACATATGAAATGAGGCACAATGCCAACAAAAGGGGCGGGGAAAAACTCGGTCCATACTAACAAAAATGAACTAACCTAGCTAGTTTAATTTAGGACCATCATTCACCAAAATACCACATTTATACTATACATCCTTCTTCACCAATTACCAAAAGAATTCATACTATGACTATCTTACTTAAAACCCATATATACAATATATGCAATGAGGGATTTGGTCACTAAAAAATGTTATATACAAAAAGTGGATGATACATTTGTACAATGAGGAGAGGAAAAAAAAAGAATAAAACTTACCCAAGTTAGTAAAAAGACCCCCCAGTAGCAGATATGCAGATTTACCAGTCAAAAACGAAGCGAAAGTTGATGCAGGCCCCAACGCGTTATTACTAACACCTCCTTCGAAAATATCGAAGGGTAACCTGCATCTCTGGGAAACCACGCTATCTGTCACCTAATTAGGGTGAAAAACGGGACCCTAATGAAGCTCATTCTTACATAAGCTTAGTTATGGACTTGGCATAACTATTACAGGGAACATATACTAACCTATAAACGGGTCTTGAACAACGTTCGTTTTTAAAAACCAATATTCTATGCCTAAGGCACGTCTAAGTACCACTCAATGCCAGCTGCTGTCACTCTACAAACACGCGCCACTCTCTCCCATCTATCACCCTATCGACCCTAATACGAATCTTCAGAAAATACTTGAAAATTCGAATAAGGCTGAGAGGAGTGAAGGTCTCACCGTCGTAGACAACTTTCAAGCGTGTAGACCATATAGCTCGTCTCGCAATCGCTAGTAAGCTTAAAAACACAAAACGTCTCTGCCTATCTGTTGTCGGCGCGAAGTTGCTACAGGCATTAATTGGTTCTTGGTCAAAGGACGTTATCTGACGCAAATAGGCGAGTTTGTAAGGCCAGCTGAATGGAGTCTCTTGCGAACCCAGAGTGCATTTCTAATCATCAGCCAGGCCAGGGATGCCTCGTCGTTATCAAAACATCCTAACCCGGGCGCCCACGGCCAAATTGAGCGTAGCTCCCCCTTCGTAATACCTTCAATCTTATCATCATGAACAGAACCCGATATAACGCCTTTCGGGACAACAGCTGAGTGTCAGAGACTTTCTTTCACCCGTAAGAAGGACTTCAAAGCACGGCGACACTCGCGATAAAAGGAGCACTCACCTCGGGGCAACCTGTGCGCCTCTCCCTCATGCAAGTGCACACTTTTCAAAGCCGGAAAGGCTTTCTTGGTGTCTTCCTTCCAGAAGCCACCGTTTTCCTTACATTGTGTACACATTCGATCCAAGTAATAGAGCCGAAGCGTATGTTGACGAATCTCAACGCTAGGCATACCCATACCGCCCTCAGAAGGATGCAGATAACAGATCTCGCGACAGACCTTAGAGGCCCTACCAAGTCATAAAAACTTGAAAAGGGCCCGCTGAATTTCAATCAGTGTATCCGACGGGAGTGGGAGCACTGAAAGACAATATAGGATAATAGGATAGATACACCCCTCCAGGCACCAATGCGTAAGCCCACCGACTTGTCGCAGTTAATTTTGGCCCCTGCTATCGTTTCATACATTCTGATTTCTCTGTCGACTAATTTCGGCACTGCTCGTTACAAGCACTGTTACATCGTCGGCATAGGCGGAGTACTTTCCCGTGGTGCAAGCACCTGTCAAAGTAATATGTAGGACCGAATTCACCCTTAGCCTGTGAAGGAAAGGTTCCAACACAAGCACATAGATCATCGGTGAAAGAAGGACCACCCTGACAATCGATCTGGATAAATCAAAGGGCCTCGATCTCAAACCGTTCATTTCTACCAACGCACCGGGTTTTGCGTACAAGAGGCGAATCCAGGAACGAAAATGCGGGCCAAAACCGGCCGCAGACAAAACAGCCTCCAAATAACGATTGTCCACCCTATCGAAAGCTTTGGACTGATCTAAATTGATCAGCGCGGCTTCTGAGTTGGCTTTCTCAATGATCAAGCTAGTTATCCTGAATAGTTCTACCCTTCACAGCACAAGTCTGTTCAGGGCTTACCAGACCAGGCAGGACAACTAAAATCTTGGCCAAAATCTTTAACTCTGTATTTAACATTGTTAAGGGCCAAAAATTACCTAACCCCTAGTTAAGTACTGAGGAATAGACCCGTTCCTAAACCAAGAGTTGAATAAAACAGTCAGCAAGGGTACAAAGATGTGCGACAACCTCAAATACACCTCGTAGGGCTGACCATCGATCCCAGGAGACCGGTCCAGGCCGACCTGACCCAAGGCTTCCATAACTTCTTCCTCATGTATGCAACCTTTGCACCTAGCCGCTCGGGTCGCCTCAAGGCGAGCAAAGTCGACTAAATAACAGAGCGGACTCCCTGTTAAAAAGCTCCTGAAAATGAGAACGAAACGCCTCCAAAATACCTTCGTTTGTGATCACGGTACGCCCATCCGGCAATGTTACACGGGCGATATGTCGGTCCGTAGTACGTCGTCGCTCCTCTGCACGCAATTCAGGTGCTATATTTGTTGATTCCTGATGCATTCTTTTTACCCTAGCCCTAACTACAGAAGCCAGGTTATCCTTGGAAGCCAAAGATGCTAACTTCGCCGTAATTATACGTTAGGACTATCACCCGCCATCACCGCTCGACCTAATCTAGCTTCTAGTGCCACTTTTTCTTGTCCTAGATTCTAGGTTGAGTCGTCGGCTAAAGTCGGCAGAAAAGGACCTAATAACTTGCTTAAGTTTAATCCACCACTTATTCCCGATAATAGCCCCCGTCATTCCCCGCAATATGGTTAGTATTAGCTGATCCCTGTAGCCCTTCACCTCGAACAACGACGTGTTAAGCTTCCAGTAACCAGCCATTCTAGGTTTAGGTCTAGCTAAGTTTACCCGACGTGTAAACTATATTATGAAAACTTGGACATTCTAATAAATCTATGTCGACTCTCCTAATTAAGATTTAACTCGCAAGTTGTACCAAACCAGAGCCGCAGCGGCTAGTTGTCCATCACGGGGTTTTTCATTTCGAAACTTATCGACAAGATCAAACTTGTCGAGAAATTCACGAAAGGCCTTAGCATCCCCGGTCTTGTTAGTAGCCTTTGAAGGATTCCCCAAACGATCTAAATCGGGATCGAAGACCGCGTTCCAGTCTCCCGCTATGATAACTGTCCGAGAAGTATTCATGAACTGCTCGATTCCCCGAAAGAAAGGAGCAAGCTCAGCAGGTACGTTGGGCGCATAAACCCCAATGAGTCGAAATGCCTTATCGTTTATGGTAACATCAAAAACGCAAAGCCTTCCCTCCGAATCTATGCAGCAAGGGACACACAACGCATCTAAAGTATGCTTCACTAGCCAGAAAATACCCCTTTCATGAGAATCGAATTATGCTGAATCAAGAGAGGCGCGAGAGCGCTCTATCCCTTAATAGACTTTACGGATGGCCTATGTTGGAAATCTCATTTCTTTGATCAATCATAACTCAAAAACCAATAAACCAAATTAGTTAAAACTTTGCACAAAATTTTTATTTGATAGGTTCTATAAGTGTGTAAAATTTCAGCATCATTAGTCAAAAAGCAACCCAGAGATCCAGAAAGTTCAATCATGAAATCATGTTATCTATGTGTACGTACGTACGTACGTACATATGTGCCACCCTGTATCTCATCAACTATTTGATGGATTGAGCTGATTTTTGGCAAAGATAGAGGTTCTAGGGTCTAGTTGATGGATTTTTAATTTCAGTTTACCATATACCTTAGTTTTCCAGAAAATTCCAAAAAACCTTAAAAATGACCAGTATTCATACACTTTATTCTATATCTTATCGACCATTTGATGGATTCAGCTGATTTTTGGCAAAGATAGAGGTTCTAGTGTCTAGTTGATGACATTTTAATTTCAGTTTACCATATACCTTAGTTTTCCAGAAAATTCCAAAAAACCTTAAAAATGACCAGTATTCATACACTTTATTCTGTATCTCATCGACTATTTGATGGATTCAGCTGATTTTTGGCAAAGATAGAGGTTCTAGTGTCTAGTTGATGGCATTTTAATTTCAGTTTACCATATACCTTAATTTTCCAGAAAATTCGAAAAAAACCTAAAAAAATTACTAGTCTACATACAGTTTATTCTGTATCTCATCAACTTTTTGATGGATTCAGCTGATTTTTGGCAGAAATAAAGGCTCTGGGCTCTAGTTGATTGCGTTCTAATTTCAGTTTACCAATATACCGTAGTTTCTCAGAAATTTTCAACAAATCTTAAAAAATGACTAGTCCACATACACTTTCTTCTATATCTCATCAGCTATTTGATTAATTCAGCTGTGTTATGGCACAGATAGAGGTTGTATTTTGTTTTTCTTTGTACACTGAATATTTTATTGTTTACTATTGTGAATAACTTTATTATATTTCTCCCTGCTCCAAAAATGTTTGATTGATGTATTTATTTATTTCAAATTAAATATTTTTGCATTGTGTCCTTATCAATTTTCAAACACACTGACTGTAAAATGATTGAATCCCTATTTATTATTTGCAATGAATACATGATAAAGTTTGAAAAAAATTGTTCTAGTTTGAATTGTATCATGAGTACATATAAACTCATCATAATTAAAAAAAAAAATTACCTGTGAATATTGGAAGAACCATTGATTAGGAAAAGTACCAACTATATCAGTTATGAGAAGGCATTGTCTTGAGACATAGCCTTGTAATGGTAACAGAAAGAAATAACAATGGTAACAGAAAGAAATAACAATGGTAACAGCAAGAAATAACAATGGTAACAGCAAGAAATAACAATGGTAACAGAAAGAAATAACAATGGTAACAGCAAGAAATAACAATGGTAACAGCAAGAAATAACAATGGTAACAGCAAGAAATAACAATGGTAACAGCAAGAAATAACAATGGTAACAGCAAGAAATAACAATGGTAACAGAAAGAAATAACAATGGTAACAGCAAAAAATAACAATGGTAACAGCAAGAAATAACAATTGTAACAGCAAGAAATAACAATGGTAACAGAAAGAAATAACAATGGTAACAGAAAGAAATAACAATGGTAACAGCAAGAAATAACAATGGTAACAGCAAGAAATAACAATGGTAACAGCAAGAAATAACAATGTTAACAGCAAGAAATAACAATGGTAACAGCAAGAAATAACAATGGTAACAGCAAGAAATAACAATGGTAACAGCAAGAAATAACAATAATCGCAAATCACAAACCAACAGAAAGAACGCAAGGAGCTGGGGTGGAAGAAGTCAGTGAGTTGGAATGCTTCTCGCATTTTATTATGGATGAACGAGTTCATTTGTGCTTTGTACTGGTACACCACCATAACAGTTATACAAATACTCTGTACTCATATATTACATTCTGAGTTAAAAGTATATAGTGGGTTATACAATTATTTTATTTACAATATCAAATAAAGGAATATTGGATTGGATGTTAAATACCCGGACCGTTTAGTAAACAGCACGACAATTCTTTCACTGTTCATGTCTTCATCCAGAATTTTGCAAGAATGATTTTATAACTTTTCTTAAAAACTTTCTCTTTGCAAATTGCTTCAGACTAGAAGGATTTCTGTTTCCCTAACCGAACACCGACCAGATAACGTATACTATCAGAACAAAGATTATGCATATTTTATTAAGGAAAAAAAGTCCCAGTCCAGTTTTTCCTATTTACTTGCCTCCCCACGAGGGCAAAGTTAGACACTGTAATATACCGGGAAAATCCAGTTTACCCAAAAGCAGAAAAAAGGCCCTCTGGATTGAAACAAAAATTTAAAAGATGTCTCAGTCTAGAAGAACTTCTCTTTCATTGGCCAGAGACAGAAAATAGGAAGTGTATATTTCGGTGACTAAACTAGGAAATAACACAGTTGTCATATATTACATTTGGAGTTACTTATATAAAAAATTAAAATAGTTGTACAATTATTTGTTTCGCAAAAGTTGATACTTAGACTTCTGGGATATTGAAATGTGAAAGAAATATGAGACTTTGTTTGAGACTTTAAAATGTGTTCAGTGTTTTCTGAAATAAACTTGTGTTGCGAAAACACAAGACTTATGTTTTTAGACAAATACTTTTATTTAGACATATTTTAATTCACATTATTTTTTATATAAGTCACTAACATACCTTACTTGTTTTCATTAAACCCGATACAACGAGCACACCGTCATCTAGGAAGTAAGCCAATAACACTCGCATATTTACTCATTTCAAAAGTGTTTTTCTTCCGATAGCATACGTAATACCAAATTGATTTTAACCAACAGCACATTTTATGCCCGCAACTGCCCGTCTATACCTCTTCTCTCGAGGACCAATCTTTTTATACTGAGAAAACATGTTTAAATAACACAATGTATATATATATATATATATATATATATATTGGAATTGTTTAAGAAATCAAAAAATAAATGACAAGAACAAATTAGCTTGTAGGCTTATAAAATTAAAAAAATTAAAATAAACTGTAAAGAAAAAGATATTGTAAAATCAGCAAATATCGAAATCAAGGGTAAATTTACACACAAGGTCAATTTTGAATGTGGGGAAAATCCATCTCTCAAAAAAGAGGCACTCTTGATTGGGGCAAAACTTTAAATTTCATAATAATACGAAAACCTGGTTTTTAATCGGTTAATTTCAGTCACAATGTAAATTCGTAGCAGGCATAAAATGTGCCACCCGGCTTTTACTCCAATACGCTCAGCATGTCATATCGCCTTTTCGAACAAACGTATCCGTCAACTAATCTACACGTATGCCAACTTTTTACCATCACACCCATCGTAGTGAGAGAGAGGGGACTTTTTTACAAAATATTTTAGCGCGGAAACTATTTTCTACTTTACCGTACAATAAAAAAAATAGTGTAGTTTTTTTTACTTCTCGAATTTAGTTTTGTTTTCTGCTTTAAATATAATTTATGGAGGGGAACTTTTTCTTCTTCTTCTGCAGTTAAAACACTAACAATTTTTATGTTGGTGGGGAGAGGCTCATAGATAAATGAGCAGGATGTGAGTGCTCATCTACGTTAAATTTAAATGGGAAAGTGATCCCCACTCTAAAACTTAAAAAGATCTTTTAATTCAATTTCTGAGGATGTTTTTTAGGCTGTTTATCTCAAACTGCAAACAATGGTGTGATCATCAAAAAATTGCGTTACTTTTTCATTTTGTGGTTGATTAATTCCTGTCCTTTATTTTTGGATAAACGAGATAGGTATCTACAGAGATGATGGTTTCGGCTGCGTAACAACAATGGCATTTGTGAAAATACTAATACTAATAATAGATAACCGCGACTCAAAAAGGACCTCTACAGTGAAGGAGGGGGATTTTACTGCTCGTCGGGAGGGTCGGGGCTATTTTCGTTGAGGAGGTAAACGTGCAGTAAGTTCATCAGAGCACATTCCGTGGAAGTACTTGCAAAAGAAGCACCAAGAAGGGGTGCCACACTGCAGTGCTGCCACCGTACGGCGATACCATGCTACGGCGATGATTGGCCAACAGTACCGAACCTATTAAATAAGACATCATTCAAACAGTTCCGGGCATGACATATAGATGGCGCCACAATAAAGATAAAAAAAGCTAGGAATTATTTGTACAATTTCGAAGGGAAAAACCTAATGGTTGGTGCAAAAGCCCAGATGTAGCTACAATACTCCATGCACGGCCGGCGAATCGTGGCTTTATAGACATACAGGATACTGGCAGATGTAAAGTTTTCTAGCCTGGTAAAGAGAGCCTACCTTCTTCGCAGTAGACTGGCACATATCTTCAGTGTACTTATACTAATTCCTGTTGGCTGAGAATGTTATTCTGATTGTGTGATCGTTCTACTCGCTCGAGAAGGCTGCTATCGGCCATGCCAATCGGTAGTAAGAAAGGTTTCTTATAGTTGCTGACTGAAAGGCGCTTTTTCTTGTTAGATGTGACAATTCATTTTGGCTACTACAGACTGGGTATAATATTTTACGGATAAAGCCTTGCCTGTGTGGCATTCGATTTGCCCTCGCGATAAAAAATATTCTTATTGAATAAGACATCATTCAAAGAGTTCCGGGCATGACATATAGATGGCGCCACAATAATAAAAATAAAAAAAGGTGAAGGACAAATCGTTTTACAAAAATTGCTAATTTGGCAAAAGTCAATTATCCAAATAGCCGCTCCTTTTAAATATCTCAATCTATTTATTGAGGTTTGTTCTTTTTAAAGTGAGGATAGGTTTTTGTTGTCCCGAGGTCCACACGCATACAGACAACCACCCACCCACACACAAATACGCACACACACACACACACACACACACACACACACACACATATATATATATATATATATATATATAACTATATATATATATATATATATATATATATATATATATATATAATAAGAAATAGGTACAATAAATACCTTTTGAAGCATTAAGGATGCGATATCAATTTAAAAAAAAATTGATATCGCATCTTTAATGCTTCAAAAGGTATTTATTTTACCTATTTCTTATAAAATTTAACAATAGATGCTCCTTAAAAAAGATATGAACCTTAAAACACTTACTTTCATGTTTATTTTATATTTTATTTATTTTTTAATGCAACTTTAATTCCTATATAATTGTATTGTTAGCTACCATATTGCAGAATGGTTCTTGGATGATATCGATATAAACTTGGGTCCTAATCTGTATTAGTACCCCTTAACCCTTACACCGTTTTAACACTTGTTCGGTTATTTTTATTTAAACAATAAATTAACGTCTAACAAAAAAACAAAAAACACAACTAGCTTCGTGTTGTATTTTTTGGGGAACGCCCTCGGCTTTTTCCAGCCGTCTACGTAAACACCCGGAAACTACCGGCGTAATGTCGATATAAACTTGGGTCCTAATCTGTATAAGTACCCCTTAACCCTTACACCGTTTTAACACTTGTTCGGTTATTTTTCTTTAAATAATAAATTAACGTGTAACAAAAAAACAAAAAAAACAACTAGCTTCGTGTTGTATTTTTGGGGGACGCCTTCGGGATTTTCCAGCCGTCTACGTAAACACCCGGAAACTACCGACGTGATGTCGATGTAAACTTGTGTCCTAATCTGTATAAGTACCCCTTAACCCTTACACCGTTTTAACACTTGTTCGGTTATTTTTATTTAACCAATAAATTAACGTGTTACAAAAAAACAAAAAACACAACTAGCTTCGTGTTGTATTTTTGGGGGACGCCTTCGGCTTTTTCCAGCCGTCTACGTAAACACCCGGAAACTACCGACGTGATGTCGATGTAAACTTGTGTCCTAATCTGTATAAGTACCCCTTAACCCTTACACCGTTTTAACACTTGTTCGGTTATTTTTATTTAACCAATAAATTAACGTGTTACAAAAAAACAAAAAACACAACTAGCTTCGTGTTGTATTTTTGGGGGACGCCTTCGGCTTTTTCCAGCCGTCTACGTAAACACCCGGAAACTACCGGCGTGATGTCGATATACACTTGGGTCCTAATCTGTATAAGTACCCCTTAACCCTTACAACGTTTTAACACTTGTTCGGTTATTTTTCTTTAAACAATAGATTAATGTGTAACAAAAAAACAAAAAACACAACTAGCTTCGTGTTGTATTTTGGGGCGACGCCTTCGGCATTTTCCAGCCGTCTACGTAAACACCCGGAAACTACCGGCGTGATGTCGATATAAACTTGGGTCCTAATCTGTATAAGTACCCCTTTACCCTTACACCGTTTTAACATTGTTCGGTTATTTTTCTTTCACAATAAATTAACGTGTAACAAAAAAAAACAAAAACATCCAGCTTCGTGTTGTATTTTTTGGGGACGCCTCGGCTTTTTCAAGCCGTCTACGTAAACACCCGGAAACTACCGGCGTGATGTCGATATAAACTTGGGTCCTAATCTGTATAAGTACCGCTTAACCCTTACAACGTTTTAACACTTGTTCGGTTATTTTTCTTTCAACAATAAATAAACATGTAACAAAAAAACAAAAACAAAAAACATCTAGCTTCGTGTTGTATTTTTTGGGGACCCTTTCGGCTTTTTCCAGCCGTCTACGTAAACACCCGAGAACTACCGGCGTGATGTCGATATAAACTTGGGTCCTAATCTGTATAAGTACCCCTTACCCATTACAATGTTTTAACACTTGTTCGGTTATTTTTCTTTAAACAATAAATTAACGTGTAACAAAAAAACAAAAAATACAACTAGCTTCGTGTTGTATTTATGAAGGACGCCTTCGGCATTTTCCAGCCGTCTACGTAAACACCCGGAAACTACCGGCGTGATGTCGATATAAACTTGGGTCCTAATCTGTATAAGTACCCCTTAACCCTTACACCGTTTTAACACTTGTTCGGTTATTTTTCTTTCACCAATAAATTAACGTGTAACAAGAAAAAACAAAAAACATCCAGCTTCGTGTTGTATTTTTTGGGGACGCCTTCGGCTTTTTCCAGCCGTTTACGTAAATACCCGGAAACTACCGACGTGATGTCGATGTAAACTTGGGTCCTGATCTGTATAAGTACCCTTAACCCTTACACCGTTTTAACACTTGTTCGGTTATTTTTATTTAAACAATAGATTAACGTGTAACAAAAAAAACAAAAACATCCAGCTTCGTGTTGTATTTTTTGGGGACGCCTCGGCTTTTTCCAGCCGTCTACGTAAACACCCGGAAACTACCGGCGTGATGTCGATATAAACTTGGGTCCTAATCTGTATAAGTACCCCTTGACCCTTACACCGTTTTAACACTTGTTCGGTTATTTTTCTTTCAATAATAAATTAACGTGTAACAAAAAAACAAAAAAAACAACTAGCTTCGTGTTGTATTTATGGGGGACGCCTTCGGCATTTTCCAGCCGTCTACGTAAACACCCGGAAACTACCGACGTGATGTCGATATAAACTTGGGTCCTAATCTGTATAAGTACCCCTTGACCCTTACACCGTTTTAACACTTGTTCGGTTATTTTTCTTTCAATAATAAATTAACGTGTAAAAAAAAACAAAAAAAACAACTAGCTTCGTGTTGTATTTATGGGGGACGCCTTCGGCATTTTCCAGCCGTCTACGTAAACGCCCGGAAATTACCGGCGTGATGTCGATATAAACTTGGGTCCTAATCTGTATAAGTACCCTTAACCTTTACACCGTTTTAAGATTGTTCGGTTATTTTTCTTTCACCAATAAATTAACGTGTAACAAAAAAAAAACAAAAAACAACTAGCTTCGTGTTGTATTTTTTGGGGACGCCTTCGGCTTTTTCCAGCCGTCTACGTAAACACCCGAGAACTACCGGCGTGATGTCGATATAAACTTGGGTCTTAATCTGTATAAGTACCCCTTAACCCTTACACCGTTTTAACACTTGTGCGGTTATTTTTCTTTAAATAATAAATTAACGTGTAACAAAAAAACAAAAAAAACAACTAGCTTCGTGTTGTATTTTTTGGGGACGCCTTCGGCTTTTTCCAGCCGTCTACGTAAATACCCAGAGACTACCCACGTGATGTCGATGTAAACTTGGGTCCTGATCTGTATAAGTACCCCTTAACCCTTACACCGTTTTAACACTTGTTCGGTTATTTTTATTTAAACAATAAATTAACGTGTAACAAAAAAAACAAAAACATGCAGCTTCGTGTTGTATTTTTTGGGGACGCCTCGTCTTTTTCCAGCCGTCTACGTAAATACCCGGAAACTACCGGCGTGATGTCGATATAAACTTGGGTCCTAATCTGTATAAGTACCACTTAACACTTACACCGTTTTCATACTTGTTCGGTTATTTTTATTTAAACAATAAATTAACGTCTAACAAAAAAACAAAAAACACAACTAGCTTCGTGTTGTATTTTTTGGGGACGCCTTCGGCTTTTTCCAGCCGTTTACGTAAATACCCGGAAACTACCGACGGGATGTCGATGTAAACTTAGGTCCTGATCTGTATAAGTACCCCTTTACCCTTACACCGTTTTAACACTTGTTCGGTTATTTTTATTTAAACAATAAATTAACGTGTAACAAAAAAAACAATAACATCCAGCTTCGTGTTGTATTTTTTGGGGACGCCTCGGCTTTTTCCAGCCGTCTACGTAAACACCCGAAAACTACCGACGTGATGTCGATATAAACTTGGGTCCTAATCTGTATAAGTACCCCTTGACCCTTACACCGTTTTAACACTTGTTCGGTTATTTTTCTTTCAATAATAAATTAACGTGTAACAAAAAAACAAAAAAAACAACTAGCTTCGTGTGGTATTTATGAAGGACGCCTTCGGCATTTTCCAGCCGTCTACGTAAACACCCGGAAACTACCGGCGTGATGTCGATATAAACTTGGGTCCCAATCTGTATAAGTACCCCTTGACCCTTACACCGTTTTAACACTTGTTCGGTTATTTTTCTTTAAATAATAAATTAACGTGTAACAAAAAAACAAAAAAAACAACTAGCTTCGTGTTGTATTTTTTGGGGACGCCGTCGGCTTTTTCCAGCCGTCTACGTAAACACCCGGAAACTACCGGCGTGACGTCGATATACACTTGGGTCCTAATCTGTATAAGTACCCCTTTACCCTTACACCGTTTTAACACTTGTTCGGTTATTTTTCTTTAAACAATAAATTAACGTGTAACAAAAAAAAAACAAAAAAACTACTAGCTTCGTGTTGTATTCTTGGGGGACGCCTTCGGCTTTTTCCAGCCGTCTACGTAAACACCCGGAAACTACCGACGTGATGTCGATATACACTTGGGTCCTAATCTGTATAAGTACCCCTTAACCCTTACAACGTTTTAACACTTGTTCGGTTATTTTTCTTTAAACAATAGATTAATGTGTAACAAAAAAACAAAAAACACAACTAGCTTCGTGTTGTATTTTGGGGCGACGCCTTCGGCATTTTCCAGCCGTCTACGTAAACACCCGGAAACTACCGGCGTGATGTCGATATAAACTTGGGTCCTAATCTGTATAAGTACCCCTTTACCCTTACACCGTTTTAACATTGTTCGGTTATTTTTCTTTCACAATAAATTAACGTGTAACAAAAAAAAAAAAAACATCCAGCTTCGTGTTGTATTTTTTGGGGACGCCTCGGCTTTTTCAAGCCGTCTACGTAAACACCCGGAAACTACCGGCGTGATGTCGATATAAACTTGGGTCCTAATCTGTATAAGTACCGCTTAACCCTTACACCGTTTTAACACTTGTTCGGTTATTTTTCTTTCAACAATAAATTAACATGTAACAAAAAAACAAAAACAAAAAACATCTAGCTTCGTGTTGTATTTTTTTGGGACCCTTTCGGCTTTTTCCAGCCGTCTACGTAAACACCCGAGAACTACCGGCGTGATGTCGATATAAACTTAGGTCCTAATCTGTATAAGTACCCCTTACCCATTACAATGTTTTAACACTTGTTCGGTTATTTTTCTTTAAACAATAAATTAACGTGTAACAAAAAAACAATAAATACAACTAGCTTCGTGTTGTATTTTTGGGGGACGCCTTCGGCTTTTTCCAGCCGTCTACGAAAACACCCGGAAACTACCGACGTGATGTCGAATAAACTTGGGTCCTAATCTGTATAAGTACCCCTTAACCCTTACACCGTTTTAACATTGTTCGGTTATTTTTCTTTCACAATAAATTAACGTGTAACAAATAAAAACAAAAACATCCAGCTTCGTGTTGTATTTTTTGGGGACTCGTTCGGCTTTTTCCAGCCGTCTACGTAAATACCCGGAAACTACCGACGTGATGTCGATGTAAACTTGGGTCCTGATCTGTATAAGTACCCCTTAACCCTTACACCGTTTTAACACTTGTTCGGTTATTTTTATTTAAACAATAAATTAACGTGTAACAAAAAAAACAAAAACATCCAGCTTTGTGTTGTATTTTTTGGGGACGCCTCGGCTTTTTCCAGCCGTCTACGTAAACACCCGGAAACTACCGACGTGATGTCGATATAAACTTGGGTCCTAATCTGTATAAGTACCACTTAACACTTACACCGTTTTCATACTTGTTCGGTTATTTTTATTTAAACAATAAATTAACGTCTAACAAAAAAACAAAAAACACAACTAGCTTCGTGTTGTATTTTTTGGGGACGCCTTCGGCTTTTTCCAGCCGTTTACGTAAATACCCGGAAACTACCGACGGGATGTCGATGTAAACTTAGGTCCTGATCTGTATAAGTACCCCTTTACCCTTACACCGTTTTAACACTTGTTCGGTTATTTTTATTTAAACAATAAATTAACGTGTAACAAAAAAAACAATAACATCCAGCTTCGTGTTGTATTTTTTGGGGACGCCTCGGCTTTTTCCAGCCGTCTACGTAAACACCCGAAAACTACCGACGTGATGTCGATATAAACTTGGGTCCTAATCTGTATAAGTACCCCTTGACCCTTACACCGTTTTAACACTTGTTCGGTTATTTTTCTTTCAATAATAAATTAACGTGTAACAAAAAAACAAAAAAAACAACTAGCTTCGTGTGGTATTTATGAAGGACGCCTTCGGCATTTTCCAGCCGTCTACGTAAACACCCGGAAACTACCGGCGTGATGTCGATATAAACTTGGGTCCCAATCTGTATAAGTACCCCTTGACCCTTACACCGTTTTAACACTTGTTCGGTTATTTTTCTTTAAATAATAAATTAACGTGTAACAAAAAAACAAAAAAAACAACTAGCTTCGTGTTGTATTTTTTGGGGACGCCGTCGGCTTTTTCCAGCCGTCTACGTAAACACCCGGAAACTACCGGCGTGACGTCGATATACACTTGGGTCCTAATCTGTATAAGTACCCCTTTACCCTTACACCGTTTTAACACTTGTTCGGTTATTTTTCTTTAAACAATAAATTAACGTGTAACAAAAAAAAAACAAAAAAACTACTAGCTTCGTGTTGTATTCTTGGGGGACGCCTTCGGCTTTTTCCAGCCGTCTACGTAAACACCCGGAAACTACCGACGTGATGTCGATATACACTTGGGTCCTAATCTGTATAAGTACCCCTTAACCCTTACAACGTTTTAACACTTGTTCGGTTATTTTTCTTTAAACAATAGATTAATGTGTAACAAAAAAACAAAAAACACAACTAGCTTCGTGTTGTATTTTGGGGCGACGCCTTCGGCATTTTCCAGCCGTCTACGTAAACACCCGGAAACTACCGGCGTGATGTCGATATAAACTTGGGTCCTAATCTGTATAAGTACCCCTTTACCCTTACACCGTTTTAACATTGTTCGGTTATTTTTCTTTCACAATAAATTAACGTGTAACAAAAAAAAAAAAAACATCCAGCTTCGTGTTGTATTTTTTGGGGACGCCTCGGCTTTTTCAAGCCGTCTACGTAAACACCCGGAAACTACCGGCGTGATGTCGATATAAACTTGGGTCCTAATCTGTATAAGTACCGCTTAACCCTTACACCGTTTTAACACTTGTTCGGTTATTTTTCTTTCAACAATAAATTAACATGTAACAAAAAAACAAAAACAAAAAACATCTAGCTTCGTGTTGTATTTTTTTGGGACCCTTTCGGCTTTTTCCAGCCGTCTACGTAAACACCCGAGAACTACCGGCGTGATGTCGATATAAACTTAGGTCCTAATCTGTATAAGTACCCCTTACCCATTACAATGTTTTAACACTTGTTCGGTTATTTTTCTTTAAACAATAAATTAACGTGTAACAAAAAAACAATAAATACAACTAGCTTCGTGTTGTATTTTTGGGGGACGCCTTCGGCTTTTTCCAGCCGTCTACGAAAACACCCGGAAACTACCGACGTGATGTCGAATAAACTTGGGTCCTAATCTGTATAAGTACCCCTTAACCCTTACACCGTTTTAACATTGTTCGGTTATTTTTCTTTCACAATAAATTAACGTGTAACAAATAAAAACAAAAACATCCAGCTTCGTGTTGTATTTTTTGGGGACTCGTTCGGCTTTTTCCAGCCGTCTACGTAAATACCCGGAAACTACCGACGTGATGTCGATGTAAACTTGGGTCCTGATCTGTATAAGTACCCCTTAACCCTTACACCGTTTTAACACTTGTTCGGTTATTTTTATTTAAACAATAAATTAACGTGTAACAAAAAAAACAAAAACATCCAGCTTTGTGTTGTATTTTTTGGGGACGCCTCGGCTTTTTCCAGCCGTCTACGTAAACACCCGGAAACTACCGACGTGATGTCGATATAAACTTGGGTCCTAATCTGTATAAGTACCCCTTAACCCTTACACCGTTTTAACACTTGTTCGGTTATTTTTATTTAAACAATAAATTAACGTCTAACAAAAAAAAACAAAAACATCCAGTATCGTGTTGTATTTTTTGGGGACGCCTTCGGCTTTTTCCAGCGTCTACGTAAACACCCGGAAACTACCGGCGTGATGTCGATATAAACTTGGGTCCTAATCTGTATAAGTACCACTTAACACTTACACCGTTTTCATACTTGTTCGGTTATTTTTATTTAAACAATAAATTAACGTCTAACAAAAAAACAAAAAACACAACTAGCTCCGTGTTGTATTTTTTGGGGACGCCTTCGGCTTTTTCCAGCCGTTTACGTAAATACCCGGAAACTACCGACGGGATGTCGATGTAAACTTGGGTCCTGATCTGTATAAGTACCCTTAACCCTTACACCGTTTTAACACTTGTTCGGTTATTTTTATTTAAACAATAAATTAACGTGTAACAAAAAAAAAACAAAAAAACTACTAGCTTCGTGTTGTATTTTTTGGGGACGCCTTCGGCTTTTTCCAGCCGTCTACGTAAACACCCGGAAACTACCGGCGTGATGTCGATATAAACTTGGGTCCTAATCTGTATAAGTACCCTTAACCTTTACACCGTTTTAACATTGTTCGGTTATTTTTCTTTCACCAATAAATTAACGTGTAACAAAAAAAAACAAAAAACAACTAGCTTCGTGTTGTATTTTTTGGGGACGCCTTCGGCTTTTTTCTAGCCGTCTACGTAAATACCCGGAAACTACCGACGTGATGTCGATGTAAACTTGGGTCCTGATCTGTATAAGTACCCCTTAACCCTTACACCGTTTTAACACTTGTTCGGTTATTTTTATTTAAACAATAAATTAACGTGTAACAAAAAAAACAAAAACATCCAGCTTCGTGTTGTATTTTTTGGGGACGCCTCGGCTTTTTCCAGCCGTCTACGTAAACAACCGGAAACTACCGACGTGATGTCGATATAAACTTGGGTCCTGATCTGTATAAGTACCCCTTAACCCTTACACCGTTTTTACACTTGTTCGGTTAATTTTATTTAAACAATAAATTAACGTGTAACAAAAATAAAAAAAACATCCAGCTTCGTATTGTATTTTTTGGGGACGTCTTCGGCTTTTTCCAGCCGTCTACGTAAACACCCGAAACTACCGGCGTGATGTCGATGTAAACTTGGGTCCTAATCTGTATAAGTACCCTTTAACCCTTACACCGTTTTAACACTTGTTCGGTTAGTTTTATTTAAACAATAAATTAACGTGTAACAAAAAAACACAAAAAAACAACTAGCTTCGTGTTGTATTTTTTGGGGACGCCTTCGGCTTTTTCCAGCCGTCTACGTAAACACCCGGAAACTACCGGCGTGATGTCGATATAAACTTGGGTCCTAATCTGTATAAGTACCCCTTAATCCTTACACCGTTTTAACACTTGTTGGGTTATTTTTCTTTAAACAATAAATTAACGTGTAACAAAAAAAAAACGAAAAAACTACTAGCTTCGTGTTGTATTTTATGGGGACGCGTCGGCTTTTTCCAGCCGTCTACGTAAACATCCGGAAATTACCGGCGTTATGTCGATATACACTTGGGTCCTAATCTGTATAAGTACCCCATTAACCCTTACACCGTTTTAACACTTGTTCGGTTATTTTTCTTTCAACAATAAATTAACGTGTAACAAAAAAAACAAAAAAAAACTACTAGCTTCGTGTTGTATTTTTTGGGGACGCCTTCGGCTTTTTCCAGCCGTCTACGTAACCACCCGGAAACTACCGGCGTGATGTCGATATACACTTGGGTCCTAATCTGTATAAGTAGACCTTAACCTTTACACCGTTTTAACACTTGTTCGGTTATTTTTATTTAAACAATAAATTAACGTCTAACAAAAAAAACAAAAAACACAACTAGCTTCGTGTTGTATTTTTGGGGGACGCCGTCGGCTTTTTCCAGCCGTCTACGTAAACACCCGGAAACTACCGACGTGATGTCGATATAAACTTGGGTCCTGATCTGTATAAGTACCCCTTAACCCTTACACCGTTTTTACACTTGTTCGGTTAGTTTTATTTAAACAATAAATAAACGTGTAACAAAAAAACAAAAAATATCCAGCTTCGTGTTGTATTTTTGGGGGACGTCTTCGGCTTTTTCCAGCCGTCTACGTAAACACCCGGAAACTACCGACGTGATGTCGATATAAACTTGGGTCCTAATCTGTATAAGTACCCCTTAACCCTTACACCGTTTTAACACTTGTTCGGTTATTTTTCTTTAAATAATAAATTAACGTCTAACAAAAAAACAAAAAAAAAACAACTAGCTTCGTGTTGTATTTTTGGGGACGCCTTCTGCTTTTTCCAGCTGTCTACGTAAATACCCGGAAACTACCGGCGTGATGTCGATATACACTTGGGTCCTAATCTGTATAAGTACCCCTTAACCCTTACACCGTTTTTACACTTGTTCAGTTAGTTTTCTTTAAAAAATAAATTCACGTGTGACAAAAAAACAAGCAATTGCTTTGTTTTGTATTTTTTGGGAACGCCTTCGGCTTTTTCCAGTCGTCTACGTAAATACCCGGAAACTACCGACGCGATGTCGATGTAAACTTGGGTCCTAATCTGTATAAGTACCCCTTAACCCTTACACCGTTTTAACACTTGTTCGGTTATTTTTCTTTAAATAATAAATTAACGTGTAACAAAAAACAAACAAAATACAACTAGTTCTGTGTTGTATTTTTGGGGGACGCCTTCGGCATTTCAGCCGTCTACGTAAACACCCGGAAACTACCGGCGTGATGTCGATATAAACTTGGGTCCTAATCTGTATAAGTACCCCTTAACCGTTTTAACACTTGTTTAGTTATTTTTATGTAAACAATAAATTAACGTGTAACAAAAAAACAAAAAAAAAACAACTAGTATCGTGTTGTATTTATGGGGGACGCCTTCGGCTTTTTCCAGCCGTCTACGTAAATACCCGGAAACTACCGACGTGATGTCGATATAAACTTGGGTCCTAATCTGTATAAGTACCCCTTGACCCTTACACCGTTTTAACACTTGTTCGGTTATTTTTATTTAAACAATAAATAAACGTGTAACAAAAAAAACCAAACATCCAGCTTCGTGTTGTATTTTTGGGGGACGCCTTTGGCTTTTTCCAGCCGTCTACGTAAACACCCGAAACTACCGGCGTGATGTCGATGTAAACTTGGGTCCTAATCTGTATAAGCACCCTTTAACCCTTACAACGTTTTAACACTTGTTCGGTTATTTTTCTTTAAACAATAGATTAATGTGTAACAAAAAAACAAAAAACACAACTAGCTTCGTGTTGTATTTTGGGGCGACGCCTTCGGCATTTTCCAGCCGTCTACGTAAACACCCGGAAACTACCGGCGTGATGTCGATATAAACTTGGGTCCTAATCTGTATAAGTACCCCTTTACCCTTACACCGTTTTAACATTGTTCGGTTATTTTTCTTTCACAATAAATTAACGTGTAACAAAAAAAAACAAAAACATCCAGCTTCGTGTTGTATTTTTTGGGGACGCCTCGGCTTTTTCAAGCCGTCTACGTAAACACCCGGAAACTACCGGCGTGATGTCGATATAAACTTGGGTCCTAATCTGTATAAGTACCGCTTAACCCTTACACCGTTTTAACACTTGTTCGGTTATTTTTCTTTCAACAATAAATTAACATGTAACAAAAAAACAAAAACAAAAAACATCTAGCTTCGTGTTGTATTTTTTTGGGACCCTTTCGGCTTTTTCCAGCCGTCTACGTAAACACCCGAGAACTACCGGCGTGATGTCGATATAAACTTAGGTCCTAATCTGTATAAGTACCCGTTACCCATTACAATGTTTTAACACTTGTTCGGTTATTTTTCTTTAAACAATAAATTAACGTGTAACAAAAAAACAATAAATACAACTAGCTTCGTGTTGTATTTTTGGGGGACGCCTTCGGCTTTTTCCAGCCGTCTACGAAAACACCCGGAAACTACCGACGTGATGTCGAATAAACTTGGGTCCTAATCTGTATAAGTACCCCTTAACCCTTACACCGTTTTAACATTGTTCGGTTATTTTTCTTTCACAATAAATTAACGTGTAACAAATAAAAACAAAAACATCCAGCTCTGTGTTGTATTTTTTGGGGACTCGTTCGGCTTTTTCCAGCCGTCTACGTAAATACCCGGAAACTACCGACGTGATGTCGATGTAAACTTGGGTCCTGATCTGTATAAGTACCCCTTAACCCTTACACCGTTTTAACACTTGTTCGGTTATTTTTATTTAAACAATAAATTAACGTGTAACAAAAAAAACAAAAACATCCAGCTTTGTGTTGTATTTTTTGGGGACGCCTCGGCTTTTTCCAGCCGTCTACGTAAACACCCGGAAACTACCGACGTGATGTCGATATAAACTTGGGTCCTAATCTGTATAAGTACCCCTTAACCCTTACACCGTTTTAACACTTGTTCGGTTATTTTTATTTAAACAATAAATTAACGTCTAACAAAAAAAAACAAAAACATCCAGTATCGTGTTGTATTTTTTGGGGACGCCTTCGGCTTTTTCCAGCGTCTACGTAAACACCCGGAAACTACCGGCGTGATGTCGATATAAACTTGGGTCCTAATCTGTATAAGTACCACTTAACACTTACACCGTTTTCATACTTGTTCGGTTATTTTTATTTAAACAATAAATTAACGTCTAACAAAAAAACAAAAAACACAACTAGCTCCGTGTTGTATTTTTTGGGGACGCCTTCGGCTTTTTCCAGCCGTTTACGTAAATACCCGGAAACTACCGACGGGATGTCGATGTAAACTTGGGTCCTGATCTGTATAAGTACCCTTAACCCTTACACCGTTTTAACACTTGTTCGGTTATTTTTATTTAAACAATAAATTAACGTGTAACAAAAAAAAAACAAAAAAACTACTAGCTTCGTGTTGTATTTTTTGGGGACGCCTTCGGCTTTTTCCAGCCGTCTACGTAAACACCCGGAAACTACCGGCGTGATGTCGATATAAACTTGGGTCCTAATCTGTATAAGTACCCTTAACCTTTACACCGTTTTAACATTGTTCGGTTATTTTTCTTTCACCAATAAATTAACGTGTAACAAAAAAAAACAAAAAACAACTAGCTTCGTGTTGTATTTTTTGGGGACGCCTTCGGCTTTTTTCTAGCCGTCTACGTAAATACCCGGAAACTACCGACGTGATGTCGATGTAAACTTGGGTCCTGATCTGTATAAGTACCCCTTAACCCTTACACCGTTTTAACACTTGTTCGGTTAATTTTATTTAAACAATAAATTAACGTGTAACAAAAAAACACAAAAAAACAACTAGCTTCGTGTTGTATTTTTTGGGGACGCCTTCGGCTTTTTCCAGCCGTCTACGTAAACACCCGGAAACTACCGGCGTGATGTCGATATAAACTTGGGTCCTAATCTGTATAAGTACCCCTTAATCCTTACACCGTTTTAACACTTGTTGGGTTATTTTTATTTAAACAATAAATTAACGTGTAACAAAAAAAAAACGAAAAAACTACTAGCTTCGTGTTGTATTTTATGGGGACGCGTCGGCTTTTTCCAGCCGTCTACGTAAACATCCGGAAATTACCGGCGTTATGTCGATATACACTTGGGTCCTAATCTGTATAAGTACCCCATTAACCCTTACACCGTTTTAACACTTGTTCGGTTATTTTTCTTTCAACAATAAATTAACGTGTAACAAAAAAAACAAAAAAAAACTACTAGCTTCGTGTTGTATTTTTGGGGGACGCCTTCGGCTTTTTCCAGCCGTCTACGTAACCACCCGGAAACTACCGGCGTGATGTCGATATACACTTGGGTCCTAATCTGTATAAGTAGACCTTAACCTTTACACCGTTTTAACACTTGTTCGGTTATTTTTATTTAAACAATAAATTAACGTCTAACAAAAAAAACAAAAAACACAACTAGCTTCGTGTTGTATTTTTGGGGGACGCCGTCGGCTTTTTCCAGCCGTCTACGTAAACACCCGGAAACTACCGACGTGATGTCGATATAAACTTGGGTCCTGATCTGTATAAGTACCCCTTAACCCTTACACCGTTTTTACACTTGTTCGGTTAGTTTTATTTAAACAATAAATAAACGTGTAACAAAAAAACAAAAAATATCCAGCTTCGTGTTGTATTTTTGGGGGACGTCTTCGGCTTTTTCCAGCCGTCTACGTAAACACCCGGAAACTACCGACGTGATGTCGATATAAACTTGGGTCCTAATCTGTATAAGTACCCCTTAACCCTTACACCGTTTTAACACTTGTTCGGTTATTTTTCTTTAAATAATAAATTAACGTCTAACAAAAAAACAAAAAAAAAACAACTAGCTTCGTGTTGTATTTTTGGGGACGCCTTCTGCTTTTTCCAGCTGTCTACGTAAATACCCGGAAACTACCGGCGTGATGTCGATATACACTTGGGTCCTAATCTGTATAAGTACCCCTTAACCCTTACACCGTTTTTACACTTGTTCAGTTAGTTTTCTTTAAAAAATAAATTCACGTGTGACAAAAAAACAAGCAATTGCTTTGTTTTGTATTTTTTGGGAACGCCTTCGGCTTTTTCCAGTCGTCTACGTAAATACCCGGAAACTACCGACGCGATGTCGATGTAAACTTGGGTCCTAATCTGTATAAGTACCCCTTAACCCTTACACCGTTTTAACACTTGTTCGGTTATTTTTCTTTAAATAATAAATTAACGTGTAACAAAAAACAAACAAAATACAACTAGTTCTGTGTTGTATTTTTGGGGGACGCCTTCGGCATTTCAGCCGTCTACGTAAACACCCGGAAACTACCGGCGTGATGTCGATATAAACTTGGGTCCTAATCTGTATAAGTACCCCTTAACCGTTTTAACACTTGTTTAGTTATTTTTATGTAAACAATAAATTAACGTGTAACAAAAAAACAAAAAAAAAACAACTAGTATCGTGTTGTATTTATGGGGGACGCCTTCGGCTTTTTCCAGCCGTCTACGTAAATACCCGGAAACTACCGACGTGATGTCGATATAAACTTGGGTCCTAATCTGTATAAGTACCCCTTGACCCTTACACCGTTTTAACACTTGTTCGGTTATTTTTATTTAAACAATAAATAAACGTGTAACAAAAAAAACCAAACATCCAGCTTCGTGTTGTATTTTTGGGGGACGCCTTTGGCTTTTTCCAGCCGTCTACGTAAACACCCGAAACTACCGGCGTGATGTCGATGTAAACTTGGGTCCTAATCTGTATAAGCACCCTTTAACCCTTACACCGTTTTAACACTTGTTCGGTTATTTTTATTTAAACAATAAATTAACGTCTAACAAAAAAACAAAAAAAAACAACTAGCTTCGTGTTGTATTTTTTGGGGACGGCTTCGGCTTTTTCCTGCAGTCTACGTAAACACCCGGAAACTACCGGCGTGATGTCGATATACACTTGGGTCCTAATCTGTATAAGTACCCCTTAACCCTTACACCGTTTTAACACTTGTTCGGTTATTTTTCTTTCAACAATAAATTAACGTGTAACAAAAAAAAAACGAAAAAACTACTAGCTTCGTGTTGTATTTTATGGGGACGCCCTCGGCTTTTTCCAGCCGTCTACGTAAACATCCGGAAATTACCGGCGTGATGTCGATATACACTTGGGTCCTAATCTGTATAAGTACCCCTGAACCCTTACACCGTTTTAACACTTGTTCGGTTATTTTTCTTTCAACAATAAATTAACGTGTAACAAAAAAAAAACGAAAAAACTACTAGCTTCGTGTTGTATTTTATGGGGACGCCTTCGGCTTTTTCCAGCCGTCTACGTAAACACCCGGAAACTACCGGCGTGATGTCGATATAAACTTGGGTCCTAATCTGTATAAGTACCCCTTAACCTTTACACCGTTTTAACACTTGTTCGGTTATTTTTATTTAAACAATAAATTAACGTGTAACAAAAAACCAACAAAAAAAATAACTAGCTTCGTGTTGTATTTTTAGGGGACGCTTTCGGCATTTTCCAGCCGTCTACGTAAACACCCGGAAACTACCGGCGTGATGTCGATATAAACTTGGGTCCTAATCTGTATAAGTAACCCTTAACCGTTTTAACACTTGTTCGGTTATTTTTATTTAAACAATAAATAAACGTGTAACAAAAAAACAAAAAATATCCAGCCTCGTGTTGTATTTTTGGGGGACGCCGTCGGCTTTTTCCAGCCGTCTACGTAAACACCTGGAAACTACCGACGTGATGTCGATATAAACTTGGGTCCTGATCTTTATAAGTACCCCTTAACCCTTACACCGTTTTTACACTTGTTCGGTTAGTTTTATTTAAACAATAAATTAACGTGTAACAAAAAAAAAACAAAACATCCAGCTTCGTATTGTATTTTTTGGGGACGTCTTCGGCTTTTTCCAGCCGTCTACGTAAACACCCGGAAACTACCGGCGTGATGTCGATATAAACTTGGGTCCTAATCTGTATAAGTACCCCTTAACCCTTACACCGTTTTAACACTTGTTCGGTTATTTTTATTTAAACAATAAATTAACGTCTAACAAAAAAAAACAAAAAACACAACTAGCTTCGTGTTGTATTTTTAGGGGACGCCTTCGGCTTTTTCCAGCCGTCTACGTAAACACCCGGAAACTACCGGCGTGATGTCGATATAAACTTGGATTCTAATCTGTATAAGTACCCCTTAACCCTTACACTGTTTTAACATTGTTCGGTTATTTTTCTTTAAATAATAAATTAACGTGTGACAAAAAAACAAAAAAAAACAACTAGCTTCGTGTTGTATTATTGGGGACGCTTTCTGCTTTTTCCAGCCGTCTACGTAAACACCCGGAAACTACCGACGTGATGTCGATATAAACTTGGGTCCTAATCTGTATAAGTACCCCTTAACCGTTTTAACACTTGTTCGTTTATTTTTATTTAAGCAATAAATAAACGTGTAACAAAAAAAAAAAAACATCCAGCTTCGTGTTGTATTTTTGGGGGACGCCTTCGGCTCTTTCCAGACGTCTACGTAAACACCCGGAAACTACCGACGTGATGTCGATATACACTTGGGTCCTAATCTGTATAAGTACCCCTTAACCCTTAAACCGTTTTTACACTTGTTCAGTTAGTTTTCTTTAAAAAATAAATTAACGTGTGACAAAAAAAAAAAAAATTGTTTCGTGTTGTATTTTTGGGGAACGCCCTCGGCTTTTTCCAGCCGTCTACGTAAATACCCGGAAACTACCGACGTGATGTCGATATAAACTTGGGTCCTGATCTTTATAAGTACCGCTTAACCCTTACACCGTTTTTACACTTGTTCGGTTAGTTTTATTTAAACAATAAATTAACGTCTAACAAAAAAACAAAAAGAAACAACTAGCTTCGTGTTGTATTTTTGGGGACGCCTTCTGCTTTTTCCAGCCGTCTACGTAAACACCCGGAAACTACCGGCGTGATGTCGATATAAACTTGGGTCCTGATCTGTATAAGTACCCCTTAACCCTTACACCGTTTTAACACTTGTTCAGTTATTTTTATTTAAACAATAAATTAACGTGTAACAAAAAAAAAACAAACATCCAGCTTCGTGTTGTATTTTTTGGGGACGCCTTCGGCTTTTTCCAGCCGTCTACGTAAACACCCGAAACTACCGACGTGATGTCGATGTAAACTTGGGTCCTAATCTGTATAAGTAACCCTTAAACCGTTTTTACACTTGTTCAGTTAGTTTTCTTTAAAAAATAAATTAACGTGTGACAAAAAAAAAAAAATTGTTTCGTGTTGTATTTTTGGGGAACGCCCTCGGCTTTTTCCAGCCGTCTACGTAAATACCCGGAAACTACCGACGTGATGTCGATATAAACTTGGGTCCTGATCTTTATAAGTACCGCTTAACCCTTACACCGTTTTTACACTTGTTCGGTTAGTTTTATTTAAACAATAAATTAACGTCTAACAAAAAAACAAAAAGAAACAACTAGCTTCGTGTTGTATTTTTGGGGACGCCTTCTGCTTTTTCCAGCCGTCTACGTAAACACCCGGAAACTACCGGCGTGATGTCGATATAAACTTGGGTCCTAATCTGTATAAGTACCCCTTAACCGTTTTAACACTTGTTCGGTTATTTTTATTTAAGCAATAAATAAACGTGTAACAAAAAAAAAAAACATCCAGTTTCGTGTTGTATTTTTGGGTACGCCTTCTGCTTTTTCCAGCCGTCTACGTAAACACCCGAAACTACCGGCGTGATGTCGATATAAACTTGGGTCCTAATCTGTATAAGTACCCCTTGACCTTTACACCGTTTTAACACTTGTTCGGTTATTTTTCTTTAAATAATAAATTAACGTGTAACAAAAAAACAAAAAGAAACAACTAGCTTCGTGTTGTATTTTTTGGGGACGCCTCGGCTTTTTCCAGCAGTCTACGTAAACACCCGGAAACTACCGGCGTGATGTCGATATAAACTTGGGTCCTAATCTGTATAAGTACCCCTTAACCCTTACACCGTTTTAACACTTGTTCAGTTATTTTTATTTAAACAATAAATTAACGTGTAACAAAAAAAAAAAAAACATCCAGCTTCGTGTTGTATTTTTTGGGGACGTCTTCGGCTTTTTCCAGCCGTCTACGTAAACACCCGAAACTACCGGCGTGATGTCGATGTAAACTTGGGTCCTAATCTGTATAAGTAACCCTTAAACCGTTTTTACACTTGTTCAGTTAGTTTTCTTTAAAAAATAAATTAACGTGTGACAAAAAAAAAAAAATTGTTTCGTGTTGTATTTTTTGGGAACGCCCTCGGCTTTTTCCAGCCGTCTACGTAAATACCCGGAAACTACCATCGTGATGTCGATGTAAACTTGGGTCCTGATCTGTATAAGTACCCCTTAACCCTTACACCGTTTTAACACTTGTTCGGTTATTTTTATTTAAACAATTAATTAACGTCTAACAAAAAAACACAAAACACAACTAGCTTCGTGTTGTATTTTTTGGGGACGCCTTCGGCTTTTTCCAGCCGTCTACGTAAACACCCGGAAACTACCGGCGTGATGTCGATGTAAACTTGGGTCCTAATCTGTATAAGTACCCCTTAACCCTTACACCGTTTTAACACTTGTTCGGTTATTTTTATTTAAACAATAAATTAACGTCTAACAAAAAAACAAAAAACACAACTAGCTTAGTGTTGTATTTTTTGGGGACGCCTTCGGCTTTTTCCAGCCGTCTACGTAAACACCCGGAAACTACCGGCGTGATGTCGATATAAACTTGGGTCCTAATCTGTATAAGTACCCCTTGATCCTTACACCGTTTTAACACTTGTTCGGTTATTTTTCTTTAAATAATAAATTAACGTGTAACAAAAAAACAAAAAATATCCAGCTTCGTGTTGTATTTTTGGGGGACGCCGTCGGCTTTTTCCAGCCGTCTACGTAAACACCCGGAAACTACCGACGTGATGTCGATATAAACTTGGGTCCTGATCTTTATAAGTACCGCTTAACCCTTACACCGTTTTTACACTTGTTCGGTTAGTTTTATTTAAACAATAAATTAACGTCTAACAAAAAAACAAAAAGAAACAACTAGCTTCGTGTTGTATTTTTGGGGACGCCTTCTGCTTTTTCCAGCCGTCTACGTAAACACCCGGAAACTACCGGCGTGATGTCGATATAAACTTGGGTCCTAATCTGTATAAGTACCCCTTAACCGTTTTAACACTTGTTCGGTTATTTTTATTTAAACAATAAATAAACGTGTAACAAAAAAACAAAAAATATCCAGCTTCGTGTTGTATTTTTGGGGGACGCCGTCGGCTTTTTCCAGCCGTCTACGTAAACACCCGGAAACTACCGACGTGATGTCGATATAAACTTGGGTCCTGATCTTTATAAGTACCGCTTAACCCTTACACCGTTTTTACACTTGTTCGGTTAGTTTTATTTAAACAATAAATTAACGTGTAACAAAAAAAAACAAAACATCCAGCTTTGTATTGTATTTTTTGGGGACGTCTTCGGCTTTTTCCAGCCGTCTACGTAAACACCCGGAAACTACCGGCGTGACGTCGATATAAACTTGGGTCCTAATCTGTATAAGTACCCCTTAACCCTTACATTGTTTTAACACTTGTTCGGTTATTTTTATTTAAACAATAAATTAACGTGTAACAAAAAAAAAAAAAACATCCAGCTTCGTGTTGTATTTTTTGGGGACGCCTTCGGCTTTTTCCAGCCGTCTACGTAAACACCCGAAACTACCGGCGTGATGTCGATGTAAACTTGGGTCCTAATCTGTATAAGCACCCTTTAACCCTTACACCGTTTTAACACTTGTTCGGTTATTTTTATTTAAACAATTAATTAACGTCTAACAAAAAAACAAAAAAAAACAACTAGCTTCGTGTTGTATTTTTTGTGGACACCTTCGGCTTTTTCCAGCCGTCTACGTAAACACCCGGAAACTACCGGCGTGATGCCGATATAAACTTGGGTCCTAATCTGTATAAGTACCCCTTAACCCTTAAACCGTTTTTACACTTGTTCAGTTAGTTTTCTTTAAAAAATAAATTAACGTGTGACAAAAAAAAAAAAAAATGTTTCGTGTTGTATTTTTGGGGAACGCCCTCGGCTTTTTCCAGCCGTCTACGTAAATACCCGGAAACTACCATCGTGATGTCGATGTAAACTTGGGTCCTGATCTGTATAAGTACCCCTTAACCCTTACACCGTTTTAACACTTGTTCAGTTATTTTTATTTAAACAATAAATTAACGTCTAACAAAAAAACAAAAAACACAACTAGCTTAGTGTTGTATTTTTTGGGGACGCCTTCGGCTTTTTCCAGCCATCTACGTAAACACCCGGAAACTACCGGCGTGATGTCGATATAAACTTGGGTCCTAATCTGTATAAGTACCCCTTGATCCTTACACCGTTTTAACACTTGTTCGGTTATTTTTCTTTAAATAATAAATTAACGTGTAACAAAAAAACCAAAACAAACAACTAGCTTCGTGTTGTATTTTTTGGGGACGCCTCGGCTTTTTCCAGCCGTCTACGTAAACACCCGGAAACTACCGGCGTTATGTCGATATAAACTTGGGTCCTAATCTGTATAAGTAATCCTTAACCGTTTTAACACTTGTTCGGTTATTTTTATTTAAACAATAAATAAACGTGTAACAAAAAAACAAAAAATATCCAGCTTCGTGTTGTATTTTTGGGGGACGCCGTCGGCTTTTTCCAGCCGTCTACGTAAACACCCGGAAACTACCGACGTGATGTCGATATAAACTTGGGTCCTGATCTCTATAAGTACCGCTTAACCCTTACACCGTTTTTACACTTGTTCGGTTAGTTTTATTTAAACAATAAATTAACGTGTAACAAAAAAAAACAAAACATCCAGCTTCGTATTGTATTTTTGGGGGACGTCTTCGGCTTTTTCCAGCCGTCTACGTAAACACCCGGAAACTACCGGCGTGATGTCGATATAAACTTGGGTCCTAATCTGTATAAGTACCCCTTAATCCTTACACCGTTTTAACACTTGTTCGGTTATTTTTATTTAAACAATAAATTAACGTCTAACAAAAAAAACAAAAAACACAACTAGCTTCGTGTTGTATTTTTAGGGGACGCCTTCGGCTTTTTCCAGCCGTCTACGTAAACACCCGGAAACTACCGACGTGATGTCGATATAAACTTGGGTTCTAATCTGTATAAGTACCCCTTAACCGTTTTAACACTTGTTCGGTTATTTTTATTTAAGCAATAAATAAACGTGTAACAAAAAAAAAAAACATCCACCTTCGTGTTGTATTTTTGGGTACGCCTTCTGCTTTTTCCAGCCGTCTACGTAAACCCCCGAAACTACCGGCGTGATGTCGATATAAACTTGGGTCCTAATCTGTATAAGTACCCCTTGACCTTTACACCGTTTTAACACTTGTTCGGTTATTTTTCTTTAAATAATAAATTAACGTGTAACAAAAAAACAAAAACAAACAACTAGCTTCGTGTTGTATTTTTTGGGGACGCCTCGGCTTTTTCCAGCCGTCTACGTAAACACCCGGAAACTACAGACGTGATGTCGATATAAACTTGGGTCCTGATCTGTATAAGTACCCCTTAACCCTTACATTGTTTTAACACTTGTTCAGTTATTTTTATTTAAACAATAAATTAACGTGTAACAAAAAAAAAACAAACATCCAGCTTCGTGTTGTATTTTTTGGGGACGCCTTCGGCTTTTTCCAGCCGTCTACGTAAACACCCGAAACTACCGGCGTGATGTCGATGTAAACTTGGGTCCTAATCTGTATAAGCACCCTTTAACCCTTACACCGTTTTAACACTGGTTCGGTTATTTTTATTTAAACAATTAATTAACGTCTAACAAAAAAACAAAAAAAAACAACTAGCTTCGTGTTGTATTTTTTGTGGACACCTTCGGCTTTTTCCAGCCGTCTACGTAAACACCCGGAAACTACCGGCGTGATGCCGATATAAACTTGGGTCCTAATCTGTATAAGTACCCCTTAACCCTTAAACCGTTTTTACACTTGTTCAGTTAGTTTTCTTTAAAAAATAAATTAACGTGTGACAAAAAAAAAAAAAAATGTTTCGTGTTGTATTTTTGGGGAACGCCCTCGGCTTTTTCCAGCCGTCTACGTAAATACCCGGAAACTACCATCGTGATGTCGATGTAAACTTGGGTCCTGATCTGTATAAGTACCCCTTAACCCTTACACCGTTTTAACACTTGTTCGGTTATTTTTATTTAAACAATAAATTAACGTCTAACAAAAAAACAAAAAACACAACTAGCTTAGTGTTGTATTTTTTGGGGACGCCTTCGGCTTTTTCCAGCCATCTACGTAAACACCCGGAAACTACCGGCGTGATGTCGATATAAACTTGGGTCCTAATCTGTATAAGTACCCCTTGATCCTTACACCGTTTTAACACTTGTTCGGTTATTTTTCTTTAAATAATAAATTAACGTGTAACAAAAAAACCAAAACAAACAACTAGCTTCGTGTTGTATTTTTTGGGGACGCCTAGGCTTTTTCCAGCCGTCTACGTAAACACCCGGAAACTACCGGCGTTATGTCGATATAAACTTGGGTCCTAATCTGTATAAGTAATCCTTAACCGTTTTAACACTTGTTCGGTTATTTTTATTTAAACAATAAATAAACGTGTAACAAAAAAACAAAAAATATCCAGCTTCGTGTTGTATTTTTGGGGGACGCCTTCGGCTTTTTCCAGCCGTCTACGTAAATACCCGGAAACTACCGGCGTGATGTCGATATAAACTTGGGTCCTAATCTGTATAAGTACCCCTTGACCCTTACACCGTTTTAACACTTGTGCGGTTATTTTTCTTTAAACAATAAATTAACGTGTAACAAAAAAACAAAAAAAACAACTAGCTTCGTGTTGTATTTATGGGGAGCTCCTTCGGCATTTTCCAGCGTCTACGTAAATTCCAGGAAACTACCGGCGTGATGTCGATATAAACTTGGGTCCTAATCTGTATAAGTACCGCTTAACCCTTACACCGTTTTAACACTTGTTCGGTTATTTTTCTTTTAATAATAAATTAACGTGTAACAAAAAAACAAAAAAAAACAACTAGCTTCGTGTTGTATTTATGGGGAGCTCCTTCGGCATTTTCCAGCGTCTACGTAAATTCCAGGAAACTACCGGCGTGATGTCGATATAAACTTGGGTCCTAATCTGTATAAGTACCGCTTAACCCTTACACCGTTTTAACACTTGTTCGGTTATTTTTCTTTCAACAATAAATTAACGTGTAACAAAAAAACCCAAAAAAAAACCAACTAGCTTCGTGTTGTATTTTTTGGGGACCCTTTCGGCTTTTTCCAGCCGTCTACGTAAACACCCGGAAACTACCGGCGTGATGTCGATATAAACTTGGGTCCTAATCTGTATAAGTACCCCTTATCCTTACACCGTTTTAACATTGTTCGGTTATTTTTCTTTAAAAAATAAATTAACGTGTAACAAAAAAACAAAAAACAACTAGCTTCGTGTTGTATGTTTTGGGGACGCCCCGGCTTTTTCCTGCCGTCTACGTAAACACCCGGAAACTACCGACGTGATGTCGATATAAACTTGGCTCCTAATCTGTTTAAGTACCCCTAAACCTTTACACCGTTTTAACACTTGTTCGGTTATTTTTACTTAAACAATAAATTAACGTCTAACAAAAAAACAAAAAACACAACTAGCTTCGTGTTGTATTTTTGGGGGACGCCTCGGCTTTTTTCAGCCGTCTACGTAAACACCCGGAAACTATCGACGTGATGTCGATATAAACTTGGGTCCTAATCTGTATAAGTACCGCTTTACCCTTACACCGTTTTAACACTTGTTCGGTTATTTTTATTTAAACAATAAATTAACGTGTAACAAAAAAAACAAAAACATCCAGCTTCGTGTTGTATTTTTTGGGGACCCTTTCGGCTTTTTCCAGCCGTCTACGTTAACACCCGGAAATTACCGACGTGATGTCGATATGAACTTGGGTCCTAATCTGTATAAGTACCCCTTAACCCTTACACCGTTTTAACACTTGTTCGGTTATTTTTCTTTAAACAATAAATTAACGTGTAACAAAAAAAACAAAAACATCCAGCTTCGTGTTGTATTTTTTGGGGACGCCTCGGCTTTTTTCAGCCGTCTACGTAAACACCCGGAAACTATCGGCGTGATGTCGATATAAACTTGGGTCCTAATCTGTATAAGTACCCCTTAACCCTTACACCGTTTTAACACTTGTTCGGTTATTTTTCTTTAAACAATAAATTAACGTGTAACAAAAAAAACAAAAACCCAACTAGCTCTGTGTTGTATTTTTTGGGGACGCCTAAGTCTTTTTCCAGCCGTATTCGTAAACACCCGGAAATTACCGACGTGATGTCGATATAAACTTGGGTCCTAATCTGTATAAGTACCTCTTAACCCTTACACCGTTTTAACACTTGTTCGGTTATTTTTCTTTAAACAATAAATTAACGTGTAACAAAAAAAACAAAAAACCAACTAGCTCTGTGTTGTATTTTTTGGGGACGCCTACGGCTTTTTCCAGCCGTCTACGTAAACACCAGGAAATTACCGGCGTGATGTCGATATAAACTTGGGTCCTAATCTGTATAAGTACCGCTTAACCCTTACACCGTTTTAACACTTGTTCGGTTATTTTTATTTAAACAATAAATTAACGTGTAACAAAAACAACAAACACATCCAGCTTCGTGTTGTATTTTTTGGGGACCCTTTCGGCTTTTTCCAGCCGTCTACGTAAACACCCGGAAACTACCGACGTGATGTCGATGTAAACTTGGGTCCTAATCTGTATAAGTACCGCTTAACCCTTACACCGTTTTAACACTTGTTCGGTTATTTTTATTTAAACAATAAATTAACGTGTAACAAAAAAAAACAAAAACATCCAGCTTCGTGTTGTATTTTTTGAGACCCTTTCGGCTTTTTCCAGCCGTCTACGTTAACACCCGGAAATTACCGACGTGATGTCGATATGAACTTGGGTCCTAATCTGTATAAGTACCCCTTAACCCTTACACCGTTTTAACACTTGTTCGGTTATTTTTCTTTAAACAATAAATTAACGTGTAACAAAAAAAACAAAAAGCCAACTAGCTCTGTGTTGTATTTTTTGGGGACGCCTACGGCTTTTTCCAGCCGTCTACGTAAACACCCGTAAATTACCGGCGTGATGTCGATATAAACTTAGGTCCTAATCTGTATAAGTACCCCTTAACCCTTACACCGTTTTAACACTTGTTCGGTTATTTTTCTTTAAACAATAAATTAACGTGTAACAAAAAAAACAAAAAGCCAACTAGCTCTGTGTTGTATTTTTTGGGGACGCCTACGGCTTTTTCCAGCCGTCTACGTAAACACCCGGAAATTACCGGCGTGATGTCGATATAATCTTGGGTCCTAATCTGTATAAGTACCGCTTAACCCTTACACCGTTTTAACACTTGTTCGGTCATTTTTCTTTAAACAATAAATTAACGTCTAACAAAAAAAACAAAAAACACAACTAGCTTCGTGTTGTATTTTTTTGGGGAAGCCCTCGGCTTTTTCAGCCGTCTACGTAAACACCTGGAAACTACCGACGTGATGTCGATATAAACTTGGGTCCTAATCTGTATAAGTACCCCTTAACCCTTACAACGTTTAACACTTGTTCGGTCATTTTTCTTTCACCAAAAAATTAACGTGTAACAAAAAACAAAAAACACAACTAGCTTCGTGTTGTATTTTTTGGGGGACGCCTCGGCTTTTTCCAGCCGTCTACGTAAACACCCGGAAACTACCGACGTGATGTCGATATAAACTTGGGTCCTAATCTGTATAAGTACCCCTTAACCCTTACACCGTTTTAACACTTGTTCGGTTATTTTTATTTAAACAATAAATTAACGTGTAACAAAAAAAACAAAAAACCAACTAGCTCTGTGTTGTATTTTTTTGGGGACGCCTACGGCTTTTTTCAGCCGTCTACGTAAACACCCGGAAATTACCGGCGTGATGTCGATATAATCTTGGGCCCTAATCTGTATAAGTACCGCTTAACCCTTACACCGTTTTAACACTTGTTAGGTCATTTTTCTTTAAAAAATAAATTAACGTGTAACAAAAAAAATAAAAAACCAACTAGCTTCGTGTTGTATTATTTGGGGGACCCCTCGGCTTTTTCCAGCCGTCTACGTAAACACCCGGAAACTACCGACGTGATGTCGATATAAACTTGGGTCCTAATCTGTATAAGTACCCCTTGACCCTTACACCGTTTTAACACTTGTTCGGTTATTTTTCTTTAAACAATAAATTAACGTGTAACAAAAAAAACAAAAAAACAAATAGCTTCGTGTTGTATTTTTTGGGGACGCCTTCGGCTTTTTCCAGCCGTCTACGTAAACACCCGGAAACTACCGGCGTGATGTCGATACAAACTTGGGTCCTAATCTGTATAAGTACCCCTTTACCCTTACACCGTTTTAACACTTGTTCGGTTATTTTTATTTAAACAATAAATTAACGTGTAACAAAAAAAACAAAAACATCCAGCTATAGAAATATATAACCATATACACATACTAAATTATGTATATATATATATATGTAGAATTTGGTATATTTGGTAAATTCATAATGATCGGTTCATTAGTTTTGAAGTGCATCTTAGCTATGGAAATATATAACCATATACACATACTAAATTTATGTAGATATATATATGTAGAATTAGGTATATTTGGTACATTCATAATGATCGGTTCATTAGTTTTGAAGTGCATCTTATATATAGAAATATATAACCATATACACATACTAAATTTATGTAGATGTATATATATGTAGAATTAGGTATATTTGGCAAATTCATAATGATCGGTTCATTAGTTTTTAAGTGAATCTTATATATAGAAATATATAACCATATACACATACTAAATTTATGTAGATATATATATATATATGTAGAATTTGGTATATTTGGTAAATTCATAATGATCGGTTCATTAGTTTTGAAGTACATCTTAGATATGGAAATATATAACCATATACACATACTAAATTTATGTAGATCTGTATCTGTAGAATTTGGTATATTTGGTAAATTCATAATGATCGGTTCATTAGTTTTGAAAGTGCATCTTGTATATAGAAATATAAAACCATATACACATACTAAATTTATGTATATATATATATGTAGAATTTGGTATATTTGGTAAATTCATAATGATCGGTTCATTAGTTTTGAAAGTGCATCTTATATATAGAAATATAAAACCAATACACATACTAAATTTATGTATATATATATATATGTAGAATTGGGTATATTTGGTAAATTCATAATGATCGGTTTATTAGTTTTTAAGTGCATCTTATATATAGAAATATATAACCATATACACATACTAAATTTATGTAGATATATATATATGTAGAATTTGGTATATTTGGTAAATTCATAATGATCGGTTCATTAGTTTTGAAAGTGCATCTAAGATATGGAAATATATAACCATATACACATACTAAATTTATGTAGATATGTATAAGTAGAATTTGGTATATTTGGTAAATTCATAATGATCGGTTCATTAGTTTTGAAACTGCATCTTATATATAGAAATATAAAACCATATACACATACTAAATTTATGTATATATATATATATATGTAGAATTTGGTATATTTGGTAAATTCATAATGATCGGTTCATTAGTTTTTAAGTGCATCTTATATATAGAAATATAAAACCATATACACATACTAAATTTATGTATATATATATATATGTAGAACTTGGTATATTTGGTAAATTCATAATGATCGGTTCATTAGTTTTGAAGTGCATCTTATATATAGAAATATATAACCATATACACATACTAAATTTATGTAGATATATATATATGTAGAATTAGGTATATTTGGTAAATTCATAATGATCGGTTCATTAGTTTTTAAGTGCATCTTAGATATGGAAATATATAACCATATACACATACTAAGTTTATTTAGATATATATATGTAGAATTTGGTATATTTGGTAAATTCATAATGATCGGTTCATTAGTTTTGAAAGTGCATCTTATATATAGAAATATAAAACCATATACACAGACTAAATTCATGTATATATATATATATATATATATATATATATGTAGAACTTGGTATAATTGGTAAATTCATAATGATCGGTTTATTAGTTTTGAAGTGCATCTCATATATAGAAATATATAACCATATACACATACTAAATTTATGTATATATATATATATATATGTAGAACTTGGTATATTTGGTAAATTCATAATGATCGGTTCATTAGTTTTTAAGTGAATCTTATATATAGAAATTTATAAACATATACACATACTAAATTTATGTAGATATATATATGTAGAATTATGTATATTTGGTAAATTCATAATGATCGGTTCATTAGTTTTGAAGTGCATCTTAGATATGGAAATATATAACCATATACACATACTAAGTTTATGTAGATATATATATGTAGAATTTGGTATATTTGGTAAATTCATAATGATCGGTTCATTAGTTTTTAAGTGAATCTTATATATAGAAATATATAACCATATACACATCCTAAATTTATGTATATATATATATACATATGTAGAACTTGGTATAATTGGTAAATTCATAATGATCGGTTCATTAGTTTTGAAGTACATTTTAGATATGGAAATATATAACCATATACACATACTAAATTTATGTAGATATGTATAAGTAGAATTTGGTATATTTGGTAAATTCATAATGATCGGTTCATTAGTTTTGAAACTGCATCTTATATATAGAAATATAAAACCATATACACATACTAAATTTATGTATATATATATATATATGTAGAATTTGGTATATTTGGTAAATTCATAATGATCGGTTCATTAGTTTTTAAGTGCATCTTATATATAGAAATATAAAACCATATACACATACTAAATTTATGTATATATATATATATATGTAGAACTTGGTATATTTGGTAAATTCATAATGATCGGTTCATTAGTTTTTAAGTGAATCTTATATATAGAAATATATAACCATATACACATACTAAATTTATGTATATATATATATATGTAGAACTTGGTATATTTGGTAAATTCATAATGATCGGTTCATTAGTTTTTAAGTGCATCTTATATATAGAAATATATAACCATATACACATACTAAATTTATGTAGATATATATATATGTAGAATTAGGTATATTTGGTAAATTCATAATGATCGGTTCATTAGTTTTTAAGTGCATCTTAGATATGGAAATATATAACCATATACACATACTCAGTTTATTTAGATATATATATGTAGAATTTGGTATATTTGGTAAATTCATAATGATCGGTTCATTAGTTTTGAAAGTGCATCTTATATATAGAAATATAAAACCATATACACAGACTAAATTCATGTATATATATATATATATATATATATATATATGTAGAACTTAGTATAATTGGTAAATTCATAATGATCGGTTTATTAGTTTTGAAGTGCATCTCATATATAGAAATATATAACCATATACACATACTAAATTTATGTATATATATATATATATATGTAGAACTTGGTATATTTGGTAAATTCATAATGATCGGTTCATTAGTTTTTAAGTGAATCTTATATATAGAAATTTATAAACATATACACATACTAATTTTATGTAGATATATATATGTAGAATTATGTATATTTGGTAAATTCATAATGATCGGTTCATTAGTTTTGAAGTGCATCTTAGATATGGAAATATATAACTATATACACATACTAAATTTATGTAGATATATATATGTAGAATTTGGTATATTTGGTAAATTCATAATGATCGGTTCATTAGTTTTTAAGTGAATCTTATATATAGAAATATATAACTATATTACCATACTAAATTTATGTATATATATATATATATATATGTAGAATTTGGTATATTTGGTAAATTCATAATGATCGGTTCATTAGTTTTGAAGTGCATCTAATATATAGAAATATATAATCATATACACATACTAAATTAATGTATATATATATATATATATATATTAGAACTTGGTATATTTGGTAAATTCTATAATGATCGGTTCATTAGTTTTTTAGTCAATCTTATATATAGAAATATATAACCATATACACATACTAAATTTATGTATATATATATATGTAGAATTTGGTATATTTGGTAAATTCATAATGATCGGTTCATTAGTTTTTAAGTGAATCTTATATATAGAAATATATAACTATATTACCATACTAAATTTATGTATATATATATATATATATATGTAGAATTTGGTATATTTGGTAAATTCATAATGATCGGTTCATTAGTTTTGAAGTGCATCTAATATATAGAAATATATAATCATATACACATACTAAATTAATGTATATATATATATATATATATATTAGAACTTGGTATATTTGGTAAATTCATAATGATCGGTTCATTAGTTTTTTAGTCAATCTTATATATAGAAATATATAACCATATACACATACTAAATTTATATAGATATATATATATGTAGAATTTGGTATATTTGGTAAATTCATAATGATCGGTTCATTAGTTTTTAAGTGAATCTTATATATAGAAATATATAACTATATTACCGTACTAAATTTATGTATATATATATATATATATATATATGTAGAATTTGGTATATTTGGTAAATTCATAATGATCGGTTCATTAGTTTTGATGTGCATCTTATATATAGAAATATATAACCATATACAAATACTAAATTTATGTAGATATATATATGTAGAATTTGGTATATTTGGTAAATTCATAATGTTCGGTTCATTAGTTTTGAAGTGCATCTTAGATATGGAAATATATAACCATATACACATACTAAATTCATGTATATATATATATAAATGTAGAACTTGGTATATTTGGTAAATTCATAATGATCGGTCCATTAGTTTTTAAGTGATTGTTATATATAGAAATATATAGCCATATACACATACTAAATTTATGTAGATATATATATATGTAGAATTTGGTATATTTAGTAAATTCATAATGATCGGTTCATTAGTTTTGGAGTGCATCTTATATATAGAAATATATAACCATATACACATACTAAATTTGTGTGTATATATATATATATATAGAACTTGGTATATTTGGTAAATCTATGATGATCGGTTCATTAGTTTTGATGTGCATCTTATATATAGAAATATATAACCATATACACATACTAAATTTATGTAGATATATATATGTAGAATTTGGTATATTTGGTAAATTCATAATGATCAGTTCATTAGTTGTGAAGTTCCTCTTATATATAGAAATATATAACCATATACACATACTAAATTCATGTAGATATATATATATATGTAGAATTTTGTATATTTTGTAAATTCATAATGATATGTTCATTAGTTTTTTAGTGCATCTAATATATAGAAATATATAATCATATACACATACTAAATTTATGTAGATATATGTATATGTAGAATTAGGTAAATTTTGTAAATTTATAATGATCGGTTCATTAGTTTTTAAGTGAATCTGATATATAGAAATATATAACCATACACACATACTAAATTTATGTAGATATATATATATGTAGAATTTGGTGTATTTAGTAATTTATTATGATCGGTTAATTAGTTTTGAAGTGCATTTTATATATATAAATATATAACCATATACAAATTCTAAATTCCAATAGATATGTATATGTAGAATTTGGTATATTTGGTAAATTCATAATGATCGGTTCATTAGTTTTGAAGTGCATCTTATATATAGAAATATATAACCATATACACATACTAAATTTATGTAGATATATATCTAGAATTTGGTATATTTTGTAAATAATTAATGATCGGTTCATTAGTTTTGAAGTGCATCTTATATATGGAAATACATAACCAAATACACATACTAAATTTATGTAGATATATATTTGATGAATTTGGTATATTTGGTAAATTATTTATGATTGGTTCATTAGTTTTGAAGTGCATCTTATATACAGAAATATATAACCATATTCACATACTAATTTTATGTAGATATATATATATATATAGAATTTGGTATATTTGGTAAATTCATAATGATCGGTTCATTAGTTTTGAAGTACATCTTAGATATGGAAATATATAACCATATACACATACTAAATTTATGTAGATCTGTATCTGTAGAATTTGGTATATTTGGTAAATTCATAATGATCGGTTCATTAGTTTTGAAAGTGCATCTTGTATATAGAAATATAAAACCATATACACATACTAAATTTATGTAGATATATATATGTAGAATTTGGTATATTTGGTAAATTCATAATGATCGGTTCATTAGTTTTGAAAGTGCATCTTATATATAGAAATATAAAACCATATACACATACTAAATTTATGTATATATATATATATGTAGAATTGGGTATATTTGGTAAATTCATAATGATCGGTTTATTAGTTTTTAAGTGCATCTTATATATAGAAATATATAACCATATACACATACTAAATTTATATAGATATATATATATGTAGAATTTGGTATATTTGGTAAATTCATAATGATCGGTTCATTAGTTTTTTAGTGAATCTTATATATAGAAATATATAACCATATACACATACTAAATTTATGTAGATATATATATATGTAGAACTTGGTATATTTGGTAAATTCATAATGATCGGTTCATTAGTTTTAAAGTGCATCTTATATATAGAAATATATAACCATATACACATACTAAATTTATGTAGATATATATATATGTAGAATTATGTATATTTGGTAAATTCATAATGATCGGTTCATTAGTTTTTAAGTGAATCTTATATATAGAAATATATTACCATATACACATACTAAATTTATGTAGATATATATATATGTAGAATTTGGTATATTTGGTAAATTCATAATGATCGGTTCATTAGTTTTGAAGTACATCTTAGATATGGAAATATATAACCATATACACATACTAAATTTATGTAGATATGTATAAGTAGAATTTGGTATATTTGGTAAATTCATAATGATCGGTTCATTAGTTTTGAAACTGCATCTTATATATAGAAATATAAAACCATATACACATACTAAATTTATGTATATATATATATATATGTAGAATTTGGTATATTTGGTAAATTCATAATGATCGGTTAATTAGTTTTGAAGTACATCTTAGATATGGAAATATATAACCATATACACATACTAAATTTATGTAGATATGTATAAGTAGAATTTGGTATATTTGGTAAATTCATAATGATCGGTTCATTAGTTTTGAAACTGCATCTTATATATAGAAATATAAAACCATATACACATATTAAATTTATGTATATATATATATATATATGTAGAATTTGGTATATTTGGTAAATTCATAATGATCGGTTCATTAGTTTTTAAGTGCATCTTATATATAGAAATATAAAACCATATACACATACTAAATTTATGTATATATATGTATATGTAGAATTAGGTAAATTTTGTAAATTCATAATGATCGGTTCATTAGTTTTTAAGTGAATCTGATATATAGAAATATATAACCATACACACATACTAAATTTATGTAGATATATATATATGTAGAATTTGGTGTATTTAGTAATTTATTATGATCGGTTCATTAGTTTTGAAGTGCATCTTATATATAGAAATATATAACCATATACACATACTAAATTTATGTAGATATATATCTAGAATTTGGTATATTTTGTAAATAATTAATGATCGGTTCATTAGTTTTGAAGTGCATCTTATATATGGAAATACATAACCAAATACACATACTAAATTTATGTAGATATATATTTGATGAATTTGGTATATTTGGTAAATTATTTATGATTGGTTCATTAGTTTTGAAGTGCATCTTATATACAGAAATATATAACCATATACACATACTAATTTTATGTAGATATATATATATATATAGAATTTGGTATATTTGGTAAATTCATAATGATCGGTTCATTAGTTTTGAAGTACATCTTAGATATGGAAATATATAACCATATACACATACTAAATTTATGTAGATCTGTATCTGTAGAATTTGGTATATTTGGTAAATTCATAATGATCGGTTCATTAGTTTTGAAAGTGCATCTTGTATATAGAAATATAAAACCATATACACATACTAAATTTATGTAAATATATATATGTAGAATTTGGTATATTTGGTAAATTCCTAATGATCGGTTCATTAGTTTTGAAAGTGCATCTTATATATAGAAATATAAAACCATATACACATACTAAATTTATGTATATATATATATATGTAGAATTGGGTATATTTGGTAAATTCATAATGATCGGTTTATTAGTTTTTAAGTGCATCTTATATATAGAAATATATAACCATATACACATACTAAATTTATATAGATATATATATATGTAGAATTTGGTATATTTGGTAAATTCATAATGATCGGTTCATTAGTTTTTTAGTGAATCTTATATATAGAAATATATAACCATATACACATACTAAATTTATGTAGATATATATATATGTAGAACTTGGTATATTTGGTAAATTCATAATGATCGGTTCATTAGTTTTAAAGTGCATCTTATATATAGAAATATATTACCATATACACATACTAAATTTATGTATATATATATATATGTAGAATTTGGTATATTTGGTAAATTCATAATGATCGGTTCATTAGTTTTTAAGTGCATCTTAGATATGGAAATATATAACCATATACACATACTAAATTTATGTAGATATATATATGTATATGTAGAACTTGGTATATTTGGTAAATTCATAATGATCGGTTCATTAGTTTTTAAGTGAATCTTATATATAGAAATATATAACCATATACACATACTAAATTTATGTAGATATATATATATGTAGAATTTGGTATATTTGGTAAATTCATAATGATCGGTTCATTAGTTTTGACGTGCATCTAATATATAGAAATATATAACCATATACACATACTTAATTTATGTACATGTATTTATGTAGCATTTGGTATATTTGGTAAATTCATAATGATCGGTTCATTAGTTTTGAAAGTGCATCTTATATATAGAAATATAAAACCATATACACATACTAAATTTATGTATATATATATATATATATATGAAGAACTTGGTATAATTGGTAAATTCATAATGATCGGTTTATTAGTTTTGAAGTGCATCTCATATATAGAAATATATAACCATATACACATACTAAATTTATGTATATATATATATATATGTAGAACTTCGTATATTTGGTAAATTCATAATGATCGGTTCATTAGTTTTTAAGTGAATCTTATATATAGAAATTTATAAACATATACACATACTAAATTTATGTAGATATATATATGTAGAATTATGTATATTTGGTAAATTCATAATTATCGGTTCATTAGTTTTGAAGTGCATCTTAGATATGGAAATATATAACCATATACACATACTAAATTTATGTATATATATATATATGTAGAACTTGGTATATTTGGTAAATTCATAATGATCGGTTCATTAGTTTTGAAAGTGCATCTTATATATAGAAATATAAGACCATATACACATACTAAATTTATGTAGATATATATATGTAGAATTTGGTATATTTGGTAAATTCATAATGATCGGTTCATTAGTTTTGAAAGTGCATCTTATATATAGAAATATAAAACCATATACACATACTAAATTTATGTATATATATATATATGTAGAGCTTGGTATATTTGGTAAATTCATAATGATCGGTTTATTAGTTTTTAAGTGCATCTTATATATAGAAATATATAACCATATACACATACTAAATTTATATAGATATATATATGTAGAATTTGGTATATTTGGTAAATTCATAATGATCGGTTCATTAGTTTTTTAGTGAATCTTATATATAGAAATATATAACCATATACACATACTAAATGTATGTAGATATATATATATATGTAGAACTTGGTATATTTGGTAAATTCATAATGATCGGTTCATTAGTTTTGAAGTGCATCTTATATATAGAAATATATAACCATATACACATACTAAATTTATGTAGATATATATATGTAGAATTAGGTATATTTGGTAAATTCATAATGATCGGTTCATTAGTTTTGAAGTACATCTTATATATAGAAATATATAACCATATACACATACTAAATTTATGTAGATATATATATATGTAGAATTAGGTATATTTGGTAAATTCATAATGATCGGTTCATTAGTTTTTAAGTGAATCTTATATATAGAAATATATAACCATATACACATACTAAATTTATGTAGATATATATGTATGTAGAATTTGGTATATTTGGTAAATTCATAATGATCGGTTCATTAGTTTTGAAGTACATCTTAGATATGGAAATATATAACCATATACACATACTAAATGTATGTAGATATATATATATATGTAGAACTTGGTATATTTGATAAATTCATAATGATCGGTTCATTAGTTTTTAAGTGAATCTTATATATAGAAATATATAACTATATACACATACTATATTTATGTAGATATGTATATGTAGAATTTGGTATATTTGGTAAATTCATAATGATCGGTTCATTAGTTTTGAAAGTGCATCTTATATATAGAAATATAAAACCATATACACATACTAAATTTATGTATATATATATATATATGTAGAATTTGGTATATTTGGTAAATTCATAATGATCGGTTCATTAGTTTTTAAGTGCATCTAATATATAGAAATATAAAACCATATACACATACTAAAGTTATGTATATATATATATATATGTAGAACTTGATATATTTGGTAAATTCATAATGATCGGTTCATTAGTTTTTAAGTGAATCTTATATATACAAATATATAACCATATACACTTACTAAATTTATGTATATATATATATATGTAGAACTTGGTATATTTGGTAAATTCATAATGATCGGTTCATTAGTTTTGAAGTGCATCTTATATATAGAAATATATAACCATATACACATACTAAATTTATGTAGATATATATATATGTAGAATTAGGTATATTTGGTAAATTCATAATGACTGGTTCATTATTTTTGCAGTGAATCTTATATATAGAAATATATAACCATATACACATACTAAATTTATGTAGATATATATATGTAGAATTTGGTATATTTGGTAAATTCATAATGATCGGTTCATTAGTTTTGAAGTTCATCTTATATATAGAAATATATAACCATATACACATACTAAATTTATATAGATATATATATATGTAGAACTTGGTATATTTGGTAAATTCATAATGATCGGTTCATTAGTTTTGAAGTGCATCTTATATATAGAAATATATAACCATATACACATACTAAATTTATGTAGATATATATATATATGTAGAACTTGGTATATTTGGTAAATTTATAATGATCGGTTCATTAGTTTTTAAGTGAATCTTATATATAGAAATATATAACCATATACACATACTAAATTTATGTAGATATATATATTTGTAGAATTTGGTATATTTGGTAAATTCATAATGATCGGTTCATTAGTTTTGAAGTACATCTTAGATATGGAAATATAAAACCATATACACATACTAAATTTATGTATATATATATATGTAGAATTTGGTATATTTGCTAAATTCATAATGATCGGTTCATTAGTTTTGAAGTGCATCTTATATATAGAAATATATAACCATATACACATACTGAATTTATATAGATATATATATATGTAGAATTTGGGATATTTGGTAAATTCATAATGATCGGGTCATTAGTTTTTAAGTGAATCTTATATATAGAAATATATAACCATATACACATACTAAATTTATGTAGATATATATATATATGTAGAATTTGGTATATTTAGTGAATTCATAATGATCGGTTCATTAGTTTTGAACTGCATCTAATATATAGAAATATATAACCATATACACATACTAAATTTATGTAGATATATATATATGTAGAATTTGGTATATTTGGTAAATTCATAATGATCGGTTCATTAGTTTTGAAGTACATCTTAGATATAGAAATATATTACCATATACAAATACTAAATTTATGTAGATATGTATATGTAAAATTTGATATATTTGGTAAATTCATAATGATCGGTTCATTAGTTTTGAAGTACATCTTAGATATGGAAATATATAACCATATACAAATACTAAATTTATGTAGATATGTATATGTAAAATTTGGTATATTTGGTAAATTCATAATGATCGGTTCATTAGTTTTGAAAGTGCATCTTATATATAGAAATATAAAACCATATACACATACTAAATTTATGTATATATATATATATATATTTAGAACTTGGTATATTTGGTAAATTCATAATGATCGGTTCATTAGTTTTGAAGTACATCTTAGATATGGAAATATATAACCATATACACATACTAAATTAATGTAGATATATATATATATATGTAGAATTTGGTATATTTGGTAAATTCATAATGATCGGTTCATTAGTTTTTAAGTGAATCTTATATATAGAAATATATAACCATATACAGATACTAAATTCATGTATATATATATATATATGTAGAATTTGGTATATTTGGTTAATTCATAATGATCGGTTCATTATTTTTAAAGTGCATCTTATATATAGAAATATAAAACCATATACACATACTAAATTTATGTATATATATATATATGTAGAATTTGGTATATTGGGTAAATTCATAATGATCGGTTCATTAGTTTTGAAGTGAATCTTATATATAGAAATATATAACCATATACACATACTAAATTTATATAGATATATATACATAGAATTTGGTATATTTGGTAAATTCATAATGATCGGTTTATTAGTTTTGAAGTAATTTTATATATAGAAATATATAACCATATACACATACTAAATTCATGTAGAAATATATATGTATATATCTGTATAATTTTGTATACTTGGTAAATTCATTATGATCGGTTCATTAGTTTTGAAGTGCATCTTATATATAGAAATATATAACCATATACACAGACTAAATTTGTGTAGATCTATATATGTAGAATTTGATATATTGGGTAAATTCATAATGATCGGTTCATTAGTTTTGAGGTGCATCTCATACATAGAAATATATAACCATATACACATACTAAATTTATGTAGATATATATATCTAGAATTTGGTATATTTGGTAAATACATAATGATCGGTTCATTAGTTTTGAAGTGCATCTTATATATAGAAATATATAACTATATACACATACTAAATTTATGTAGATATATATATATATGTAGAATTTGGTATATTTGGTAAATTCATTATGATCGGTTCATTAGTTTTGAAGGGAATCTTATATATAGAAATATATATACATATACACATACTAAATTCATGTAAATATATATATATATGTAGACTTCTGTATATTTGGTAAATTTATAATGATCGGTTCATTAGTTTTGAAGTGCATCTTATATATAGAAATATATAAACATACACACATGCTAAATTCATGTATATATATATATATATGTAGAATTCTGTATATTTGGTAAATTCATAATGATCGGTTCATTAGTTTTGAAGGGAATCCTATATATAGATATATATAAACATACACACATACTCAATTCATGTATATATATATATGTAGACTTTGTTATATTTGGTAAATTCATTATGATCGGTTCATTAGTTTTGAAGTGCATCTAATATATAGAAATATATAACCATATACACATACTAAATCTATGTAGATATATATATATATATATTTAGAATTTAGTATATATGGTAAATTCATAATGATCGGTTCATTAGTTTTGAAGTGCATCTAATATATAGAAATATATAACCATATACACATACTAAATTTATTTAGATATATATATATGTAGAATTTTGTATATTTGGTAAATTCATAATGATCGGTTCATTAGTTTTGAAGTGCATCTTATATATAGAAATATATAACCATATACACAGACTAAATTTGTGTAGATCTATATATGTAGAATTTGATATATTGGGTAAATTCATAATGATCGGTTCATTAGTTTTGAAGTGCATCTCATACATAGAAATATATAACCATATACACATACTAAATTTATGTAGATATATATATGTACAATTTGGTATATTTGGTAAATACATAATGATCGGTTCATTAGTTTTGAAGTGCATCTTATATATAGAAATATATAACCATATACACATACTAAATTTATGTAGATATATATATATATGTAGAATTTGGTATATTTGGTAAATTCATTATGATCGGTTCATTAGTTTTGAAGGGAATCTTATATATAGAAATATATATACATATACACATACTAAATTCACTTAAATATATATATATATGTAGACGTCTGTATATTTGGTGAATTTATAATGATCGGTTCATTAGTTTTGAAGTGCATCTTATATATAGAAATATATAAACATACACACATACTAAATTCATGTATATATATATGTAGACTTTGTTATATTTGGTAAATTCATTATGATCGGTTCATTAGTTTTGAAGTGCATCTAATATATAGAAATATCTAACCATATACACATACTAAATTTATGTAAATATTAATATGTAGAATTTCCTATATTTAGTAAATTCATAATGATCGGTTCATTAGTTTTGAAGTGCATCTAATATATAGAAATATATAACCATATACATATACTAAATTTATGTATATATATATATATATGTAGAATTTTGTATATTTGGTAAATTCATAATGATCGGTTCATTAGTTTCGAAGTGCATCTTATATATAGAAATATATAACCATATACACATACTAAATTTATGTAGATATATATATATGTAGCATTTGGTATATTTGGTAAATTCATGATGATCGGTTCATTAGTTTTGAAGTGCATCTTATATATAGAAATATATAACCATATACACATACTAAATTTATGTAGATATATATGTAGAATTTGGTATATTTGGTAAATTTATTATGATCGGTTTATTAGTTTTGAAAGCATCTTATATTTAGAAATATATAACCATATACACATACTAAATTCATGTAGATATATATATACAGGGTGGGCCAAAATAAGGGTCCTATCTTTAAATTTGAATAACTTGAATTTGAATAACTTCCACAAAATAAAAGTTAAACTCACGAAACTTTATGTGTGTGTACACTGACCCTTCCGAGATTTTTTGAAACAAACAAAACAAATTTTAGCCGAAAAACACTTCTTAAAACTTACAAAAACTAAAGTATTGTTTTTTACACTGTTTTGAGTTTTTTAAGCAAAAATAATGTTTTCTAAATGAGGGTACGTTCCTTAGGGCTAATACGGCTCATGCTTGCTTCGGAAGGGGTCCTTTACTTATTCTAAAAAAAAAATTTTTTTTGAATCAATAAATAAAAAAGTTATGAATTTTTAAAAATAGGACCCTTATTTTTGCCCACCCTGTATATCTGTTATATATATATATATGTAGAATTTGGTATATTTGGTAAATTCATAATGATCGGTGCATTAGTTTTGAAGTGCATTTTATATATAAAAATATATAACTATATACACATACTTAATTTATGTAGATATATATATGTAGAATTTTGTATATTTGGTAAATTCATAATGATCGGTTCATTAGTTTTGAAGTGCAAATTATATATAAAAATATATAACTATATACACATACCAAATTTATGTAGATATATATATATGTAGAATTTGGTGTATTTGGTAAATTCATTATGATCGGTTCATTAGTTTTGAAGGGCATCTTATATATAGAAATATATAATCATATACACATACTAAATTGTGGTAAATATATATATGTTTAATTTGGTATATTTGGTAAATTCATTATGATCGGTTCATTAGTTTTGAAGGGCATCTTATATATAGAAATAAATATACATATACACATACTAAATTCATGTAAATATATATATATATGTAGTATTCTGTATATTTAGTAAATTCATAATGATCGGTTCATTAGTTTTGAAGGGAATCTTATATATAGATATATATAAACATACACACATACTCAATTCATGTATATATATATATGTAGATTTTGTTATATTTGGTAAATTCATTATGATCGGTTCATTAGTTTTGAGGTGCATCTAATATATAGAAATATATAACCATATACACATACTAAATTTATGTAGATATATGTATATGTAGAATTTTCTATATTTGGATAATTCACAATGATCGGTTCATTAGTTTTGAAGGGAATCTTATATATAGAAATATACAACCATATACACATACAAAATTTGTGTAGATCTATATATGTAGAATTTGGTATATTGGGTAAATTCATAATGATCGGTTCATTAGTTTTGACGTGCATCTTATATATAGAAATATATAACCATATACACATACTAAATATCTGTAGATATATATATGTAAAATTTGGTATATTTGGTAAATTCATTATGATCGGTTCATTAGTTTTTAAGTGAATCTTATATATAGAAATATATATACATATACACATACTAAATTCATGTAAATATATATATATATGTAGACTTCTGTATATTTGGTAAATTTATATTGATCGGTTCATTAGTTTTGAAGTGCATCTTATATATAGAAATATATAAACATACACACATAATAAATTCATGTATATATATATGTAGACTTTGTTATATTTGTTAAATTCATTATGATCGGTTCATTAGTTTTGAAGTGCATCTAATATATAGAAATATATAACCATATACACATACTAAATTTATGTAAATATTAATATGTAGAATTTTGTATATTTGGTGAATTCATAATGATCGGTTCATTAGTTTTTAAGTGCATCTTATATATAGAAATATATAACCATATACACATTCTAAATTTATGTAGAAATATATGTAGAATTTTGTATATTTAGTAAATTCATTATGATCGATTCATTAGTTTTGAAGGGAATCTTATATATAGAAATATATAACCATATACACATACTAAATTTATGTAGATATATATATGTAGAATTTGGTATATTTGGTAAATTCATAATGATCGGTTCATTAGTTTAGAAGTGCATCTTATATATAGAAATATATAACTATGTACACATACTAAATTTGTGTAGATATATATATGTAGAATTTGGTATATTTGGTAAATTAATAATGATCTGTTCATTAGTTTGGAAGTGCATCTTATATATAGAAATATATAACCATATAAACATACATAATTATGTAGATATATATATGTAGAATTTTGTATATTTGGTAAATTCATAATGATCGGTTCATTAGTTTTGAAGTGCATCTTATATATAGAAATATATAACACTATACACATACTAAATTTATGTAGATATATATATGTAGAATTTAGTATATTTGGTAAATTCATAATGATCGGTTCATTAGTTTAGAAGTGCATCTTATATATAGAAATATATAACCATATACACATACTAAATTTATTTAGATATGTATATGTAGAATGTTGTATATTTGGTAAATTCATAATGATCGGTTCATTAGTTTTGAAGTTCATCTTACATATAGAAATATATAACAATATACACATACTAAATTTATGTATATATATATATATATATATATATATGTAGAATTTTGTATATTTGGTAAATTCATAATGATCGGTTCATTAGTTTTTAAGTGCATCTAATATATAGAAATATATAACCATATACATATACTAAATTTATGTAGATATATATGTAGACTTTGTTATATTTCGTAAATTCATTATGATCGGTTCATTAGTTTTGAAGTGCATCTAATATATAGAAATATATAACCATATACACATACTAAATTTATGTAAATATAAATATGTAGAATTTGGTATATTTTGTAAATTCATAATGATCGGTTCATTAGTTTTGAAGTGTATCTTATATATAGAAATATATGACCATATACACATACTAAATTTGTGTAGATATATATATATATGTATGTAGAATTTGATATATTTGGTAAATTCATAATGATCTGTCTATTAGTTTTGAAGTGCATCTTATATATAGAAATATATAACCATATACACATACTAAATTTATGTAGATATATATAAGTAGAATTTTGTATATTTGGGTAAATTCATGATGATCGGTTCATTAGTTTAGAAGTGCATCTTATATATAGAGATATATAACCATATACACATACTAAATTCATGTAGATATATATATATATATATATGTAGAATTTTGTATATTTAGTAAATTCATAATGATCGGTTCATTAGTTTTGAAGTGCATCTTATATATAGAAATATATAGCCATCCACACATACTAAATTTATGTAGATATATATATGTAGAATTTGGTATATTTGGTAAATTCATAATGATCGGTTCATTAGTTTTTAAGTGAATCTTATATATAGAAATATATAGCCATATACACATACTAAATTTATGTAGATATATATATATGTAGAATTTGGTATATTTGGTAAATTCATAATGATCGGTTCATTAGTTTTGAAGTGCATCTTATATATAGAAATATATAACCATATGCACATACTGAATTTATGTATATATATATATGTATAATTGGTATATTTGATAAATTCATAATGATCGGTTCATTAGTTTTTAAGTAAATCTTATATATAGAAATATATAACCATATACACAGTAAATTAATGTAGATATATATATATATATATGTAGAACTTGGTATATTTGGTAAATTCATAATGATCGGTTCATTAGTTTTTTAGTGAATCTTGTATATAGAAATATATAACACTATACACATACTAAATTAATGTAGATATATATATATATATATATATGTAGAATTTGGTATATTTGGTAAATTCATAATGATCGGTTCATTAGTTTTGAAAGTGCATCTTATATATAAAAATATATAACCATATACACATACTAAATTTATGTATATATATATATATATATATATATGTAGAACTTGGTATATTTGGTAAATTAATGATGATCGGTTCATTAGTTTATATGTTCATCTTATATATAGAAATATATAACCATATACACATACTAAATTTATGTAGATATATATATATATATATATATGTAGAACTTGGTATATTTTGTGAATTCATAATGATCAGTCTATTAGTTTTTAAGTGAATCTTATATATAGAAATATATAGCCATATACACATACTAAATTTATGTAGATATATATATATGTAGAATTTGGTATATTTGGTAAATTCATAATGATCGGTTCATTAGTTTTAGAGTGCATCTTAGATATGGAAATATATAACACTATACACATACTAAATTTATGTATATATATATATATATATGTAGAATTTGGTATATTTGGTAAATTCATAATGATCGGTTCATTAGTTTTTAAGTTAATCTTATATATAGAAATATATAACCATATACACATACTCAATTTATGTAGATATATATATGTAGAAGTTGGTGTATTTGGTAAATTAATAATGATCGGTTCAGTAGTTTAGAAGTGCATCTTATATATAGAAATATATAACCATATACACATACTAAATTTATGTAGATATATATATATGTAGAATTTTGTATATTTGGTAAATTCATAATGATCGGTTCATTAGTTTTGAAGTTCATCTTATATATAGAAATATATAACCATATACACATACTAAATTTGTATAGATATATATATATGTAGAATTTTGTATATTTGGTAAATTCATAATGATCGGTTCATTAGTTTTGAAGTTCATCTTATATATAGAAATATATAACCATATACACATACTAAATTTGTATAGATATATATATATGTAGAATTTTGTATATTTGGTAAATTCATAATGATCGGTTCAGTAGTTTTGAAGTGCATCTTATATATAGAAATATATAACCATATACTGTCAGATTTTTCGTGGGTGTTAACGAAAAACCGCTCTAAACAAAAGTCATGTTACCTAGGAGAATTATCACAAAAAAAATTATAACAAGAGAGAAGGAATGGACGAGTACAAGATGTTCATGAAAGTTAAAATAAAGTTTTATTTACAAAAAAGGTAGCTTGGACTGCTTTTTTTCCAGAGCTGGAATAAATAAATTATTCCTAGATAACGTACAAAAAAAATGAAAATCAAAAAAATTACAACATCAGGATTTCTTAACATTAAAGTTATATACAACAAAAATTGACACAATCTTAAAAAGGGAGACAGATAAATAAACCTTACTTTTCGTTCGCAAAATAAGTAATCCTTTTTTTTCTTCACAAATAAAACACAATCTAAGACTATAAAGGCAGTATTCTTACAAAATCAATCAAATAGTCTCTTTTTTTCTTTACACCAAAGTTCCAATCAAAAGTAATAAAATTGACAAACCGTGCTGAAGGGCGACATAATTTCCATGGTAAAAATAACCTCCTTTTTATTTTATCGAACGTCTGTCACAAAGTTCCTTTTTTCTTTCCTTTTCTTCTATAATTTTCTTATAGCAAACCCAACGTAAGAAATACGTCACTAGAACAATCCCAATTTCAAATAAACATAATACTTGATTTTTTCACAATTTGTCCCAAATAGCATCACACGCGATCATGTGAGGATCCAATTTTCAAAGTTATCTCTTTCAAATCGATCTGCGTTGCAAGGACGATCACACTTTACGATTCTTAATCTCTGATTCAGAATCTTCTCAACAGCAAAGTATTCCAGTTCCCGGGAGCTAAGCTCTTCAACATAAGCAATTTCGTGCCCGGAGATATTTCTATCTCGTTCAAATTCTCCATAATTCTTCATTCCAAGTCTCTGACCTGAAACATCTTCAAAGGGAAATATTCGTTGACCGAAGGAAGAATATTTCATACATAAAAGGCAATTCTTGACAAGAGATACTCTATCTCTTAAATTTCTTCAAGTAGAAATTCTTCTCAAAATTTAACGTCCCAACTATGGACGGAGAAACAGTTTTTACAGGTGTCGCCTGTCAGGCGCCCAATTCTGTTCTGATTAAACTTCGCGCCAATATAAAATTGAGACAGAACTAATGCATCATTTCTAAAAATAGAAACCACGTGACACAAAATGGCGTCAACCTAACCCAACTCCTACGCAAAATAATCCATGTGACCTTCAACCTGGCACGTAAGCAAAAACCGACAGCCTTCACCCTCAAACGGTCTCAAACATAGGGAAGCAACCCATGACTTACTAGAAAATATACCGAAATTTCCACACAACTTAATCCTTACACCGTTTTAACACTTGTTCGGTTAGTTTTCTTTAAAAAATAAATTAACGTGTAACAAAAAAAGACATCCAGCTTCGTGTTGTATTTTTTGGGGACGCCTTCGGCTTTTTCCAGCCCTCTACGTAAACACCCGGAAACTACCGGCGTGATGTCGATATAAACTTGGGTCCTAATCTGTATAAGTACCCCTTAACCCTAATACCGTTTTAACACTTGTCTGGTTGGTTTTCTTTAAAAAATAAATTAACGTGTGACAAAAAAAACAAAAAAACATCCAGCTTTGTGTTGTATTTTTGGGGGACGCCTTCGGCTTTTTCCAGCCGTCTACGTAAACAACCGGAAACTACCGGCGTGATGTCGATATAAACTTGGGTCCTAATCTGTATAAGTACCCCTTAACCCTTAGACCGTTTTAACACTTGTTCGGTTATTTTTCTTTAAACAATAAATTAACGTGTAACAAAAAAAACTACCGGCGTGATGTCGATATAAACTTGGGTAAGAATCTTGGCCTTTTGGCTAAGATCAAAGTGTAGTATCTGTTCCGATGGATACTGCACGCCTGTCCTGTGCAGTTCTAAGAGGTCCACCCTCTCAGGCTTTGCCTCCCCGCTGTGGGGAGGAGTAAGTTTATTGCTTACTGTCTGAGGCGCCCCTACCGGGGAATGCCGACGGGGCTGCCCAGGCAATTTTTAAATGGCCAGAGTGCTCACCTCTCGAGCGCTGGCTTTTCAAACCCCACTTTCTCGACCCAATCTTGGGTCACATCTTACTTGTGGGAGTAAGATAAAACTGGCCTTGTGCCTAACTCCTGGGGAGGAGTAAATAAAACCCCTTAACCCTTACACTGTTTTAACACTTGTTCGGTGCACTTCAAAACTAATGAACCGATCATTATAATTTTACCAAAAATACCAAATTCTACATATATATATCTACATAAATTTAGTATGTGTATATGGTTATATATTTCTATATATAAGATGCACTTAAAAACTAATGAACCGATCATTATTAATTTACTAAATATACCAAATTCTACATATATATATATATATCTACATAAATTTAGTATGTGTATATGGTTATATATTTCTATATATAAGATGCACTTCAAAACTAATGAACCGATCATTATGAATTTACCAAATATACAAATTCTACATATATATATATCTACACAAATTTAGTATGTGTATATGGTTATATATTTCTATATACAAGATGCACTTCAAAACTAATGAACCGATCATTATGAATTTACCAAATATACCAAATTCTACATATATATATCTACATAGATTTCGTATGTGTATATGGTGATATATTTCTATATATGAGATGCACTTTAAAACTAATCAACCAATCATTAATAAGTTACCAAATATACCAAATTCTACATATATATATATCTACTTAAATTTAGTATGTGTATATGGTTATATATTTCTATATATTAGATGCCCTTCAAAACTAATGAACCAATCATTAATAATTTACCAAATATACGAAATTCTACATATATATATATATATATATACATAAATTTAGTATGTGTATATGGTTATATATTTCTATATATTAGATGCTCTTCAAAACTAATAAACCAATCATTAATAATTTACCAAATATACGAAATTCTACATATATATATATATATATATATACATAAATTTAGTATCTGTATATGGTTATATATTTCTATATATAAGAGGCCCTTCAAAACTAATGAACCAATCATTAATAATTTACCAAATATACGAAATTCTACAAAAATTGGGAAAAAGCTGTACCATAGTTAACCAAATTCGTTCAAATGTAAGTCTAACAATTCCACGTGTCAGTCAAAGCAAAAATTTCAAGGGAAAAATAATTACACAAAAATCATTCAATATCAAACATTTACCAGTTTCAAAAAATGGCAACTTAGAATACGCGGGAGATTTACAAAAATGACTCCACGTGGCGAACAAAAATGGCGTTCAGACTTCAAAACATGCAATTTTCACATAAAATACATAAAAAGGAAAAGAAAAAAAACAGTCAGCTTAAAACAGTATTAAAACCTGAACATCTCGTATTTGACTATGTTTAATTGTAGTCAAAGGAAACCAAGGCCCCGAATTCCGGGCATCATGTCTAATACACGCAATTAGGTGCCAAAAGCAGAAAGGAGATTATCACTTGAAGTAAGTTCCCTCCAGTGACTTGGGTACCAAAAAACAGCAATAGAAGAAAATTAATTTAAATCTAAACTAGTGGCAAATCTTTGAGTATTCTTTCCAATACACGAATTCTTGAACAAAAAAAAGCAGAATGCTTTTAATAGAAGAAAAATAGATACTATCCCAGCATATCGTCTGACGTTTGTCCACCAAAACGAAAATGGAATAAAAAAGCAGAATGTCGGATTTTTCGTGGGTGTTAACGAAAACCGCTCTAAACAAAAGTCATGTTACCTAGGATAATTATCACAAAAAATTATAACAAGAGAGAAAGAATGGACGAGTACAAGATGTTCATAAAAGTTAAAATAAAGTTTTATTTACAAAAAAAAGGTAGCTTGGACTGCTTTTTTTCCAGAGCTGATGGAATAAATAAATTATTCCTAGATAACGTACAAAAAAAATAAAAATAAAACAAATTACAACATCAGGATTTCTTAATATTAAAGTTATATACAACAAAAATAAGATGCACTTCAAAACTAATGAACCGATCATAATGAATTTACTAAATATACTAAATTCTACATATATATATATACATGAATTTAGTATGTGTATATGGTTATATATTTCTATATATAAGATGCACTCCAATACTAATGAACCGATCATAATAAATTTACCAAATATACCAAATTCTACATATATATATCTACATAATTTTAGTATGTGTATATGGTTATATATTTCTATATATAAGATGCACTTCAAAACTAATGAACCGATCATCATGAATTTACATAATATACCAAATTCTACATATATATACCTACATAAATTTAGTATGTGTACATGGTTATATATTTCTATATATAAGATGCACTTCAAAACTAATGAACCGATCATCATGAATTTACATAATATACCAAATTCTACATATATATACCTACATAAATTTAGTATGTGTACATGGTTATATATTTCTATATATAGGATGCACTTTAAAACTAATCAACCGATCATCATGAATTTACAAATATACCAAATTCTAAATATATATACCTACATAAATTTAGTATGTGTATATGGTTATATATTTCTCTATATAAGATGCACTTCTAAACTAATGAACCGATCATCTTGAATTTACCAAATATACCAAATTCTATATATATATATATATATCTACATGAATTTAGTATGTGTATATGGCATTATATTTCTATATATAAGATGCACTTCTAAACAAATGAACCGATCATCATAAATAAAGCAAATATACCAAATTCTTCATATATATATATCTACATAAATTTAGTATGTGTATATGGTTATATATTTCTATATATGAGGTGTACTTCAAAACTAATGAACCGATCATTATTAATTTACCAAATAAACCAAATTCTACATATATATATATACATAAATTTAGTATGTGTATATGGTTATATATTTCTATATATAATATGCACTTCAAAATTAATGAACCGATCATTATAAATTTACCAAATAAACCAAATTCTACATATATATATATATATCTATATAAATTAAATATGTGTATATGGTTATATATTTCTAAATCTAAGATGCACTTACAAAACTAATGAACCGATCATAAGGAATTTACCAAATATACCAAATTCTACATATATATATCTACATAAATTTAGTACGTGTATATGGTTATATATTTCTATATATAAGATGCACTTGAAAACTAATGAACCGATCATTATGAATTTACTAAATATACCAAATGCTACATATATATATATATATCTACATAAATTTAGTATGTGTATATGGTTATATATTTCTATATATAAGATGAACTTCTAAACTAATGAACCGATCATCATGAATTTACCAAATATACCAAATTCTACATATATATATACATCAATTAAGTATGTGCATATGGTTATATATTTCTATATACCAGATGCACTTCAAAACTAATGAACCGATCATTATGAATTTACCAAATATACCAAATTCGTCATGTATATATCTATATAAATTTAGTATGTGTATATGGTTATATATTTCTATATATAAGATGGACTTCAAAACTAATGAACCGATCATTATGAATTTAGCAAATATACCAAATTCTACATATATATATCTACATAAATTTAGTATGTGTATATGGTTATATATTTCTATATATAAGATTCACTTAAAAACTAATGAACCGATCATTATTAATTTAGCAAATATACCAAATTCTACATATATATATCTACATAAATTTAGTATGTGTATATGGTTATATATTTCGATATATAAGATGCATTTCAAAACTAATGAACCGATCATTATGAATTTACCAAATATACCAAATTCTACATATCTATATATCTATATAAATTTAGTATGTGTATATGGTTATATATTTCTATATAAAAGATGCACTTCAAAACTAATGAACCGATCATAATTAATTTACCAAATATACCAAATTCTACATATCTATATATCTATATAAATTTAGTATGTGTATATGGTTATATATTTCTAAATATAAGATGCACTTTAAAACTAATGAACCGATCATCATGAATTTACCAAATGTACCAAATGCTACATAAATATATCTACATAAATTTAGTATGTGTATATGGTTATATATTTCTATATATAAGATGCACTTCAAAACTAATGAACCGATCATTATGAATTTACCAAATATTCCAAATTCTACATATATATATATATCTACAGAAATTTAGTATGTGTATATTGTTATATATTTCCATATATAAGATGCACTTCAAAACTAATGAACCGATCATTATGAATTTACTAAATATACCAAATTGTACATATATATATATATATATATCTAAATCAATTTAGTATGTGTATATGGTTATATATTTCGATATATAAGATTCACTTAAAAACTAATGAACCGATCATTATGAATTTACCAAATATACCAAATTCTACATATATATATCTACATAAATGTAGTATGTGTATATGGTTATATATTTCTATATACCAGATGCACTTCAAAACTAATGAACCGATCATTATGAATTTACTAAATTTTCCAAATTCTACATATATATATACATAAATTTAGTATGTGTATATGGTTATATATTTCTATATACCAGATGCACTTCAAAACTAATGAACCGATCATCATAAATTTACTAAATAAACCAAATTCTACCTATATATATATCTACCTGAATTTAGTATGTGTATATTGTTATATATTTCTATATATGATATGCACTTTTTTTTTTTTTTTTTTTTTTTTACATGGTTCACCCCAAACAAGGCAGGACGCCACTGTAAACGTAAGGGGCTACTGAGAAAAAAGGAAAAGGGGGGGAAGGATTGGTGGTTCAGCTTAAATTGGGATCTGAGCAGCGAGATGTCTGTTTACATTAGTTTTAAATTTCTGCATGTCAGTACTGTCGGGGAAACAGGGGGCAGGGAGGGAGTTCCAGAGGCCAGCAGCATGAGGAAAGAAGCTATTTGAGTAGAATGCTCTCCGGCATCTGGGGACCTCCACAGTGAATGAATGAGATTTAGTAGAATGTCGAGTTAGTCTAGTGAATTTACGTCGAGGGGGCACCAGAGCAGCACACTCATCGGAGCATAATCCATTGAAGTATTTGTAAAACAAACACAAGGATGCTACATTGCGGCGATGGGACAGGGGCTGGAGCTTAGCTGACAGTGAGGGACCTATTAGGTTGACTACTCTTTTTTGGACTTTGTCAAGGAGGGAGAGACTAGTAGATGATGCACCAGCCCAGATGTGGCAACAATACTCCATGCATGGGCGAATGGTGGCTTTGTAGAGATACAGGATAATGTCAGGTGTAAGGAGTCCACTAGCACGGTAGAGGGAGCCAACCTTCTTTGCGGCAGCCTTGGCAATGTCTTCAATGTATGTGTTCCAATTCATGTTACCTGTGAAGGTTAGGCCAAGGAGTTTGAATGATGAACTCTCAGGTAGGGTGTTATTTGCCATGGCAATCGGTGGTTGGAGAGGCTTCTTGTAGTTGTTGAAGGAAAGGAGCTTTGTCTTTGCGGCATTAAAAGTCACCAACCATTTATGGCCCCAATCCACTACAGCCTGGAGGTCATCTTCTAAGGATGCAGCCATTGCCTCAGATATGATCGCGTCTGTTTTGCCAACATGGCGAGAGTAAAGCGTGGTGTCGTCAGCAAATAAACCGATCTCAGACACTATGTCATCAGGGAGATCGTTTATATAGATCAGGAACAACAAAGGTCCAAGAATAGATCCCTGGGGCACACCAGCATTTATGTCATGTTGCTTAGATGAACGGCCATCGAGGACAACCTGGATTTTTCTTTTGTTTAGGAAGGATCTAATTATATTAAGTAGTTGCCCAGTAATACCGTATGAGCGTATTTTCAGGAGAAGCCCTTTATGCCATACCTTGTCAAAGGCCTTGGATATATCAAGCGCTACTGCCCTAGCTTCACCTGCCCTGTCGAGAGTATGATACATGCGTTCAGAGATGACCGTTAGGATGTCTGCAGTAGATCGTGCTTGTCTAAACCCATACTGGCGGTCGGATAGAAGTTTAGCATTAACTAAGTGACGTACTATCGCTAGATTGATTAAGGACTCAAAGATTTTGGCAAAGATTGGCAGTAGACTGATTGGGCGGTAGTTCTGAGGGTCGGTTCTATTCCCAGTACTCTTGTAGACTGGTACCACAGAGGCAATTTTCCAGCTATCGGGGAAGCAAGATTCGGCTAGGCATTTGTTGTAGAGTTTGGAGAGAACAGGGGCCAGTTCAGCAGAGCATTTCTTTATTGCTATTACAGGTATAAGATCAGGCCCACAAGCTTTAGAGGTGTCAAGGCTTTTTATAATGTCTCTGACCTGGGATGGGGTGATGACCAGGTTATCAAGTGTGGCTTCAGTCCGCAATGGTAATTCAGGGAGAGGGTGGTTACCCGAGTCTAAAGTAGAGTTAGAAGCGAAACGCTGTGCGAGTAGTTCAGCCTTATCAGTGGCCGTGCAAACGACATCATTGTGGTTTGAAAGTGGGGGAATCGTAGATTGACCATTATTCACTACACTATTGTAGATTTTCCAGAAATCGCGAGTACCCAGTTTCTGTGACTGGATGCGTTTTTTTGTTAACTCATTATACCTTCTCTTCGCTTCGCCTATCACAGCCTTGCAATTGTTTCTTGACTCTATAAATGTATGCCTATTAGTAGCTGACTTATTGCGGCCGAATTTACGGAATGCTTGTTGCCTCTCAGAAATGGCAGCTGCACATTCCGAAGTGAACCATTGAGGAGAGTGGGGCTTGCTAAAGAATTTTCGCATGGGGACATAGGCTTCAATGCCTGCTTTGACCCATTCAGTTAATTCGTTTGCACACTGGTTGGCAGGGAGTAAGAAGGTTTCCCGCCATGGGGCGTCACTGATGTGGTCTCTGATTGACTCAAAATCAGCTTGCTCGTAGTATCTTGTTGTTTTGAGCAACGGTTCATCAGCTTTTGGACGACTTTTTAGTGTGATATGTATCATTAGCACAATGTGATCAGCATTCCCGAGTGGGCTATGAGCTTTCGTCACACAAGCCTCGGGTATTGAGGTCAAGAAGAGGTCTAGAAGTGAGGCTTGTTGATCCACACGATCGGGGATGCGGGTCGGAAAATCAACAGTCTGAGAGAGGGAGTGAGCTAAGGAGAAATTATACGTAGAGTTGCCGGCTGCGTCAGTAAGGCTGGAGAATCCTAACCAGTCGCGGTGGTGGGCATTAAAATCCCCAAATACATGTATCTGGGCATTCGAGTCAATTAAGAGTGCTCTATCTATGCTTTCAGAGACAGAGTTTAGCAGAGTACAGTCCTGGAACGACGGGGAGCGGTATAGGAAATATAAGTAACTAACGTTGTGATGTAAAGTCAATCTAAAACACATGTAGTCGTAGTCATCTGATTCTAACCTATGTTCTCTAGTCAGGGGGAGGGTGTTCCGAACTTAAAAACTAATGAACCGATCATCATGAATTTACCAAATATACCAAATTCTACATATATATATATCTACATACATGTAGTATGTGTATATGGTTATATATTTCTATATACAAGATGCACTTCTAAACTAATGAACCGATCATAATGAATTTACCAAATATTCACAATTATACGTATATATATATCTACTTAAATTTACTATGTGTATATGGTTATATATTTCTATGTATGAGATGCCCTTCAAAACTAATGAACCGATCATTATGAATTTACCAAATATACCAAATTCTACATATATATATATCTATATAAATTTCGTATGTGTATATGGTTATATATTTCTATATATAAGATGCACTTCAAAACTAATGAACCGATCATTATGAATTTACCAAATATACCAAATTCTACATATATATATATCTATATAAATTTCGTATGTGTATATGGTTATATATTTCTATATATAAGATGCACTTCAAAACTAATGAACCGATCATTATGAATTTACCAAATATACCAAATTCTACATATATATATATCTATATAAATTTCGTATGTGTATATGGTTATATATTTCTATATATAAGATGCACTTCAAAACTAATGAACCGATCATTATGAATTTACCAAATATACCAAATTCTACATATATATATATCTATATAAATTTAGTATGTGTATATGGTTATATATTTCTATATATAAGATTCACTTCAAAACTAATGAACCGATCATTATGAATTTACCAAATATTCACAATTATACGTATATATATATCTACGTAAATTTACTATGTGTATATGGTTATATATTTCTATGTATAAGATTCACTGAAAAACTAATAAACCGATCATTATGAATTTACCAAATATACCAAATTCTACATATATATATATATATATCTACATAAATTTAGTATGTGTATATAGTTATATATTTCTATATATAAGATTGACTTAAAAACTAATGAACCGATCATTATGAATTTACTAAATATTCCAAATTCTACATATATATATACATAAATTTAGTATGTGTATATGGTTATATATTTCTATATATAAGATGCACTTCAAAACTAATGAACCGATCATCATTAATTTACTAAATAAACAAAATTCTACATATATATATATCTACCTGAATTTAGTATGTGTATATTGTTATATATTTCTATATATGAGATGCACTTCAAAACTAATGAATCGATCATCACGAATTAACCAAATATACCAAATTCTACATATATATATACATAAATTAAGTATGTGTATATGGTTTTATATTTCTATATACAAGATGCACTTCTAAACTAATGAACCGATCATAATGAATTTACCAAATATACCAAATTCTACATATATATATATCTACATAAATTTAGTATGTGTATAAGGTTATATATTTCAATATATAAGAGCCACTTCAAAACTAATGAACCGATCATTATGAATTTACTAAATATACCAAATTCTACATTAATATATCTACATAAATTTAGCATGTGTATATGGTTATATATTTCTATATATGAGATTCACTTAAAAACTAATGAACCGATCATTATGAATTTACCAAATATTCACAATTATACGTATATATATATCTACATAAATTTAGTATGTGTATATGGTTATATATTTCTATATATAAGATTCACTGAAAAACTAATGAACCGATCATTATGAATTTACCAAATATACCAAATTCTACATATATATATATATATATCTACATAAATTTAGTATGTGTATATAGTTATATATTTCTATATATTAGATGCACTTAAAAACTAATGAACCGATCATTATGAATTTACTAAATATTCCAAATTATACATATATATATATATCTACATAAATTTAGTATGTGTATATGGTTATATATTTCTATATATAAGATGCACTTCTAAACTAATGAACCGATCATCATGAATTTACCAAATATACCAAATTCTACATGTATATATACATCAATTAAGTATGTGCATATGGTTATATATTTCTATATACCAGATGCACTTCAAAACTAATGAACCGATCATTATGAATTTACCAAATATACCAAATTCGTCATGTATATATCTATATAAATTTAGTATGTGTATATGGTTATATATTTCTATATATAAGATGGACTCTAAAACTAATGAACCGATCATTATGAATGTAGCAAATATACCAAATTCTACATATATATATATCTACATAAATTTAGTATGTGTATATGGTTATATATTTCTATATATAAGATTCACTTAAAAACTAATGAACCGATCATTATTAATTTAGCAAATATACCAAATTCTACATATATATATCTACATAAATTTAGTATGTGTATATGGTTATATATTTCGATATATAAGATGCATTTCAAAACTAATGAACCGATCATTATGAATTTACCAAATATACCAAATTCTACATATCTATATATCTATATAAATTTAGTATGTGTATATGGTTATATATTTCTATATAAAAGATGCACTTCAAAACTAATGAACCGATCATAATTAATTTACCAAATATACCAAATTCTACATATCTATATATCTACATAAATTTAGTATGTGTATATGGTTATATATTTCCATATATAAGATGCACTTCAAAACTAATGAACCGATCATTATGAATTTACTAAATATACCAAATTGTACATATATATATATATATATATATATATATCTAAATCAATTTAGTATGTGTATATGGTTATATATTTCGATATATAAGATTCACTTAAAAACTAATGAACCGATCATTATGAATTTACCAAATATACCAAATTCTACATATATATATCTACATAAATGTAGTATGTGTATATGGTTATATATTTCTATATACCAGATGCACTTCAAAACTAATGAACCGATCATCATAAATTTACTAAATAAACCAAATTCTACATATATATATATCTACCTGAATTTAGTATGTGTATATTGTTATATATTTCTATATATGATATGCACTTAAAAACTAATGAACCGATCATCATGAATTTACCAAATATACCAAATTCTACATATATATATATCTACATACATGTAGTATGTGTATATGGTTATATATTTCTATATACAAGATGCACTTCTAAACTAATGAACCGATCATAATGAATTTACCAAATATTCACAATTATACGTATATATATATCTACTTAAATTTACTATGTGTATATAGTTATATATTTCTATGTATGAGATGCACTTCAAAACTAATGAACCGATCATTATGAATTTACCAAATATACCAAATTCTACATATATATATATCTATATAAATTTCGTATGTGTATATGGTTATATATTTCTATATATAAGATGCACTTCAAAACTAATGAACCGATCATTATGAATTTACCAAATATACCAAATTCTACATATATATATATCTATATAAATTTCGTATGTGTATATGGTTATATATTTCTATATATAAGATGCACTTCAAAACTAATGAACCGATCATTATGAATTTACCAAATGTACCAAATCTTACATTAATATATCTACATAAATTTAGTATGTGTATATGGTTATATATTTCTATATATAAGATTCACTTCAAAACTAATGAACCGATCATTATGAATTTACCAAATATTCACAATTATACGTATATATATATCTACGTAAATTTACTATGTGTATATGGTTATATATTTCTATGTATAAGATTCACTGAAAAACTAGTAAACCGATCATTATGAATTTACCAAATATACCAAATTCTACATATATATATATATATATCTACATAAATTTAGTATGTGTATATAGTTATATATTTCTATATATAAGATTCACTTAAAAACTAATGAACCGATCATTATGAATTTACTAAATATTCCAAATTCTACATATATATATACATAAATTTAGTATGTGTATATGGTTATATATTTCTATATATAAGATGCACTTCAAAACTAATGAACCGATCATCATTAATTTACTAAATAAACAAAATTCTACATATATATATATCTACCTGAATTTAGTATGTGTATATTGTTATATATTTCTATATATGAGATGCACTTCAAAACTAATGAATCGATCATCACGAATTAACCAAATATACCAAATTCTACATATATATATACATAAATTAAGTATGTGTATATGGTTTTATATTTCTATATACAAGATGCACTTCTAAACTAATGAACCGATCATAATGAATTTACCAAATATACCAAATTCTACATATATATATATCTACATAAATTTAGTATGTGTATAAGGTTATATATTTCAATATATAAGAGCCACTTCAAAACTAATGAACCGATCATTATGAATTTACTAAATATACCAAATTCTACATTAATATATCTACATAAATTTAGCATGTGTATATGGTTATATATTTCTATATATGAGATTCACTTCAAAACTAATGAACCGATCATTATGAATTTACCAAATATTCACAATTATACGTATATATATATCTACATAAATTTAGTATGTGTATATGGTTATATATTTCTATATATAAGATTCACTGAAAAACTAATGAACCGATCATTATGAATTTACCAAATATACCAAATTCTACATATATATATATATATATCTACATAAATTTAGTATGTGTATATAGTTATATATTTCTATATATTAGATGCACTTAAAAACTAATGAACCGATCATTATGAATTTACTAAATATACCAAATGTTACATGTATATATCTATATAAATTTAGCATGTGTATATGGTTATATATTTCTATATATAAGATTCACTTATTACTAATGAACCGATCATAATGAATTTACATAAAATACAAAATTCTACATAAATATATCTACATAAATTAAGTATGTGTATATGGTTATATATTTCTATTTATGATTCACTGAAAAACTAATGAACCGATCATTATTAATTTACCAAATATACCAAATTCTAAATATATATATCTACGAAAATTTAGTATGTGTATATTGATATATATTTCCATATATAAGATGCACTTCAAAACTAATGAACCGATCATCATGAATTTACTAAATATACCAAATTTTACATATATATATCTACAGATATTTAGTATGTGTATATGGTTATATATTTCTATATATAAGATGCACTTCAAAACTAATGAACCGATCATTATTAATTTACCAAATATACCAAATTCTACATCTATATATATTCACATAAATGTAGTATGTGTATATGGTTATATATTTCTATATATGAGATGCACTTCAAAACTAATGAACCGATCATTATTAATTTACCAAATATACCAAATTCTACATCTATATATATCTATATAAATTTAGTATGTGTATATGGTTATATATTTCTATATATAAGATGCACTTCAAAACTAATGAACCGATCATTATAAATTTACCAAATATACCAAATTCTACATATATATATATACATAAATTAAGTGTGTGTATATGGTGATATATATATATATATATAGGATGCACACTAAAACTAATTAACAGATCATTATGAATTAAACAAATATACCAAATTCTACATATATATATCTACATAAATTTAGTATGTGTATATGGTTGTATATTTCTATATATAAGATAAACTTCTAAACTATTTAACAGATCATTATTAATTTTCCAAATATACTAAATTCTACATATATATATATATCTACATAAATTTAGTACGTGTATATGGTTATATATTTCTATATATAAAATGCACTTCCAAACTAATGAACTGATCATTATGAATTTACCAAATATACAAAATTCTACATAAATATATCTACATACATTCAGTATGTGTATATGGTTATATATTTCTATATATAAAATGCATTCCAAACTAATGAACTGATCATTATGAATTTACCAAATATACCAAATTCTATATATATATATATATATATATCTACATCAATTTAGTATGTGTATATCGGTATATATTTCTATATATAAGATGCACTTCAAAACTAATGAACCGATTATTATGAATTGACCAAATATACCAAATTCTACATATATATATCTACATAAATTTAGTATGTGTATATGGTTATGTATTTCTATATATAATATGGACTTGTAAACTAATGAACCGATCATTATAAATTTACCAATATACAAAATTCTACATATATATATATCTACATAAATTTAGTATGTGTATATGTTTATATATTTCTATATATAAGATTGACTTCTAAACTAATGAACCGATCATTATGAATTAACCAAATATACCAAATTCTACATATATATATCTACATAAATTTAATATGTGTATATGGTTATATATTTCTATATATAAGATGCACATCTAAACTAATGAACCGATCATTATTAATTCACCAAATATACCAAATTCTACATAAATATATCTACATATATTTAGTATGTGTATATTGTTATATATTTATATATATAAGATGGACTTCAAAACTAATGAACCGATAATTATGAAATTACCAAATATACCAAATTCTACATATATATATATATATATATATCTACATAAATTTAGTATGTGTATATGGTTATATATTTCTATATATAAGATGGACGTCAAACCTAATGAACCGATCATTATGAATTTACCTAATATACCAAATTCTACATTTATATATATCTACATAAATTTTGTATGTGTATATGGTTATATATTTCTATATAAAAGATTAAGTTCAAAACTAATGAACCGATCATTATGAATTTTCCAAATACACCAAAGTCTACATATATATATCTACATAAATTCAGTATGTCTATATGCTTATATATTTCTATATATAAGATGCACTTCAAAACTAATGAACCGATCATTATGAATTTACCAAATATACCAAATGATACATATATATATATACACAAACTTAGTACGTGTATATGGTTATATATTTCTATATATAAGATGCACTTCAAAACTAATGAACCGATCATCACGAATTTACCAAATATACCAAATTCTACATATATATATTTACATAAATTTAGTATGTGTATATTGTTATATATTTCTATATACAAGAATCTTCTTCAAAACTAATGAACCGATCATAATGAACTTAACAAATATACCAAATTCTACATATACATATCTACATAAATTAAGAATGTGTATATGGTTATGTATTTCTATATATAAGATGCACTTTAAAACTAATTAACCGATCATCATAAATTTACCAAATATACCAAATTCTACATATTTATATCTACATGAATTGAGTATTTGTATATGGTTATATATTTCTATATATAAGATGCACTTCAAAACTAATGAACCGATCATAATGAATTTACCAACTATACCAAGGTCTACGTATATATATACATAAATTGAGTATGTGTATATGTTTATATATTCTTATATATAAGATGCACTTCAAAACTAATGAACCGATCATAATGAATTTACCAAATATACCAAATTCTACATATATACATCTATATAAATTTAGTAATTTTATATGGTTATTGTTGTTGGGTACAAATCACCCCTATTGAAGAACTAAGGGAAGCAACCATCTATAATAAATACCATGGTTGCAAAGACTCAAACAGAGGACATTCCTATTCATGTTTTACCGCATGGTAGGAATCCGGTCATCTCCTACCACATTTAGTGGCGTTACTGTATTGCTATGAATAAATACATTGTATATTTTAAGCTGTCACAATTTGTGGTTGTTGTCTTTGTGACCCCTAGCACGGGTCTACAACACTGGCGACGAGAAATTTAGTAAAGAACAAACGTGAGGATTTTGATTTTATACCAGTCACGACAAACTGGCTACCAGGATTACTCAAGAAAGTTACCGGATCATTCGACAAAAAAAACTGAATAACGAAGATTCGGGCAAGGATTTACTTGAAAAAAAAAAAAAAAAAAGTCTTATCTTGCTGTTGAAAAAAAAAGCCACAAGAAGCCTAAACTACGAGTGAAAACGGAACTCATAAATGGCGTGGAGTTACGACAACTGAAAAAAAACAAAAAAACGACTCAATGTTTCAGTAAGTACAAAAAAAAAATTGTTCGTTCTAAAAAGATTGTCTTAAAAAGGCATTAGCATTGAAAAACAAAATTAAAAAGTTACGTCGGATTTTTCTGATTAAAATAAATTTTTCTCTGACTGACTGGCACGTTGAAAAAAACAACACTTTCGACAAGCAGGTACGGCATAACACTTTGTGTTAATGAGAAAATATGATATTTCTGTTACGCACTTAAAGCGGAAATTATGGCCAATATTTAAATAAATGCTATGAACTCGTTTTTTTTCACAAAAAAAACAAACTAATTTTTTGTAAAAGGAAAAAAAAGTGTACGTTCAACAAGGATTTGAACTAAATACTTACACGTTACGAAAAGAAAATTGAAGAAAAAAAAAAAGGTCAAAACTTTTTTCTGTATAAACACAAACGCTGAATTATTTTCTAGTGGAAAATTGCCACACAAGGAAAAAATAAATTAAGGAAATACTCGTCAATCTAACCAGATACAAAAATTGTAAAAGTTTTTTTTGTAGAGTTGGTACTATAGAAAAAGAATTGGTTTGTTTCTGAAAACGCTTTTTTGTCATAAAAAAAAAAAAAAAAATGGAGAATTTTTCAAAACAGATTTTGGAAATTATAAAACTTCAACAAAATCAACAATTAGAACTTGAAAAAAGGTTTCGAGAAGAACAATTGATAGTACAGAAACAAAATGACGAGAAGCAGTTAAGTTTAATGAAATACTTCGAGGAAAAACAGGGAAGAGAAAGAAAAGAAATGATGAAATATGCCGCGGAAGAAAAGAAAGAAATGAACGAACAAATATTGGAATTGAAAAAATTACATTTAGAGCATCAAAACCAATCAGATAAAAAAATGGATTTCTTAACGCAAGTTTTAATGAATAAGGACAACGGACAGGAAAACAGTACGGCTTTTTCGCAAAATGTGATCTGGTCAGCCATTGATACATTTCGCTATGCTCCTGAGGAAGACCTAACGTTTGAAACATACTTCAGAAGATTTGAAGACTTATTCAAGATTGATTGTGGTTCATGGACGGATCAAAAGAAGGTTCGTTTATTACTACGGAAGTTGGGTGCATCCGAACATAACAAATTCGTGGATTATATTTTGTCAAGAAAAACCAACGAATTGTCGTTTGACGAGGCAGTCAAACTGTTAATGGAGTTATACTGTCCAAAGACAAGCCTTTTCCATAAAAGATGGAAATGTATGAATATTACACATAAGGAAAATCAGGATTATACGACTTTTGCGTCTATAGTTAATAAAAACTGTGACGACTTCAAGTTGTCATCATTAACGGCAGATAATTTTAGATGCCTAATATTCACACAAGGTTTGATAGCCACAAAAGACGCCGATATTAGACGTCGTGCTCTAAATAAACTGGAATTAGAACCTGATTTAACGCTTCAGAAACTGGCTGAAGATTGTCAACGGTTCGTGGCAGTGAAACAAGATTCCCGAAACATAGAGGAAGCAGGTATCGCTCACATTAAAAAGATACGCTCCAAAAATAAAGGACACTCACCCGCCAGCTATTACCAACCAAGAGGCAAAAAGAACCCTTCACAAAATTATCAGGATAGACAAAAGCCTAGGACCCCTTGTAGTAAATGTGGAGGACCTCATGGGTACAATGCATGTTGGTACCATAAGAAAATAACGTGTGACCTATGCAAACGAGCAGGGCACAAGGCCTCATATTGCAGAGCAAAAGTAGGAAAAAAGAACTACATAAAAACTGCAAAAAGGGACCCATCACCAACAGAGAACATAAGGAAATATGTTACGGTGAGAATCGGAGATAGAGAAGTAAATCTGCAACTCGATTCAGGGTCAGATATATCGATTATAAATGTTCACACGTGGAAGAAATTAGGTAAGCCCACGATGATGAAGACGAATAAAATCGCAAGATCGGTAACTGGTCAAAAGATACATTTTGAAGGTGAATTAATTATTAATGTTTCACTAAAAAGAAAGACAAAAAAGCTAAAAGTATTCGTTCTTAGGAACACATCAAATTTATTTGGATCTGACTGGATCCAAGAATTTGAATTATGGGACTCGCCAATGAGTGATTTTTGTCAAAAAGTCGAAAATTTAACGGCCGAAGCCGACAAACTAACAAAAAGATCTAAAAACATCTTTTCCAAGTGTTTTTTCTGAAAAGCTTGGATGCTGCACGAAAATAAAAGCGAGATTCGAATTGCTGGATGAAGCAAAACCAATATTCAAAAAACCACGTAGCGTACCGTTCGCTTCAAGAGAAAAAATTGAAGAAGAATTGGAAAGACTAGTTAACACAGGGATTTTGACCCATATTAACTATAGTAAGTGGGCAGCCCTCACCGTATACATAAAAAAAAAATCAAAAGAAATCAGAGTATGCGCAGATTTCTCTACCGGATTGAATGCATCGCTCAAGGACCACCACTATCCGTTACCAAATCCAGAGGAAGTATTCGCTAAGTTAAATGGCGGAAAAATCTTTTCCAAAATAGACTTAAGCGAGGCGTATCTATAGATACCAGTAGAAGACAGTAGTTCAAAACTTTTGTGTATCTCAACACACATAGGTCTTTTTAAATTCAATAGATTAGCATTTGGGATAAAAGTAGCACCTGCTATTTTCCAACAGGTAATTGACACTTTGCTAAGCGGTTTGGATTTTTCAATAGGCTATCTGGACGATATTCTCATACGTAGTCAAAATGTTGAACAACATAGAGATCATGTATTTCAAGTGTTTGACAGAATAAAAGAATACGGCTTCACTTTGAAGGAGGCAAAATGTGAATTTTTTTTGGAACAAATAAAATACCTGGGTCATATATTAAATAAGGACGGGAGAAAACCCGACCTGGATAGGTCCACAGCAATAAAAGACATGCCAGAGCCTCAAAATGTAACTACATTGCAAAGTTTTTTAGGGCTCGTTAACTATTATCAAACTTTTATTAAGAATATGCATAAATTGCGCGCGCCTTTGAATGAACTATTAAAAAAGGACAAAAAATGGAACTGGACGCCGGAGTGCTAGTCGGCGTTTAAGCAGTTAAAAGATGTACTAACATCAGATTTATTTCTGATTCATTTCAATCCGGAACAAGAGATTATTGTCGCAACTGACGCAAGTGCTTATGGAATAGGGGCATGCATTCTACATAAAATGCCAGATGGGTCCACTAAACCGATCGCCCATGCGTCGAGAACCTTACTGCCAGCCGAGAAGAATTATTCCCAAATTGAGAAGGAAGCACTGGGGATCATATTCGGAGTTACAAAATTCCACCGTTTTTTACATGGTCGAAAATTCAAATTACAAACTGATCACAAGCCGCTTATAACCATTTTCGGTTCAAAAAAAGGGATACCAACTTACTCAGCCAACAGACTGCAAAGATGGGCGACCATCCTGCTAAATTACGATTTTAGTATGGAATTTCTTGCATCTGCGAAGTTAGGTCACGCTGACGGATTGTCGCGATTAATCCCGAAATCAAGGGAACCGCTGGAGGACACAGTAATAGCGTCACTACAAAGTGAAAAGGACTATACACAAATACTGTGCAATACGATCAGGGAATTACCAGTGACTTTGAAAGATATAATAAGGGAGGCTGAAGAAGATAGTTTCATCAAAGAAACGAAACAAAAAATGCAATCAGATGAATCGGCGGCGGAAGTTTATTCTATGTGCAATGAGGTACTGTTGTACCGAGAAAGGGTGGTAATCCCAGCCACGCTGAGGAAAAATATTTTAAAGGATTTTCATACGGGGCACCCTGGGGCTACTAGAATGAAGAGCCTCATGAGGTCTTACGTTTACTGGAAGAGCATGGACACCGATATTGAAGACATGGTAAAGTCGTGTAAGGGATGCGCATTGGCTGCAAAAGCGCCCCCAATACAATTTAGCCCGTGGCCTAAAGCTGACCATCTATGGTCAAGGATACACGTGGACTTTGCAGGTCCATTGGAGGTAAACTATTACTTAATAGTTGTTGATAGCTTTTCAAAATGGCCTGAGGTATTTAGATGCAAGAGTCCAACAACGGATTTTACAATCAGTGCTCTTCACGAATTGTATGCTAGGTTTGGTGTGGTCGATTGTTTGGTGTCGGACAATGGCACGCAATTCACGTCAGCAGATTTTAAAAGTTTCTGCGAGGATTTCCAGGTCAACCACATAACAACGCCAACCTACCATCCTCGATCGAACGGTCAGGCAAAGAGGTTCGTGGACACGCTAAAAAGAGCCCTGAAAAAAGCTAAAGGAACGCCCTCAGGAAAGGCGTTACAACAGTTTTTACAGGTGTACCGAATTACGCCAAATGAAAGTGCTCCATCAAAGATGTCGCCGGCAGAGTTAATGTTTGCGAGGAAAATTAGACCGGTCTTCGAGAAACTTTTGCCTAAACAGGTCAAACCGCCGAATACTACAGTTCCTAAAAAGATGTATTTACCTGGGGAAAAGGTATTTTTCCAGGTACATAAAAATAATAGTATGATGTGGGAACTAGGAAAGGTCAAGCAGATGATCGGGCGGATGGTTTACATAATCGAAGGTCCAAAATTCACTCACAAGAAGCATTTGAACCAAATTCGGAAACGTGTCACTGATGACGACAGACAACCTCCTGTTGAACAAGAAGTAATGGATCATATATATGACACGTTCGACCTGGTAACACCACAAGCAGCCGAACAACGACGGTCTTCCAGAAAAAGAAAAAGGATCGATCCCATAGCGATCAATCCCAGGAAAAAGAGCTATACGATCATTCCAGGGGAATGAAAAGCTCGGGAGGGGGGTGTTGTGGGGTACAAATCACCCCTATTGATAAACAAAAGGGAAGCAACCATCTATAATAAATACCATGGTTGCAAAGACTCAAACAGAGGACATTCCTATTCATGTTTTACCGCATGGTAGGAATCCGGTCATCTCCTATCACATTTAGTGGCGTTACTGTATTGCTATGAATAAATACATTGTATATTTTAACCTGTCACAATTTGTGGTTGTTTCTTTGTGACCCCTAGCACGGGTCTACAACAGTTATATATTTCTATATATAAGATGCACTTCAAAACTAATGAACCGATCATCATGAATTTACCAAATATACCAAATTCTACATATATACATCTACATAAATTTAGTATGTGTATATGGTTATATATTTCTATATATAAGATGCACTTCAAAACTAATGAACCGATCATAATGAATTTACCAAATATACCAAATTTTACCTATATATATCTACATAAATTTAGTATGTGTATATGGTTATATATTTCTATATATAATATGCACTTAAAACTAATGAACCGATCATTATGAATTTATCAAATATACCAAATTCTACGTTGTAATCTACATGAATTTAGTATGTGTATATGGTTATATATTTGCATATATTAGATGCACTTCAAAACTAATGAACTGATCATTATGAATTTACCAAATATACAAAATTTCTATATATAAGATTCACTTCAAATCTAATGAACCGATCATCATGAATTTACCAAATATACCAAATTCTACATATATATATCTACATAAATTTACTATGTGTATATGGTTTTATATTTCTATATATAAGATTCACTTCCAATCTAATGAACCGATCATCATGAATTTACCAAATTCTACATATATATATACATAAATTAAGTATGTGTATATGGTTATATATTTCTATATATAAGATTCACTTAAAAACTAATAAACCGATCATTATGAATTTACCAAATATACCAAGTTCTACATATATATATATATATCTACATAAATTTAGTATGTGTATATGGTTATATATTTCTATATATAAGATGCACTTCAAAACTAATGAACCAATCATTATTAATTTACCAAATATACCAAATTCTACATATATATATATATATATATATATATATATATATATATATATATATATATATCTACATGAATTCAGTATGTGTATATGGTTATATATTTCTATATATAAGATGCACTTAAAAACTAATGAACAGATCATTATTAATTTACCAAATATACCAAATTCTACATATATATATATATATATATATATATATATATATATATATATATATATATATATATATATATATATATTCGTAAATAAACGTTTGCTTCACTAAAGTGTTCCCCATATATATTTTAATCACACAATATAGAGACTAAAATACAACTCACTTTTGGGATTGAGTTATATTTGCAAATCAAAATGTTGGTTAATAAATGTTTGTTTCTCAAAGATTTTCATCATATATATTTTAATCACACAATATGAAAACTAAAATACAACTAACTTTTGAGATTGAGTTATGTTTTCAAATCAAAATGTTGGTTAATAAACGTTTGTTTCTCTAAGATTTTCCTCATATATATTTTAATCACACAATATAGCAACTAAAATACAACTAACTTTTGGGATGGTTTTGTTTTTAAATCAACATGCTGGTTAATAAACGTTTGTTTCTCTAAGATTTTCCTCATATATATTTTACCCACGCATTATAGAGACTAAAATACAACAAACTTCTATAGTAGTAAATCTTATATATAGAAATGTATTACCATATACACATACTAAATTAGTGTAGATATATATATATGTAGACTTTGTTATATTTGGTAAATTCATGATGAGCGGTTCATTAGTTTTGAAGTGCATCTTTTATATAGAAATATATAAACATATACACATACTAAATTTATGTAGATATATATATATGTAGTAATGTTTTCAAATCAAAATGTTGGTTAATGAACGTTTGTTTCACTAAGATTTTCCTCATATATATTTTAATCACACAATATAGAGACTTATAATACAACTCACTTTTGTTTTGGTTTTGTTTTCAAATCTAAATGTTGGTTAATAAACGTTTTTTTCTCGAAGAGTTTCCTCATATATATTTTAATCACACAATATATTTCTATATATAAGATGCACTTCAAAACTAATTAACTGATCATCATTTATTTACCAAATATACAAAATTCTACATATATATATATATATACATAAATTTAGTATGTGTATATGGTTTTATATTTCTATATATAGGATGCACTTCAAACCTAATGAACCGATCATTATTAATTTACCAAATATACCAAATTCTACATATATATATATATATATATATATATATATATATATATATCTACATAAATTCAGTATGTGTATATGGTTATATATTTCTATATATAAGATGCACTTCAAAACTAATGAACAGATCATTATTAATTTACCAAATATACCAAATTCTACATATATATATATATATATATATATATATATATATATATATATATATATATATATCTACATTATTTTAGTATGTGTATATGCTTATATATTTCTGTATATAAGATTAACTTCTAAACTAATTAACCGATCATTATACATTTACCAAATATACCAAATTCTACATATATATATCTACTTAAATTTAGTATGTGTATATGGTTATATATTTCTATATATAAGATGCACTTCAAAACTATTGAACCAATCATTAATAATTTACCAAATATACCAAATTCTACATATATATATATCTACATAAATTTAGTATGTGTATATGGTTATATATTTCTATATATAAGATTCACTTCAAAACTAATGAACCGATCATTATGAATTTACCAAATTTACCAAATATACCAGTGTATATGGTTATATATAGGTACGTGCAAAATCAATGACCGATTCCAAAAATGAAAAAAACATTTGACCCCCCTTCACACTTAAATTCAGGAAATCAACCAATTTTACTGAAATTTTCAATGTTTATTAATCAACAATCACGGAATATAATGAAAACATTTTTTTTTTTAAGGCTTAGTGAAAATGTATTATTTTTAAAAAAGAAAATACACTTTTTAGTAAAGTTATATTTTTATATATTAATAAAAAAAAAATGCATGATTTTTTAAATGTTTATTATGTAAATAAAGCATCGTAGATGTTAACAATACATTTTTTGGTGCTTCTTGCTTAAAAGTCCGAAAAAAAGATTTCTTTGTCTTTTAATGTTTAAGAGGTAAATAAGGGGCAGTAACTCTTAATTGTAATTTTGAGTCAGACTTTATCGTTAATTTCTATCAAGCCTGATATTCTCTTCAACTGGAATCATGGATTTGAAATTGTTCCAGTTTGAAGACGTACTATATTTTACTTCAGAAAAAGCAAAACAGATAGATTTTTTGCAAGCGCATGGACTTATTTCTGGAGAAGAGACCTGTAATTGTGGGCATAACATGCGACTTGTGCCATCACGAGTAAAAAACCCAAGTATAAACAAAATAAATGCGTAAATTTTCAATAAAATCTTAAATTTTCCATTTATGTATACTTTGTTGTTCATTTATTACTAATTAATTTTCAAAATCTTAAATTTTCCATTTACGTATACTTTGTTGTTCATTTATTACTAATTAATTGAATGTGGCAGTAAATTACGTTACATGTAATAACAACAGTTGATAAGAGTTACTGCCCCTTATTTACCTCTTAAACATTAAAAGACAAAGAAATTTTTTTTTCGGACTTTTAAGCAAGAAACACCCATTTTTTTTTCAAAATATTTTGTATATATTACGAAAAAGGCCCCTAAATACAGTGTTAATAAAATCACTATAACTCGAAGAAAAATGTATTTTTGAATTAGCGATATCATTATTGATATCATTATTGAATAAAGCATATTTTCACATATTTTCACCAAAAAAATAATATAATTGCAAAAAATATTTCATGTGATTTTAATGATTAGAGTTTTTGGAAAAATTAAAAAAATGCGACATAATTATATTTCCCTTTCCAGCGCAAGAAATTTTTTTTTATAATCTTGAAAATAAACCAAAAATTGACAAATTTGAAATCCAGCAACTTAACGAAAAAAAGAATTAAGAAAATTGAATAATATCTACTAACAATGAACTTTGATTGGTATGGTAGCCCTGTTCTGCAATAACCAGGTGGGATTAAGCCTTCCAACAACAACTCACTTTTACACCGCACTTAATTTTTTTTTTTTAGAGATTCAACAATTTCGTTTATTTCACAATTCATCGTCAATTATTTGGAAAGATTTGTATTTGTTTTGTCTTTTTTTCATTAATAAATATTTAAGTTAAAAACAATTATTTATTAATAAATAAAGAGAATTCAAACATGACATTTTCTTTCAAAATTGAATTCTGTTTATCAATAAATAAGTGTTTTAACTTTTTTTCAATGAATAAATTGTCAGTGTAGTCATTGACTTTAATTTACTTTTTCACACTTAAAATAAAAAAATAAAACACTTTATTTTTAAAAGAATCAATGTAATTTATCGTTACGACACGTTAAGAATAAATCGAGTAACTAAAGTTTTAAATCATGTAAAAAAAAATTGATAAAGTTGACGCAGTTCGTAACGTAAAAATATTTTTAACATTTAAAAAATAGTTTTATTTCAAATTCTAAGGAAAAACACTGGTAAACAGACGTCATCAATAATTTCAGAGTATTACGAAATTAAAAACGGAACCTTTTCAGTTAAAAATGAAATAAGATCTTAATTGCGTACACTCACAAATAATTAAATAAGCATTTCCTTTTTATTATAACAAAATAAGGGTACTTAAATTTGTTTATAACCTTAAAAAGAATAAAGAAATTAATGTATAATAATTTTTAAACTTCTATAAACTATTATTACATTTTTATATATAAAGTTAAAAATTATAAATTATGACATTTTTGTCTTCCATATATTTTGCATAGCAATAGTCAATTTGTAAACAACGTCCTTTTCCGATGAAGTTATGGCGGATTTTACTCATTTGTCACATTTGAAGGGATAATTTTGCTAATTTTTAGTCAAACGTTGGATTTATTTTTTTTAATTCAGTGTCTTATGACTTTAATTTAATAATTATCTTTGAAATAGTTCCCAAAAACTTATATTTATCTTTTAAGGGATTTTTACAAGTAATTTTTTCACAATTCAAAATTCATTAATTTTTTGGGGCTTTTGACTGTCGTAATTATATATTTTATTATAATTTATTTTTCACACGTAAATATGCAGTTTTTTTCGTTTAGAGATTAAGTTTTATCTTTCAAACACAATCAAAGTTTACACGGAAATTAATTAAATAATTAATGATAAGCGCTCTTTAATTAGCATAGTCCATACAAGAGGCGGCCATTTTTGCACATACCTAGTAATATATTTGTATATATAAGATTCCCTTCTAAACTAATGAACCGATCATTATGAATTTACTAAATATACAAAATTCTACCTCTTAACCCTAACACAGTTTTAACACTTGTTCGGTTAGTTTTCTATAAAAAATAAATTAACGTGTAAGAAGAAAAAAAGAAAAACATCCAACTTCGTGTTGTATTTTTTGGAGAAGCATTCGTCTTTTTCCAGCCGTCTACGTAAACACCCGGAAACTACCGGCGCCATGTCGATACAAACTTTGGTCCTAATCTGTATAAGTACCCCTTAAGCCTAACACCGTTTTAACACTTGTTCGGTTAAAGTTTTCTTTAAAAAATAAATTAACGTGTAACAAAAAAAACAATAACATCCAGCCTCGTGTTGAATTGTTGGGGGACGCAAACGACCGACTTTTCATTCGGTATTTTCTAGCCGTCTACGTAAACACCCTGACATTACCGGCGCCATGTCGATACAAACTTGGGTTCTAATCTGTATAAGTACGCCTTAACCCTTACACCGTTTTAACACTTGTTCAGTTAGTTTTCTTTAAAAAATAAATTAACGTGTGATAAAAAAAACAAAAAACATCTAGCCTCGTGTTGTATTTTTTGGGGACGAAAACGACCGACTTTTCAATCGGCTTTTTCTAGCCGTCTACGTAAACACCCGGAAACTACCGGCGCCATGTCGATATAAACTTGATTCCTAATCTGTATGAGTACCCCTTAACCCTTACACCGTTTTAACACTTGTACGGTTAGTTTTCTTTAAAAAAAAAAATTAACGTGTCACAAAAAAAACAAAAAACATCCAGCTTCGTGTTGTATTTTTTGGGGACGCATTCGGTTTTTCCAGCCGTCTACGTAAACACCCGGATGAAAAATCAAGAAAACTATGAATTCTGTTGATTTAGGTTAGGGTTAGGGTCAGGGTTAGGGTAAGGGTTAGGGTTAGGGTTAGGGTTAGGGTAAGGGTTAGGGTAAAGATGAAATATCAAGAAAACTATGAATTTTGTTGATTTAGGTTAGGGTTAGGGTTAGGGTCAGGGTTAGGGTTAGGGTAAGGGTTAGGGTAAGGGTTAGGGTAAGGGTTAGGGTAAAGATGAAATATCAAGAAAACTATGAATTTTGTTGATTTAGGTTAGGGTTAGGGTTAATGTTAGGGTTAGGGTTAGGGTAAAGATGAAATATCAAGAAAACTATGAATTTTGATTGATTTAGGTTAGGGTTAGGGTCAGGGTTAGGGTTAGGGTTAGGGTAAGGGTAAGGGTTAGGGTTAGGGTAAGGGTTAGGGTAAGGGTTAGGGTAAGGGTTAGGGTAAAGATGAAATATAAAGAAAACTATGAATTTTGTTGATTTCGGTAAGGGTTAGGGTTAAGATTAGGGTTAGGGTAAAGATGAAATATCAAGAAAACTATGAATTTTGTTGATTAAGGTTAGGGTTAGGGTTAGGGTTAGGGTTAGGGTTAGAGTAAAGATGAAATATCAAGAAAACTATGAATTTTGTTGATTAAGGTTAGGGTTAGGGTAAGGGTTAGGGTAAAGATGAAATATCCAGAAAACTATGAATTTTGTTGATTAAGGTTAGGGTTAGGGTTAGGGTTAACATGAAATATCAAGAAAACTATGAATTTTGTTTATTAAGGTTAGGGTTAGGGTTAGGGTTAGGGTAAAGATGAAATATCAAGAAAACTATGAATTTTGTTGATTAGGGTTAGGGTTAGGGTTAGGGTTAGGGTAAAGATGAAATATCAAGAAAACTATGAATTTTGTTGATTAGGGTAAGGGTTAGGGTTAGGGTTAGGGTAAAGATGAAATATCAAGAAAACTATGAATTTTGTTGATTAAGGTTAGGGTTAGGGTTAGGGTTAGGGTAAAGATGAAATATCAAGAAAACTATGAATTTTGTTGATTAAGGTTAGGGTTAGGGTTAGGGTTAGGGTAAAGATGAAATATCAAGAAAACTATGAATTTTGTTGATTAAGGTTAGGGTTAGGGTATGGGTTAGGGTTAGGGTAAAGATGAAATATCAAGAAAACTATGAATTTTGTTGATTAAGGTTAGGGTTAGGGTTAGGGTTAGGGTTAGGGTAAAGATGAAATATCAAGAAAACTATGAATTTTGTTGATTAAGGTTAGGGTTAGGGTATGGGTTAGGGTTAGGGTAAAGATGAAATATCAAGAAAACTATGAATTTTGTTGATTAAGGTTAGGGTTAGGGTTAGGGTTAGGGTAAAGATGAAATATCAAGAAAACTATGAATTTTGTTGATTAAGTTTAGGGTTAGGGTTAGGGTTAGGGTTAGGGTAAAGATGAAATATCAAGAAAACTATGAATTTTGTTGATTAAGGTTAGGGTTAGGGTTAGGGTTAGGGTAAAGATGAAATATCAAGAAAACTATGAATTTTGTATATTAAGGTTAGGGTTAGGGTTAGGGTTAGGGTTAGGGTAAAGATGAAATATCAAGAAAACTATGAATTTTGTATATTAAGGTTAGGGTTAGGGTTAGGGTTAGAGTTATGGTAAAGATGAAATATCAAGAAAACTATGAATTTTGTATATTAAGGTTAGGGTTAGGGTTAGGGTTAGGGTTAGGGTAAAGATGAAATATCAAGAAAACTATGAATTTTGTATGTTAAGGTTAGGGTTAGGGTTAGGGTTAGAGTTATGGTAAAGATGAAATATCAAGAAAACTATGAATTTTGTTGATTAAGGTTGGGGTTAGAGTTAGGGTTAGGGTAAAGATGAAATATCAAGAAAACTATGAATTTTGTTTATTAAGTTTAGGGTTAGGGTTAGGGTTAGGGTTAGGGTAAAGATGAAATATCAAGAAAACTATGAATTTTGTTGATTAAGGTTAGGGTTAGGGTTAGGGTTAGGGTAAAGATGAAATATCAAGAAAACTATGAATTTTGTATATTAAGGTTAGGGTTAGGGTTAGGGTTAGGGTTAGGGTAAAGATGAAATATCAAGAAAACTATGAATTTTGTTGATTAAGGTTAGGGTTAGGGTTAGGGTTAGGGTAAAGATGAAATATCAAGAAAACTATGAATTTTGTTGATTAAGGTTAGGGTTAGGGTTAGGGTAAAGATGAAATATCAAGAAAACTATGAATTTTGTTGATTAAGGTTAGGGTTAGGGTTAGGGTTAGGGTAAAGATGAAATATCAAGAAAACTATGAATTTTGTTGATTAAGGTTAGGGTTAGGGTTAGGGTAAAGATGAAATATCAAGAAAACTATGAATTTTGTTGATTAAGGTTAGGGTTCGGGTTAGGGTTAGGGTTAAGATGAAATATTAAGAAAACTATGAATTTTGTTGATTTCGGTAAGGGTTAGGGTTAGGGTTAGGGTTAGGGTAAAGATGAAATATCAAGAAAACTATGAATTTTGTTGATGAGGGTTAGGGTTAGGGTTAGGGTCAGGGTTAGGGTAAAGATGAAATATCAAGAAAACTATGAATTTTGATTGATTAAGGTTAGGGTTAGGGTTAGGGTTAGGGTAAAGATGAAATATCAAGAAAACTATGAATTTTGATTGATTTAGGTTAGGGTTAGGGTTAGGGTTAGGGTCAGGGTTAGGGTAAAGATGAAATATCAAGAAAACTATGAATTTTGTTGATTAAGGTTAGGGTTAGGGTTAGGGTTAATGTTAGGGTTAAGGTTAGGGTTAGGGTTAGGGTTAGGGTAAAGATGAAATATCAAGAAAACTATGAATTTTGTTGATTAACGTTAGGGTTAGAGTTAGGGTTAGGGTAAAGATGAAATATCAAGAAAACTATGAATTTTGTTGATTAGGGTTAGGGTTAGGGTTAGGGTAAAGATGAAATATCAAGAAAACTATGAATTTTGTTGATTAGGGTTAGGGTTAGGGTTAGGGTTAGGGTAAAGATGAAATATCAAGAAAACTATGAATTTTGTATATTAAGGTTAGGGTTAGGGTTAGGGTAAAGATGAAATATCAAGAAAACTATGAATTTTGTATATTAAGGTTAGGGTTAGGGTTAGGGTTAGAGTTATGGTAAAGATGAAATATCAAGAAAACTATGAATTTTGTATATTAAGGTTAGGGTTAGGGTTAGGGTTAGGGTTAGGGTAAAGATGAAATATCAAGAAAACTATGAATTTTGTATATTAAGGTTAGGGTTAGGGTTAGGGTTAGAGTTATGGTAAAGATGAAATATCAAGAAAACTATGAATTTTGTTGATTAAGGTTGGGGTTAGAGTTAGGATTAGGGTAAAGATGAAATATCAAGAAAACTATGAATTTTGTTGATTAAGTTTAGGGTTAGGGTCAGGGTAAGGGTTAGGGTAAAGATGAAATATCAAGAAAACTATGAATTTTGTTGATTAAGGTTAGGGTTAGGGTTAGGGTTAGGGTAAAGATGAAATATCAAGAAAACTATGAATTTTGTTGATTAGGGTTAGGGTTAGGGTTAGGGTTAGGGTAAAGATGAAATATCAAGAAAACTATGAATTTTGTTGATTAGGGTTAGGGTTAGGGTTAGGGTTAGGGTAAAGGTGAAATATCAAGAAAACTATGAATTTTGTTGATTAAGGTTAGGGTAAGGGTTAGGGTTAGGGTAAAGATGAAATATCAAGAAAACTATGAATTTTGTTGATTAAGGTTAGGGTTAGGGTTAGGGTTAGGGTTAAGATGAAATATTAAGAAAACTATGAATTTTGTTGATTTCGGTAAGGGTTAGGGTTAGGGTTAGGGTTAGGGTAAAGATGAAATATCAAGAAAACTATGAATTTTGTTGATTAAGGTTAGGGTTAGGGTTAGGGTTAGGGTAAAGATGAAATATCAAGAAAACTATGAATTTTGTTGATGAGGGTTAGGGTTAGGGTTAGGGTTAGGGTAAAGATGAAATATCAAGAAAACTATGAATTTTGTTGATTAAGGTTAGGGTTAGGGTTAGTGTTAGGGTTAGGGTTAGGGTAAAGATGAAATATCAAGAAAACTATGAATTTTGATTGATTAAGGTTAGGGTTAGGGTTAGGGTTAGGGTAAAGATGAAATATCAAGAAAACTATGAATTTTGTTGATTAAGGTTAGGGTTAGGGTTAGTGTTAGGGTTAGGGTTAGGGTAAAGATGAAATATCAAGAAAACTATGAATTTTGATTGATTTAGGTTAGGGTTAGGGTTAGGGTTAGGGTCAGGGTTAGGGTAAAGATGAAATATCAAGAAAACTATGAATTTTGTTGATTAAGGTTAGGGTTAGGGTTAGGGTTAATGTTAGGGTTAAGGTTAGGGTTAGGGTTAGGGTTAGGGTAAAGATGAAATATCAAGAAAACTATGAATTTTGTTGATTAACGTTAGGGTTAGGGTTAGGGTTAGGGTAAAGATGAAATATCAAGAAAACTATGAATTTTGTTGATTAGGGTTAGGGTTAGGGTTAAGGTTAGGGTAAAGATGAAATATCAAGAAAACTATGAATTTTGTTGATTAGGGTTAGGGTTAGGGTTAAGGTTAGGGTAAAGATGAAATATCAAGAAAACTATGAATTTTGATTGATTTAGGTTAGGGTTAGGGTAAGGGTTAGGGTAAAGATGAAATATCAAGAAAACTATGAATTTTGTTGATTAAGGTTAGGGTTAGGGTTAGGGTTAGGGTAAAGATGAAATATCAAGAAAACTATGAATTTTGTTGATTAGGGTTAGGGTTAGGGTTAGGGTAAAGGTGAAATATCAAGAAAACTATGAATTTTGTTGATTAAGGTTAGGGTTAGGGTTAGGGTAAAGATGAAATATCAAGAAAACTATGAATTTTGTTGATTAAGGTTAGGGTAAGGGTTAGGGTAAAGATGAAATATCAAGAAAACTATGAATTTTGTTGATTAAGGTTAGGGTTAGGGTTAGGGTTAGGGTTAAGATGAAATATTAAGAAAACTATGAATTTTGTTGATTTCGGTAAGGGTTAGGGTTATGGTTAGCGTTAGGGTAAAGATGAAATATCAAGAAAACTATGAATTTTGTTGATGAGGGTTAGGGTTAGGGTTAGGGTAAAGATGAAATATCAAGAAAACTATGAATTTTGATTGATTAAGGTTAGGGTTAGGGTTAGGGTTAGGGTAAAGATGAAATATCAAGAAAACTATGAATTTTGATTGATTAAGGTTAGGGTTAGGGTTAGGGTTAGGGTAAAGATGAAATATCAAGAAAACTATGAATTTTGATTGATTTAGGTTAGGGTTAGGGTTAGGGTTAGGGTCAGGGTTAGGGTACAGATGAAATATCAAGAAAACTATGAATTTTGTTGATTAAGGTTAGGGTTAGGGTTAGGGTTAATGTTAGGGTTAAGGTTAGGGTTAGGGTTAGGGTTAGGGTAAAGATGAAATATCAAGAAAACTATTAATTTTGTTGATTAACGTTAGGGTTAGGGTTAGGGTTAGGGTAAAGATGAAATATCAAGAAAACTATGAATTTTGTTGATTAGGGTTAGGGTTAGGGTTAGGGTAAAAATGAAATATCAAGAAAACTATGAATTTTGTTGATTAGGGTTAGGGTTAGGGTGAGGGTTAGGGTAAAGATGAAATATCAAGAAAACTATGAATTTTGTATATTAAGGTTAGGGTTAGGGTTAGGGTTAGGGTAAAGATGAAATATCAAGAAAACTATGAATTTTGTATATTAAGGTTAGGGTTAGGGTTAGGGTTAGAGTTATGGTAAAGATGAAATATCAAGAAAACTATGAATTTTGTATATTAAGGTTAGGGTTAGGGTTAGGGTTAGGGTTAGGGTAAAGATGAAATATCAAGAAAACTATGAATTTTGTATATTAAGGTTAGGGTTAGGGTTAGGGTTAGAGTTATGGTAAAGATGAAATATCAAGAAAACTATGAATTTTGTTGATTAAGGTTGGGGTTAGAGTTAGGGTTAGGGTAAAGATGAAATATCAAGAAAACTATGAATTTTGTTGATTAAGTTTAGGGTTAGGGTCAGGGTTAGGGTTAGGGTAAAGATGAAATATCAAGAAAACTATGAATTTTGTTGATTAAGGTTAGGGTTAGGGTTAGGGTTAGGGTAAAGATGAAATATCAAGAAAACTATGAATTTTGTTGATTAGGGTTAGGGTTAGGGTTAGGGTAAAGGTGAAATATCAAGAAAACTATGAATTTTGTTGATTAAGGTTAGGGTTAGGGTTAGGGTTAGGGTAAAGAAGAAATATCAAGAAAACTATGAATTTTGTTGATTAAGGTTAGGGTTAGGGTTAGGGTTAGGGTTAGGGTAAAGATGAAATATCAAGAAAACTATGAATTTTGTTGATTAAGGTTAGGGTTAGGGTTAGGGTAAAGATGAAATATCAAGAAAACTATGAATTTTGTTGATTAAGGTTAGGGTTAGGGTTAGGGTTAGGGTTAAGATGAAATATTAAGAAAACTATGAATTTTGTTGATTTCGGTAAGGGTTAGGGTTAGGGTTAGGGTTAGGGTAAAGATGAAATATCAAGAAAACTATGAATTTTGTTGATTAAGGTTAGGGTTAGGGTTAGTGTTAGGGTTAGGGTTAGGGTAAAGATGAAATATCAAGAAAACTATGAATTTTGATTGATTAAGGTTAGGGTTAGGGTTAGGGTTAATGTTAGGGTTAAGGTTAGGGTTAGGGTTAGGGTTAGGGTAAAGATGAAATATCAAGAAAACTATGAATTTTGTTGATTAACGTTAGGGTTAGGGTTAGGGTTAGGGTAAAGATTAAATATCAAGAAAACTATGAATTTTGTTGATTAGGGTTAGGGTTAGGGTTAGGGTAAAGATGAAATATCAAGAAAACTATGAATTTTGTTGATTAGGGTTAGGGTTAGGGTTAAGGTTAGGGTAAAGATGAAATATCAAGAAAACTATGAATTTTGTTGATTAGGGTTAGGGTTAGGGTTAAGGTAAGGGTAAAGATGAAATATCAAGAAAACTATGAATTTTGATTGATTTAGGTTAGGGTTAGGGTAAGGGTTAGGGTAAAGATGAAATATCAAGAAAACTATGAATTTTGTTGATTAAGGTTAGGGTTAGGGTTAGGGTTAGGGTAAAGATGAAATATCAAGAAAACTATGAATTTTGTTGATTTAGGTTAGGGTAAGGGTTAGGGTTAGGGTTAGGGTAAAGATGAAATATCAAGAAAACTATAGATTTTGTAGATTAGGGTTAGGGTTAGGGTTATGGTTAGGGTTAGGGTAAAGATGAAATATCAAGAAAACTATGAATTTTGTTGATTAAGGTTAGGGTTAGGGTTAGGGTTAGGGTAAAGATGAAATATCAAGAAAACTATGAATTTTGTATATTAAGGTTAGGGTTAGGGTTAGGGTTAGAGTTATGGTAAAGATGAAATATCAAGAAAACTATGAATTTTGTATATTAAGGTTAGGGTTAGGGTTAGGGTTAGGGTTAGGGTAAAGATGAAATATCAAGAAAACTATGAATTTTGTATATTAAGGTTAGGGTTAGGGTTAGGGTTAGAGTTATGGTAAAGATGAAATATCAAGAAAACTATGAATTTTGTTGATTAAGGTTGGGGTTAGAGTTAGGATTAGGGTAAAGATGAAATATCAAGAAAACTATGAATTTTGTTGATTAAGTTTAGGGTTAGGGTCAGGGTTAGGGTTAGGGTAAAGATGAAATATCAAGAAAACTATGAATTTTGTTGATTAAGGTTAGGGTTAGGGTTAGGGTTAGGGTAAAGATGAAATATCAAGAAAACTATGAATTTTGTTGATTAAGGTTAGGGTTAGGGTTAGGGTTAGGGTAAAGATGAAATATCAAGAAAACTATGAATTTTGTTGATTAGGGTTAGGGTTAGGGTTAGGGTTAGGGTAAAGGTGAAATATCAAGAAAACTATGAATTTTGTTGATTAAGGTTAGGGTTAGGGTTAGGGTAAAGAAGAAATATCAAGAAAACTATGAATTTTGTTGATTAAGGTTAGGGTTAGGGTTAGGGTTAGGGTAAAGATGAAATATCAAGAAAACTATGAATTTTGTTGATTAAGGTTAGGGTTAGGGTTAGGGTAAAGATGAAATATAAAGAAAACTATGAATTTTGTTGATTAAGGTTAGGGTTAGGGTTAGGGTTAGGGTTAAGATGAAATATTAAGAAAACTATGAATTTTGTTGATTTCGGTAAGGGTTAGGGTTAGGGTTAGGGTTAGGGTAAAGATGAAATATCAAGAAAACTATGAATTTTGTTGATTAAGGTTAGGGTTAGGGTTAGGGTTAGGGTAAAGATGAAATATCAAGAAAACTATGAATTTCGTTGATTAAGGTTAGGGTTAGGGTTAGGGTTAGTGTTAGGGTTAGGGTTAGGGTAAAGATGAAATATCAAGAAAACTATGAATTTTGATTGATTAAGGTTAGGGTTAGGGTTAGGGTAAAGATGAAATATCAAGAAAACTATGAATTTTGTTGATTAAGGTTAGGGTTAGGGTTAGGGTTAATGTTAGGGTTAAGGTTAGGGTTAGGGTTAGGGTTAGGGTAAAGATGAAATATCAAGAAAACTATGAATTTTGTTGATTAAGGTTAGGGTTAGGGTTAGGGTTAATGTTAGGGTTAAGGTTAGGGTTAGGGTTAGGGTTAGGGTAAAGATGAGATATCAAGAAAACTATGAATTTTGTTGATTAGGGTTAGGGTTAGGGTTAAGGTTAGGGTAAAGATGAAATATCAAGAAAACTATGAATTTTGTTGATTAGGGTTAGGGTTAGGGTTAGGGTTAGGGTTAGGGTAAAGATGAAATATCAAGAAAACTATGAATTTTGATTGATTTAGGTTAGGGTTAGGGTAAGGGTTAGGGTAAAGATGAAATATCAAGAAAACTATGAATTTTGTTGATTAAGGTTAGGGTTAGGGTTAGGGTTAGGGTAAAGATGAAATATCAAGAAAACTATGAATTTTGTTGATTTAGGTTAGGGTAAGGGTTAGGGTTAGGGTTAGGGTAAAGATGAAATATCAAGAAAACTATGAATTTTGTTGATTAAGGTTAGGGTTAGGGTTAGGGTAAAGATGAAATATCAAGAAAACTATGAATTTTGTTGATTAAGGTTAGGGTTAGGGTTAGGGTTAGGGTAAAGATGAAATATCAAGAAAACTATGAATTTTGTTGATTTAGGTTAGGGTAAGGGTTAGGGTTAGGGTTAGGGTAAAGATGAAATATCAAGAAAACTATGAATTTTGTTGATTAGGGTTAGGGTTAGGGTTAGGGTAAAGGTGAAATATCAAGAAAACTATGAATTTTGTTGATTAAGGTTAGGGTTAGGGTTAGGGTAAAGATGAAATATCAAGAAAACTATGAATTTTGTTGATTAATGTTAGGGTTAGGGTTAGGGTAAAGATGAAATATCAAGAAAACTATAAATTTTGTTGATTAAGGTTAGGGTTAGGGTTAGGGTTAGGGTTAAGATGAAATATTAAGAAAACTATGAATTTTGTTGATTTCGGTAAGGGTTAGGGTTAGGGTTAGGGTTAGGGTAAAGATGAAATATCAAGAAAACTATGAATTTTGTTGATTAAGGTTAGGGTTAGGGTTAGGGTTAGGGTAAAGATGAAATATCAAGAAAACTATGAATTTTGTTGATGAGGGTTAGGGTTAGGGTTAGGGTTAGGGTTAGGGTAAAGATGAAATATCAAGAAAACTATGAATTTTATTGATTAAGGTTAGGGTTAGGGTAAGGGTTAGGGTAAAGATGAAATATCAAGAAAACTATGAATTTTGATTGATTTAGGTTAGGGTTAGGGTTAGGGTTAGGGTCAGGGTTAGGGTAAAGATGAAATATCAAGAAAACTATGAATTTTGTTGATTAGGGTTAGGGTTAGGGTTAGGGTTAGTGTAAAGATGAAATATCAAGAAAACTATGAATTTTGTTGATTTAGGTTAGGGTTAGGGTAAGGGTTAGGGTAAAGATGAAATATCAAGAAAACTATGAATTTTGTTGATTAAGGTTAGGGTTAGGGTTAGGGTTAGGGTAAAGATGAAATATCAAGAAAACTATGAATTTTACTGATTAAGGTTAGGGTTAGGGTTAGGGTTAGGGTTAGGGTAAAGATGAAATATCAAGAAAACTATGAATTTTACTGATTAAGGTTAGGGTTAGGGTTAGGGTTAGGGTTAGGGTTAGGGTAAAGATGAAATATCAAGAAAACTATGAATTTTGTTGATTAGGGTTAGGGTTAGGGTTAGGGTTAGTGTAAAGATGAAATATCAAGAAAACTATGAATTTTGTTGATTAGGGTTAGGGTTAAGGTTAGGGTTAGGGTAAAGATGAAATATCAAGAAAACTATGAATTTTGTTGATTAGGGTTAGGGTTAGGGTTAGGGTTAGGGTAAAGATGAAATATCAAGAAAACTATGAATTTCGTTGATTAAGGTTAGGGTTAGGGTTAGGGTTAGGGTTAGGGTAAAGATGAAATATCAAGAAAACTATGAATTTTGTTGATTAGGGTTAGGGTTAGGGTTAGGGTTAGGGTAAAGATGAAATATCAAGAAAACTATGAATTTTGTTGATTAAGGTTATGGTTAGGGTTAGGGTAAAGATGAAATATCAAGAAAACTATGAATTTTGTTTATTAAGGTTAGGGTTAGGGTTAGGGTTAGGGTAAAGATGAAATATCAAGAAAACTATGAATTTTGTTGATGAGGGTTAGGGTTAGGGTTAGGGTTAGGGTTAGGGTAAAGATGAAATATCAAGAAAACTATGAATTTTATTGATTAAGGTTAGGGTTAGGGTAAGGGTTAGGGTAAAGATGAAATATCAAGAAAACTATGAATTTTGATTGATTTAGGTTAGGGTTAGGGTTAGGGTTAGGGTCAGGGTTAGGGTAAAGATGAAATATCAAGAAAACTATGAATTTTGTTGATTAAGGTTAGGGTTAGGGTTAGGGTTAATGTTAGGGTTAAGGTCAGGGTTAGGGTTAGGGTTAGGGTAAAGATGAAATATCAAGAAAACTATGAATTTTGTTGATTAGGGTTAGGGTTACGGTTAGGTTTAGGGTAAAGATGAAATATCAAGAAAACTATGAATTTTGTTGATTAGGGTTAGGGTTAGGGTTAGGGTAAAGATGAAATATCAAGAAAACTATGAATTTCGTTGATTAAGGTTAGGGTTAGGGTTAGGGTTAGGGTTAGGGTAAAGATGAAATATCAAGAAAACTATGAATTTTGTTGATTAGGGTTAGGGTTAAGGTTAGGGTTAGGGTAAAGATGAAATATCAAGAAAACTATGAATTTTGTTGATTAAGGTTAGGGTTAGGGTTAGGGTAAAGATGAAATATCAAGAAAACTATGAATTTTGTTTATTAAGGTTAGGGTTAGGGTTAGGGTTAGGGTAAAGATGAAATATCAAGAAAACTATGAATTTTGTTGATGAGGGTTAGGGTTAGGGTTAGGGTTAGGGTTAGGGTAAAGATGAAATATCAAGAAAACTATGAATTTTATTGATTAAGGTTAGGGTTAGGGTAAGGGTTAGGGTAAAGATGAAATATCAAGAAAACTATGAATTTTGATTGATTTAGGTTAGGGTTAGGGTTAGGGTTAGGGTCAGGGTTAGGGTAAAGATGAAATATCAAGAAAACTATGAATTTTGTTGATTAAGGTTAGGGTTAGGGTTAGGGTTAATGTTAGGGTTAAGGTCAGGGTTAGGGTTAGGGTTAGGGTAAAGATGAAATATCAAGAAAACTATGAATTTTGTTGATTAGGGTTAGGGTTACGGTTAGGTTTAGGGTAAAGATGAAATATCAAGAAAACTATGAATTTTGTTGATTAGGGTTAGGGTTAGGGTTAGGGTTAGGGTAAAGATGAAATATCAAGAAAACTATGAATTTCGTTGATTAAGGTTAGGGTTAGGGTTAGGGTTAGGGTTAGGGTAAAGATGAAATATCAAGAAAACTATGAATTTTGTTGATTAGGGTTAGGGTTAGGGTTAGGGTAAGGGTAAAGATGAAATATCAAGAAAACTATGAATTTTGTTGATTAGGGTTAGGGTTAGGGTTAGGGTCAGGGTTAGGGTAAAGATGAAATATCAAGAAAACTATGAATTTTGTTGATTAAGGTTAGGGTTAGGGTTAGGGTTAATGTTAGGGTTAAGGTCAGGGTTAGGGTTAGGGTTAGGGTAAAGATGAAATATCAAGAAAACTATGAATTTTGTTGATTAACGTTAGGGTTAGGGTTAGGGTTAGGGTAAAGATGAAATATCAAGAAAACTATGAATTTTGTTGATTAGGGTTAGGGTTAGGGTTAGGGTAAAGATGAAATATCAAGAAAACTATGAATTTTGTTGATTAGGGTTAGGGTTAGGGTTAAGGTTAGGGTAAAGATGAAATATCAAGAAAACTATGAATTTTGATTGATTTAGGTTAGGGTTAGGGTAAGGGTTAGGGTAAAGATGAAATATCAAGAAAACTATGAATTTTGTTGATTAAGGTTAGGGTTAGGGTTAGGGTTAGGGTAAAGATGAAATATCAAGAAAACTATGAATTTTACTGATTAAGGTTAGGGTTAGGGTTAGGGTTAGGGTTAGGGTAAAGATGAAATATCAAGAAAACTATGAATTTTACTGATTAAGGTTAGGGTTAGGGTTAGGGTTAGGGTTAGGGTTAGGGTAAAGATGAAATATCAAGAAAACTATGAATTTTGTTGATTAGGGTTAGGGTTAGGGTTAGGGTTAGTGTAAAGATGAAATATCAAGAAAACTATGAATTTTGTTGATTAGGGTTAGGGTTAAGGTTAGGGTTAGGGTAAAGATGAAATATCAAGAAAACTATGAATTTTGTTGATTAGGGTTAGGGTTAGGGTTAGGGTTAGGGTAAAGATGAAATATCAAGAAAACTATGAATTTCGTTGATTAAGGTTAGGGTTAGGGTTAGGGTTAGGGTTAGGGTAAAGATGAAATATCAAGAAAACTATGAATTTTGTTGATTAGGGTTAGGGTTAGGGTTAGGGTTAGGGTAAAGATGAAATATCAAGAAAACTATGAATTTTGTTGATTAAGGTTAGGGTTAGGGTTAGGGTAAAGATGAAATATCAAGAAAACTATGAATTTTGTTTATTAAGGTTAGGGTTAGACTTAGGGTTAGAGTAAAGATGAAATATCAAGAAAACTATGAATTTTGTTGATTAAGGTTAGGGTTAGGGTTAGGGTAAAGATGAAATATCAAGAAAACTATGAATTTTGTTGATTGAGGTTAGGGTTAGGGTTAGGGTTAGAGTTATGGTAAAGATGAAATATCAAGAAAACTATGAATTTTGTTGATTAAGGTTGGGGTTAGGGTTAGGATTAGGGTAAAGATGAAATATCAAGAAAACTATGAATTTTGTTGATTAAGTTTAGGGTTAGGGTTAGGGTTAGGGTTAGGGTAAAGATGAAATATCAAGAAAACTATGAATTTTGTTGATTAAGGTTAGGGTTAGGGTTAGGGTTAGGGTAAAGATGAAATATCAAGAAAACTATGAATTTTGTTGATTAAGGTTAGAGTTAGGGTTAGGGTTAGGGTAAAGATGAAATATCAAGAAAACTATGAATTTTGTTGATTAAGGTTAGGGTTATGGTTAGGGTTAGGGTTAGGGTTAGGGTAAAGATGAAATATCAAGAAAACTATGAATTTTGTTGATTTAGGTTATGGTTAGGGTTAGGGTTAGGGTTAGAGTAAAGATGAAATATCAAGAAAACTATGAATTTTGTTGATTAAGGTTAGGGTAAGGGTTAGGGTTAGGGTAAAGATGAAATATCAAGAAAACTATGAATTTTGTTGATTTCGGTTAGGGTTAGGGTTAGGGTTAGGGTAAAGATGAAATATCTAGAAAACTATGAATTTTGTTGATTAAGGTTAGGGTTAGGGTTAGGGTTAGGGTAAAGATGAAATATCAAGAAAACTATGAATTTTGTTGATTAAGGTTAGGGTAAGGGTTAGGGTCAGGGTAAAGATGAAATATCAAGAAAACTATGAATTTTGTTGATTTCGGTTAGGGTTAGGGTTAGGGTTAGGGTAAAGATGAAATATCTAGAAAACTATGAATTTTGTTGATTTCGGTTAGGGTTAGGGTTAGGGTTAGGGTAAAGATGAAATATCTAGAAAACTATTAATTTTGTTGATTAAGGTTAGGGTTAGGGTTAGGGTTAGGGTAAAGATTAAATATCAAGAAAACTATGAATTTTGATTGATTTAGGTTAGGGTAAGGGTTAGGGTCAGGGTAAAGATGAAATATCAAGAAAACTGTGAATTTTGTTGATTAAGGTTAGGGTTATGGTTAGCGTTAGGGTAAAGATGAAATATCAAGAAAACCATGAATTTTGTTGATAAGGGTTAGGGTAAAGATGAAATATCAAGAAAACTATGAATTTTGTTGATTAAGGTTACGGTTAGGGTTAGGGTTAGGGTTAGGGTAAAGATGAAATATCAAGAAAACTATGAATTTTGTTTGATTAAGGTTAGGGTTTGGGTTAGGGTAAAGATGAAATATCAAGAAAACTATGAATTTGGTTGATTAGGGTTAGGGTTAGGGTTAGGGTTAGGGTAAAGACTAAATATCAAGAAAACTATGAATTTTGTTGATTAAGGTTAGTGTTAGGGTTAGGGTAAAGATGAAATATCAAGAAAACTATGAATTTTGTTGGTTAGGGTTAGGGTTAGGGTAAAGATGAAATATCAAGAAAACGATGAATTTTGTTGATTAACGTTAGGGTTAGGGTTAGGGTAAAGATGAAATATCAAGAAAACTATGAATTTTGTTGGTTAGGGTTAGGGTTAGGGTAAAGATGAAATATCAAGAAAACTATGAATTTTGTTGATTAGGGTTAGTGTTAGGGTTAGGGTTAGGGTTAGGGTAAAGATGAAATATCAAGAAAACTATGAATTTTGTTGATTAGGGTTAGGGTTAGGGTTAGGGTTAGGGTTAGGGTAAAGATGAAATATCAAGAAAACTATGAATTTTGTTGATTAAGGTTAGGGTTAGGGTTAGGGTAAAGATGAAATATCAAGAAAACCCTGAATTTTGTTGATTAGGGTTAGGGTTAGGGTTAGGGTTAGGGTTAGGGTAAAGATGAAATATCAAGAAAACTATGAATTTTGTTGATTAAGGTTAGGGTTAGGGTTAGGGTTAGGGTAAAGATGAAATATCAAGAAAACTATGAATTTTGTTGATTAGGGTTAGTGTTAGGGTTAGGGTTAGGGTAAAGATGAAATATCAAGAAAACTATGAATTTTGTTGATTAAGGTTAGGGTTAGGGTTAGGGTTAGGGTTAGGGTAAAGATGAAATATCAAGAAAACTATGAATTTTGTTGATTAAGGTTAGGGTTAGGGTTAGGGTAAAGATGAAATATCAAGAAAACTATGAATTTTGTTGATTAGGGTTAGTGTTAGGGTTAGGGTTAGGGTTAGGGTAAAGATGAAATATCAAGAAAACTATGAATTTTGTTGATTAGGGTTAGTGTTAGGGTTAGGGTTAGGTTTAGGGTAAAGATGAAATATCAAGAAAACTATGAATTTTGTTGATTAAGGTTAGGGTTAGGGTTAGGGTTAGGGTAAAGATGAAATATCAAGAAAACTATGAATTTTGTTGATTAGGGTTAGTGTTAGGGTTAGGGTTAGGGTTAGGGTAAAGATGAAATATCAAGAAAACTATGAATTTTGTTGATTAGGGTTAGTGTTAGGGTTAGGGTTAGGTTTAGGGTAAAGATGAAATATCAAGAAAACCCTGAATTTTGTTGATTAGGGTTAGGGTTAGGGTTAGGGTTAGGGTAAAGATGAAATATCAAGAAAACTATGAATTTCGTTGATTAAGGTTAGGGTTAGGGTTAGGGTTAGGGTTAGGGTAAAGATGAAATATCAAGAAAACTATGAATTTTGTTGATTAGGGTTAGGGTTAGGGTTAGGGTTAGGGTAAAGATGAAATATCAAGAAAACTATGAATTTTGTTGATTAAGGTTAGGGTTAGGGTTAGGGTAAAGATGAAATATCAAGAAAACTATGAATTTTGTTGATTAGGGTTAGAGTTAGGGTTATGGTTAGGGTAAAGATGAAATATCAAGAAAACTATGAATTTTGTTGGTTAGGGTTAGGGTTAGGGTTAGGGTTAGGGTAAAGATGAAATATCAAGAAAATTATGAATTTTGTTGATTAAGGTTAGGGTTAGGGTTAGGGTTAGGGTAAAGATGAAATATCAAGAAAACCCTGAATTTTGTTGATTAGGGTTAGGGTTAGGGTTAGGGTTAGGGTAAAGATGAAATATCAAGAAAACTATGAATTTTGTTGATTAAGGTTAGGGTTAGGGTTATGGTTAGGGTAAAGATGAAATATCAAGAAAACTATGAATTTCGTTGATTAAGGTTAGGGTTAGGGTTAGGGTTAGGGTTAGGGTAAAGATGAAATATCAAGAAAACTATGAATTTTGTTGATTAGGGTTAGGGTTAGGGTTAGGGTTAGGGTTAGGGTAAAGATGAAATATCAAGAAAACTATGAATTTTGTTGATTAAGGTTAGGGTTAGGGTTATGGTTAGGGTAAAGATGAAATATCAAGAAAACTATGAATTTCGTTGATTAAGGTTAGGGTTAGGGTTAGGGTTAGGGTTAGGGTAAAGATGAAATATCAAGAAAACTATGAATTTTGTTGATTAGGGTTAGGGTTAGGGTTATGGTTAGGGTAAAGATGAAATATCAAGAAAACTATGAATTTTGTTGATTAAGGTTAGGGTTAGGGTTAGGGTTAGGGTTAGGGTAAAGATGAAATATCAAGAAAACTATGAATTTTGTTGATTAGGGTTAGGGTTAGGGTTAGGGTTAGGGTAAAGATGAAATATCAAGAAAACTATGAATTTTGTTGATTAAGGTTAGGGTTAGGGTTAGGGTAAAGATGAAATATCAAGAAAACTATGAATTTTGTTGATTAGGGTTAGAGTTAGGGTTAGGGTTAGGGTTAGGGTAAAGATGAAATATCAAGAAAACTATGAATTTTGTTTATTAAGGTTAGGGTTAGGGTTAGGGTTAGGGTAAAGATGAAATATCAAGAAAACCCTGAATTTTGTTGATTAGGGTTAGTGTTAGGGTTAGGGTTAGGGTTAGGGTAAAGATGAAATATCAAGAAAACTATGAATTTTGTTGATTAAGGTTAGGGTTAGGGTTAGGGTTAGGGTAAAGATGAAATATCAAGAAAACTATGAATTTTGTTGATTAGGGTTAGTGTTAGGGTTAGGGTTAGGGTTAGGGTAAAGATGAAATATCAAGAAAACTATGAATTTTGTTGATTAGGGTTAGTGTTAGGGTTAGGGTTAGGTTTAGGGTAAAGATGAAATATCAAGAAAACCCTGAATTTTGTTGATTAGGGTTAGGGTTAGGGTTAGGGTTAGGGTTAGGGTAAAGATGAACTATCAAGAAAACTATGAATTTCGTTGATTAAGGTTAGGGTTAGGGTTAGGGTTAGGGTTAGGGTAAAGATGAAATATCAAGAAAACTATGAATTTTGTTGATTAGGGTTAGGGTTAGGGTTAGGGTTAGGGTAAAGATGAAATATCAAGAAAACTATGAATTTTGTTGATTAGGGTTAGTGTTAGGGTTAGGGTTAGGTTTAGGGTAAAGATGAAATATCAAGAAAACCCTGAATTTTGTTGATTAGGGTTAGGGTTAGGGTTAGGGTTAGGGTTAGGGTAAAGATGAAATATCAAGAAAACTATGAATTTCGTTGATTAAGGTTAGGGTTAGGGTTAGGGTTAGGGTTAGGGTAAAGATGAAATATCAAGAAAACTATGAATTTTGTTGATTAGGGTTAGGGTTAGGGTTAGGGTTAGGGTTAGGGTAAAGATGAAATATCAAGAAAACTATGAATTTTGTTGATTAAGGTTAGGGTTAGGGTTAGGGTAAAGATGAAATATCAAGAAAACTATGAATTTTGTTGATTAAGGTTAGGGTTATGGTTAGGGTAAAGATGAAATATCAAGAAAACTATGAATTTTGTTGGTTAGGGTTAGGGTTAGGGTTAGGGTTAGGGTAAAGATGAAATATCAAGAAAACCCTGAATTTTGTTGATTAGGGTTAGGGTTAGGGTTAGGGTTAGGGTTAGGGTAAAGATGAAATATCAAGAAAACTATGAATTTTGTTGATTAAGGTTAGGCTTAGGGTTAGGGTTAGGGTTAGGGTAAAGATGAAATATCAAGAAAACCCTGAATTTTGTTGATTAGGGTTAGGGTTAGGGTTAGGGTTATGGTTAGGGTAAAGATGAAATATCAAGAAAACTATGAATTTCGTTGATTAAGGTTAGGGTTAGGGTTAGGGTTAGGGTTAGGGTAAAGATGAAATATCAAGAAAACTATGAATTTTGTTGATTAGGGTTAGGGTTAGGGTTAGGGTTAGGGTTAGGGTAAAGATGAAATATCAAGAAAACTATGAATTTTGTTGATTAAGGTTAGGGTTAGGGTTATGGTTAGGGTAAAGATGAAATATCAAGAAAACTATGAATTTCGTTGATTAAGGTTAGGGTTAGGGTTAGGGTTAGGGTTAGGGTAAAGATGAAATATCAAGAAAACTATGAATTTTGTTGATTAGGGTTAGGGTTAGGGTTAGGGTTAGGGTAAAGATGAAATATCAAGAAAACTATGAATTTTGTTGATTAAGGTTAGGGTTAGGGTTAGGGTAAAGATGAAATATCAAGAAAACTATGAATTTTGTTGATTAGGGTTAGAGTTAGGGTTAGGGTTAGGGTTAGGGTAAAGATGAAATATCAAGAAAACTATGAATTTTGTTTATTAAGGTTAGGGTTAGGGTTAGGGTTAGGGTAAAGATGAAATATCAAGAAAACCCTGAATTTTGTTGATTAGGGTTAGGGTTAGGGTTAGGGTTAGGGTAAAGATGAAATATCAAGAAAACTATGAATTTTGTTGATTAAGGTTAGGGTTAGGGTTAGGGTTAGGGTAAAGATGAAATATCAAGAAAACCCTGAATTTTGTTGATTAGGGTTAGGGTTAGGGTTAGGGTTAGGGTAAAGATGAAATATCAAGAAAACTATGAATTTTGTTGATTAAGGTTAGGGTTAGGGTTATGGTTAGGGTAAAGATGAAATATCAAGAAAACTATGAATTTTGTTGATTAGGGTTAGAGTTAGGGTTATGGTTAGGGTAAAGATGAAATATCAAGAAAACTATGAATTTTGTTGATTAGGGTTAGGGTTAGGGTTAGGGTTAGGGTTAGGGTTAGGGTTAGGGTTAGGGTAAAGATGAAATATCAAGAAAACTATGAATTTTGTTGATTAGGGTTAGGGTTAGGGTTAGGGTTAGGGTTAGGGTTAGGGTAAAGATGAAATATCAAGAAAACTATGAATTTTGTTGATTAAGGTTAGGGTTAGGGTTAGGGTTAGGGTTAGGGTTAGGGTTAGGGTAAAGATGAAATATCAAGAAAACCCTGAATTTTGTTGATTAGGGTTAGGGTTATGGTTAGGGTTAGGGTTAGGGTTAGGGTTAGGGTAAAGATGAAATATCAAGAAAACTATGAATTTTGTTGATTAAGGTTAGGGTTAGGGTTATGGTTAGGGTAAAGATGAAATATCAAGAAAACTATGAATTTCGTTGATTAAGGTTAGGGTTAGGGTTAGGGTAAGGGTTAGGGTTATGGTTAGGGTAAAGATGAAATATCAAGAAAACTATGAATTTTGTTGATTAGGGTTAGGGTTAGGGTTAGGGTTAGGGTTAGGGTTAGGGTTAGGGTTAGGGTTAGGGTAAAGATGAAATATCAAGAAAACTATGAATTTTGTTGATTAGGGTTAGGGTTAGGGTTAGGGTTAGGGTTAGGGTTAGGGTTAGGGTTAGGGTAAAGATGAAATATCAAGAAAACTATGAATTTTGTTGATTAAGGTTAGGGTTAGGGTTAGGGTTAGGGTTAGGGTTAGGGTTAGGGTAAAGATGAAATATCAAGAAAACCCTGAATTTTGTTGATTAGGGTTAGGGTTATGGTTATGGTTAGGGTTAGGGTTAGGGTTAGGGTAAAGATGAAATATCAAGAAAACTATGAATTTTGTTGATTAAGGTTAGGGTTAGGGTTATGGTTAGGGTAAAGATGAAATATCAAGAAAACTATGAATTTCGTTGATTAAGGTTAGGGTTAGGGTTAGGGTAAGGGTTAGGGTTAGGGTTAGGGTAAAGATGAAATATCAAGAAAACTATGAATTTTGTTGATTAGGGTTAGGGTTAGGGTTAGGGTTAGGGTAAAGATGAAATATCAAGAAAACCCTGAATTTTGTTGATTAGGGTTAGGGTTAGGGTTAGGGTTAGGGTAAAGATGAAATATCAAGAAAACTATGAATTTTGTTGATTAGGGTTAGGGTTAGGGTTAGGGTAAAGATGAAATATCAAGAAAACTATGAATTTTGTTGATTAAGGTTAGGGTTAGGGTTAGGGTAAAGATGAAATATCAAGAAAACTATGAATTTTGTTGATTAGGGTTAGAGTTAGGGTTAGGGTTAGGGTTAGGGTAAAGATGAAATATCAAGAAAACTATGAATTTTGTTTATTAAGGTTAGGGTTAGGGTTAGGGTTAGGGTAAAGATGAAATATCAAGAAAACCCTGAATTTTGTTGATTAGGGTTAGGGTTAGGGTTAGGGTAAAGATGAAATATCAAGAAAACTATGAATTTTGTTGATTAAGGTTAGGGTTAGGGTTAGGGTTAGGGTAAAGATGAAATATCAAGAAAACCCTGAATTTTGTTGATTAGGGTTAGGGTTAGGGTTAGGGTTAGGGTAAAGATGAAATATCAAGAAAACTATGAATTTTGTTGATTAAGGTTAGGGTTAGGGTTATGGTTAGGGTAAAGATGAAATATCAAGAAAACTATGAATTTTGTTGATTAGGGTTAGAGTTAGGGTTATGGTTAGGGTAAAGATGAAATATCAAGAAAACTATGAATTTTGTTGATTAAGGTTAGGGTTAGGGTTAGGGTTAGGGTTAGGGTTAGGGTTAGGGTAAAGATGAAATATCAAGAAAACTATGAATTTTGTTGATTAGGGTTAGAGTTAGGGTTATGGTTAGGGTAAAGATGAAATATCAAGAAAACTATGAATTTTGTTGATTAAGGTTAGGGTTAGGGTTAGGGTTAGGGTTAGGGTTAGGGTTAGGGTAAAGATGAAATATCAAGAAAACTATGAATTTTGTTGATTAGGGTTAGGGTTAGGGTTAGGGTTAGGGTTAGGGTTAGGGTTAGGGTAAAGATGAAATATCAAGAAAACTATGAATTTTGTTGATTAAGGTTAGGGTTAGGGTTAGGGTTAGGGTTAGGGTTAGGGTAAAGATGAAATATCAAGAAAACCCTGAATTTTGTTGATTAGGGTTAGGGTTATGGTTAGGGTTAGGGTTAGGGTAAAGATGAAATATCAAGAAAACTATGAATTTTGTTGATTAAGGTTAGGGTTAGGGTTATGGTTAGGGTAAAGATGAAATATCAAGAAAACTATGAATTTCGTTGATTAAGGTTAGGGTTAGGGTTAGGGTAAGGGTTAGGGTTAGGGTTAGGGTAAAGATGAAATATCAAGAAAACTATGAATTTTGTTGATTAGGGTTAGGGTTAGGGTTAGGGTTAGGGTAAAGATGAAATATCAAGAAAACCCTGAATTTTGTTGATTAGGGTTAGGGTTAGGGTTAGGGTTAGGGTAAAGATGAAATATCAAGAAAACTATGAATTTTGTTGATTAAGGTTAGGGTTAGGGTTATGGTTAGGGTAAAGATGAAATATCAAGAAAACTATGAATTTCGTTGATTAAGGTTAGGGTTAGGGTTAGGGTTAGGGTTAGGGTAAAGATGAAATATCAAGAAAACTATGAATTTTGTTGATTAGGGTTAGGGTTAGGGTTATGGTTAGGGTAAAGATGAAATATCAAGAAAACTATGAATTTCGTTGATTAAGTTTAGGGTTAGGGTTAGGGTTAGGGTTAGGGTAAAGATGAAATATCAAGAAAACTATGAATTTTGTTGATTAGGGTTAGGGTTAGGGTTAGGGTTAGGGTAAAGATGAAATATCAAGAAAACTATGAATTTTGTTGATTAAGGTTAGGGTTAGGGTTAGGGTAAAGATGAAATATCAAGAAAACTATGAATTTTGTTGATTAGGGTTAGAGTTAGGGTTATGGTTAGGGTAAAGATGAAATATCAAGAAAACTATGAATTTTGTTGATTAGGGTTAGGGTTAGGGTTAGGGTTAGGGTAAAGATGAAATATCAAGAAAACTATGAATTTTGTTGATTAAGGTTAGGGTTAGGGTTAGGGTTAGGGTAAAGATGAAATATCAAGAAAACCCTGAATTTTGTTGATTAGGGTTAGGGTTAGGGTTAGGGTTAGGGTTAGGGTAAAGATGAAATATCAAGAAAACTATGAATTTTGTTGATTAAGGTTAGGGTTAGGGTTAGGGTTAGGGTTAGGGTTAGGGTAAAGATGAAATATCAAGAAAACTATGAATTTTGTTGATTAGGGTTAGTGTTAGGGTTAGGGTTAGGGTAAAGATGAAATATCAAGAAAACTATGAATTTTGTTGATTAAGGTTAGGGTTAGGGTTAGGGTTAGGGTTAGGGTTAGGGTTAGGGTAAAGATGAAATATCAAGAAAACTATGAATTTTGTTGATTAAGGTTAGGGTTAGGGTTAGGGTTAGGGTAAAGATGAAATATCAAGAAAACTATGAATTTTGTTGATTAGGGTTAGTGTTAGGGTTAGGGTTAGGGTTAGGGTAAAGATGAAATATCAAGAAAACTATGAATTTTGTTGATTAAGGTTAGGGTTAGGGTTAGGGTAAAGATGAAATATCAAGAAAACTATGAATTTTGTTGATTAAGGTTAGGGTTAGGGTTAGGGTTAGGGTTAGGGTTAGGGTAAAGATGAAATATCAAGAAAACTATGAATTTTGTTGATTAGGGTTAGTGTTAGGGTTAGGGTTAGGTTTAGGGTAAAGATGAAATATCAAGAAAACCCTGAATTTTGTTGATTAGGGTTAGAGTTAGGGTTAGGGTTAGGGTTAGGGTAAAGATGAAATATCAAGAAAACTATGAATTTTGTTTATTAAGGTTAGGGTTAGGGTTAGGGTTAGGGTAAAGATGAAATATCAAGAAAACCCTGAATTTTGTTGATTAGGGTTAGGGTTAGGGTTAGGGTAAAGATGAAATATCAAGAAAACTATGAATTTTGTTGATTAAGGTTAGGGTTAGGGTTAGGGTTAGGGTAAAGATGAAATATCAAGAAAACCCTGAATTTTGTTGATTAGGGTTAGGGTTAGGGTTATGGTTAGGGTAAAGATGAAATATCAAGAAAACTATGAATTTTGTTGATTAGGGTTAGAGTTAGGGTTAGGGTTAGGGTAAAGATGAAATATCAAGAAAACTATGAATTTTGTTGATTAGGGTTAGAGTTAGGGTTATGGTTAGGGTAAAGATGAAATATCAAGAAAACTATGAATTTTGTTGATTAAGGTTAGGGTTAGGGTTAGGGTTAGGGTTAGGGTTAGGGTAAAGATGAAATATCAAGAAAACTATGAATTTTGTTGATTAGGGTTAGGGTTAGGGTTAGGGTTAGGGTTAGGGTTAGGGTTAGGGTAAAGATGAAATATCAAGAAAACTATGAATTTTGTTGATTAAGGTTAGGGTTAGGGTTAGGGTTAGGGTTAGGGTTAGGGTAAAGATGAAATATCAAGAAAACCCTGAATTTTGTTGATTAGGGTTAGGGTTATGGTTAGGGTTAGGGTTAGGGTAAAGATGAAATATCAAGAAAACTATGAATTTTGTTGATTAAGGTTAGGGTTAGGGTTATGGTTAGGGTAAAGATGAAATATCAAGAAAACTATGAATTTCGTTGATTAAGGTTAGGGTTAGGGTTAGGGTAAGGGTTAGGGTTAGGGTTAGGGTAAAGATGAAATATCAAGAAAACTATGAATTTTGTTGATTAGGGTTAGGGTTAGGGTTAGGGTTAGGGTAAAGATGAAATATCAAGAAAACCCTGAATTTTGTTGATTAGGGTTAGGGTTAGGGTTAGGGTTAGGGTAAAGATGAAATATCAAGAAAACTATGAATTTTGTTGATTAAGGTTAGGGTTAGGGTTATGGTTAGGGTAAAGATGAAATATCAAGAAAACTATGAATTTCGTTGATTAAGGTTAGGGTTAGGGTTAGGGTTAGGGTTAGGGTAAAGATGAAATATCAAGAAAACTATGAATTTTGTTGATTAGGGTTAGGGTTAGGGTTATGGTTAGGGTAAAGATGAAATATCAAGAAAACTATGAATTTCGTTGATTAAGGTTAGGGTTAGGGTTAGGGTTAGGGTTAGGGTAAAGATGAAATATCAAGAAAACTATGAATTTTGTTGATTAGGGTTAGGGTTAGGGTTAGGGTTAGGGTAAAGATGAAATATCAAGAAAACTATGAATTTTGTTGATTAAGGTTAGGGTTAGGGTTAGGGTAAAGATGAAATATCAAGAAAACTATGAATTTTGTTGATTAGGGTTAGAGTTAGGGTTATGGTTAGGGTAAAGATGAAATATCAAGAAAACTATGAATTTTGTTGATTAGGGTTAGGGTTAGGGTTAGGGTTAGGGTAAAGATGAAATATCAAGAAAACTATGAATTTTGTTGATTAAGGTTAGGGTTAGGGTTAGGGTTAGGGTAAAGATGAAATATCAAGAAAACCCTGAATTTTGTTGATTAGGGTTAGGGTTAGGGTTAGGGTTAGGGTTAGGGTAAAGATGAAATATCAAGAAAACTATGAATTTTGTTGATTAAGGTTAGGGTTAGGGTTAGGGTTAGGGTTAGGGTAAAGATGAAATATCAAGAAAACTATGAATTTTGTTGATTAGGGTTAGTGTTAGGGTTAGGGTTAGGGTAAAGATGAAATATCAAGAAAACTATGAATTTTGTTGATTAAGGTTAGGGTTAGGGTTAGGGTTAGGGTTAGGGTTAGGGTAAAGATGAAATATCAAGAAAACTATGAATTTTGTTGATTAAGGTTAGGGTTAGGGTTAGGGTTAGGGTAAAGATGAAATATCAAGAAAACTATGAATTTTGTTGATTAGGGTTAGTGTTAGGGTTAGGGTTAGGGTTAGGGTAAAGATGAAATATCAAGAAAACTATGAATTTTGTTGATTAAGGTTAGGGTTAGGGTTAGGGTAAAGATGAAATATCAAGAAAACTATGAATTTTGTTGATTAAGGTTAGGGTTAGGGTTAGGGTTAGGGTTAGGGTTAGGGTAAAGATGAAATATCAAGAAAACTATGAATTTTGTTGATTAGGGTTAGTGTTAGGGTTAGGGTTAGGGTTAGGGTAAAGATGAAATATCAAGAAAACTATGAATTTTGTTGATTAGGGTTAGTGTTAGGGTTAGGGTTAGGTTTAGGGTAAAGATGAAATATCAAGAAAACCCTGAATTTTGTTGATTAGGTTTAGGGTTAGGGTTAGGGTTAGGGTTAGGGTAAAGATGAAATATCAAGAAAAGTATGAATTTCGTTGATTAAGGTTAGGGTTAGGGTTAGGGTTAGGGTTAGGGTAAAGATGAAATATCAAGAAAACTATGAATTTTGTTGATTAGGGTTAGGGTTAGGGTTAGAGTTAGGGTAAAGATGAAATATCAAGAAAACTATGAATTTTGTTGATTAAGGTTAGGGTTAGGGTTAGGGTAAAGATGAAATATCAAGAAAACTATGAATTTTGTTGATTAAGGTTAGGGTTAGGGTTAGGGTAAAGATGAAATATCAAGAAAACTATGAATTTTGTTGATTAGGGTTAGAGTTAGGGTTAGGGTTAGGGTAAAGATGAAATATCAAGAAAACTATGAATTTTGTTGATTAGGGTTAGGGTTAGGGTTAGGGTTAGGGTTAGGGTAAAGATGAAATATCAAGAAAACTATGAATTTTGTTGATTAAGGTTAGGGTTAGGGTTAGGGTTAGGGTAAAGATGAAATATCAAGAAAACCCTGAATTTTGTTGATTAGGGTTAGGGTTAGGGTTAGGGTTAGGGTTAGGGTTAGGGTAAAGATGAAATATCAAGAAAACTATGAATTTTGTTGATTAAGGTTAGGGTTAGAATTAGGGTTAGGGTTAGGGTTAGGGTAAAGATGAAATATCAAGAAAACTATGAATTTTGTTGATTAGGGTTAGTGTTAGGGTTAGGGTTAGGGTTAGGGTAAAGATGAAATATCAAGAAAACTATGAATTTTGTTGATTAAGGTTAGGGTTAGGGTTAGGGTTAGGGTAAAGATGAAATATCAAGAAAACTATGAATTTTGTTGATTAGGGTTAGTGTTAGGGTTAGGGTTAGGGTTAGGGTAAAGATGAAATATCAAGAAAACTATGAATTTTGTTGATTAAGGTTAGGGTTAGGGTTAGAGTTAGGGTAAAGATGAAATATCAAGAAAACTATGAATTTTGTTGATTAAGGTAAGGGTTAGGGTTAGGGTTAGGGTAAAGATGAAATATCAAGAAAACTATGAATTTTGTTGATTAGGGTTAGTGTTAGGGTTAGGGTTAGGGTTAGGGTAAAGATGAAATATCAAGAAAACTATGAATTTTGTTGATTAAGGTTAGGGTTAGGGTTAGGGTTAGGGTAAAGATGAATTATCAAGAAAACTATGAATTTTGTTGATTAGGGTTAGTGTTAGGGTTAGGGTTAGGTTTAGGGTAAAGATTAAATATCAAGAAAACCCTGAATTTTGTTGATTAGGGTTAGGGTTAGGGTTAGGGTTAGGGTTAGGGTAAAGATGAAATATCAAGAAAACTATGAATTTCGTTGATTAAGGTTAGGGTTAGGGTTAGGGTTAGGGTTAGGGTAAAGATGAAATATCAAGAAAACTATGAATTTTGTTGATTAGGGTTAGGGTTAGGGTTAGGGTAAAGATGAAATATCAAGAAAACTATGAATTTCGTTGATTAAGGTTAGGGTTAGGGTTAGGGTTAGGGTTAGGGTAAAGATGAAATATCAAGAAAACTATGAATTTTGTTGATTAAGGTTAGGGTTAGGGTTAGGGTAAAGATGAAATATCAAGAAAACTATGAATTTTGTTGATTAGGGTTAGAGTTAGGGTTATGGTTAGGGTAAAGATGAAATATCAAGAAAACTATGAATTTTGTTGATTAGGGTTAGGGTTAGGGTTAGGGTTAGGGTAAAGATGAAATATCAAGAAAACTATGAATTTTGTTGATTAAGGTTAGGGTTAGGGTTAGGGTTAGGGTAAAGATTAAATATCAAGAAAACCCTGAATTTTGTTGATTAGGGTTAGGGTTAGGGTTAGGGTTAGGGTTAGGGTAAAGATGAAATATCAAGAAAACTATGAATTTTGTTGATTAAGGTTAGGGTTAGGGTTAGGGTTAGGGTTAGGGTTAGGGTAAAGATGAAATATCAAGAAAACTATGAATTTTGTTGATTAGGGTTAGTGTTAGGGTTAGGGTTAGGGTTAGGGTAAAGATGAAATATCAAGAAAACTATGAATTTTGTTGATTAAGGTTAGGGTTAGTGTTAGGGTTAGGGTAAAGATGAAATATCAAGAAAACTATGAATTTTGTTGATTAAGGTTAGGGTTAGGGTTAGGGTTAGGGTAAAGATGAAATATCAAGAAAACTATGAATTTTGTTGATTAGGGTTAGGGTTAGGGTTAGGGTAAAGATGAAATATCAAGAAAACTATGAATTTTGTTGATTAAGGTTAGGGTTAGGGTTAGGGTTAGGGTTAGGGTAAAGATGAAATATCAAGAAAACTATGAATTTTGTTGATTAGGGTTAGGGTTAGGGTTAGGGTTAGGGTAAAGATGAAATATCAAGAAAACTATGAATTTTGTTGATTAGGGTTAGTGTTAGGGTTAGGGTTAGGTTTAGGGTAAAGATGAAATATCAAGAAAACCCTGAATTTTGTTGATTAGGGTTAGGGTTAGGGTAAAGATGAAATATCAAGAAAACTATGAATTTCGTTGATTAAGGTTAGGGTTAGGGTTAGGGTAAAGATGAAATATCAAGAAAACTATGAATTTTGTTGATTAGGGTTAGAGTTAGGGTTAGGGTTAGGGTTAGGGTAAAGATGAAATATCAAGAAAACTATGAATTTTGTTGATTAGGGTTAGTGTTAGGGTTAGGGTTAGGGTTAGGGTTAGGGTAAAGATGACATATCAAGAAAACTATGAATTTTGTTGATTAGGGTTAGAGTTAGGGTTAGGGTTAGGGTTAGGGTAAAGATGAAATATCAAGAAAACTATGAATTTTGTTGATTAAGGTTAGGGTTAGGGTTAGGGTAAAGATGAAATATCAAGAAAACTATGAATTTTGTTGATTAGGGTTAGGGTTAGGGTTAGGGTTAGGGTTAGGGTAAAGATGAAATATCAAGAAAACTATGAATTTTGTTGATTAGGGTTAGTGTTAGGGTTAGGGTTAGGGTTAGGGTAAAGATGAAATATCAAGAAAACTATGAATTTTGTTGATTAAGGTTAGGGTTAGGGTTAGGGTTAGGGTAAAGATGAAATATCAAGAAAACTATGAATTTTGTTGATTAAGGTTAGGGTTAGGGTTAGGGTAAAGATGAAATATCAAGAAAACTATGAATTTTGTTGATTAAGGTTAGGGTTAGGGTTAGGGTTAGGGTAAAGATGAAATATCAAGAAAACTATGAATTTTGTTGATTAAGGTTAGGGTTAGGGTTAGGGTTAGGGTAAAGATGAAATATCAAGAAAACTATGAATTTTGTTGATTAAGGTTAGGGTTATGGTTAGGGTAAAGATGAAATATCAAGAAAACTATGAATTTTGTTGATTAGGGTTAGGGTTAGGGTTAGGGTTAGGGTTAGGGTAAAGATGAAATATCAAGAAAACTATGAATTTTGTTGATTAGGGTTAGGGTTAGGGTTAGGGTTAGGGTTAGGGTAAAGATGAAATATCAAGAAAACTATGAATTTTGTTGATTAGGGTTAGTGTTAGGGTTAGGGTTACGGTAAAGATGAAATATCAAGAAAACTATGAATTTTGTTGATTAGGGTTAGGGTTAGGGTTAGGGTTAGGGTAAAGATGAAATATCAAGAAAACTATGAATTTTGTTGATTAGGGTTAGTGTTAGGGTTAGGGTTAGGGTTAGGGTAAAGATGAAATATCAAGAAAACTATGAATTTTGTTGATTAAGGTTAGGGTTAGGGTTAGGGTTAGGGTAAAGATGAAATATCAAGAAAACTATGAATTTTGTTGATTAAGATTAGGGTTAGGGTTAGGGTTAGGGTTAGGGTTAGGGTTAGGGTAAAGATGAAATATCAAGAAAACTATGAATTTTGTTGATTAGGGTTAGTGTTAGGGTTAGGGTTAGGGTTAGGGTAAAGATGAAATATCAAGAAAACTATGAATTTTGTTGATTAGGGTTAGTGTTAGGGTTAGGGTTAGGGTTAGGGTAAAGATGAAATATCAAGAAAACTATGAATTTTGTTGATTAGGGTTAGGGTTAGGGTTAGGGTTAGGTTTAGGGTAAAGATGAAATATCAAGAAAACCCTGAATTTTGTTGATTAGGGTTAGGGTTAGGGTAAAGATGAAATATCAAGAAAACTATGAATTTCGTTGATTAAGGTTAGGGTTAGGGTTAGGGTTAGGGTTAGGGTAAAGATGAAATATCAAGAAAACTAAGAATTTTGTTGATTAGGGTTAGGGTTAGGGTTAGGGTTAGGGTAAAGATGAAATATCAAGAAAACCCTGAATTTTGTTGATTAGGGTTAGGGTTAGGGTTAGGGTTAGGGTTAGGGTAAAGATGAAATATCAAGAAAACTATGAATTTTGTTGATTAAGGTTAGGGTTAGGGTTAGGGTTAGGGTTAGGGTAAAGATGAAATATCAAGAAAACTATGAATTTTGTTGATTAGGGTTAGTGTTAGTGTTAGGGTTAGGGTTAGGGTAAAGATGAAATATCAAGAAAACTATGAATTTTGTTGATTAAGGTTAGGGTTAGGGTTAGGGTTAGGGTTAGGGTTAAGGTTAGGGTAAAGATGAAATATCAAGAAAACTATGAATTTTGTTGATTAAGGTTAGGGTTAGGGTTAGGGTTAGGGTAAAGATGAAATATCAAGAAAACTATGAATTTTGTTGATTAAGGTTAGGGTTAGGGTTAGGGTTAGGGTTAGGGTTAGGGTAAAGATGAAATATCAAGAAAACTATGAATTTTGTTGATTAAGGTTAGGGTTAGGGTTAGGGTTAGGGTAAAGATGAAATATCAAGAAAACTATGAATTTTGTTGATTAAGGTTAGGGTTAGGGTTAGGGTTAGGGTAAAGATGAAATATCAAGAAAACTATGAATTTTGTTGATTAAGGTTAGGGTTAGGGTTAGGGTTAGGGTTAGGGTTAGGGTTAGGGTAAAGATGAAATATCAAGAAAACTATGAATTTTGTTGATTAAGGTTAGGGTTAGGGTTAGGGTTAGGGTTAGGGTTAGGGTTAGGGTAAAGATGAAATATCAAGAAAACTATGAATTTTGTTGATTAAGGTTAGGGTTAGGGTTAGGGTTAGGGTAAAGATGAAATATCAAGAAAACTATGAATTTTGTTGATTAAGGTTAGGGTTAGGGTTAGGGTTAGGGTTAGGGTTAGGGTAAAGATGAAATATCAAGAAAACTATGAATTTTGTTGATTAGGGTTAGGGTTAGGGTTAGGGTTAGGGTTAGGGTAAAGATGAAATATCAAGAAAACTATGAATTTTGTTGATTAGGGTTAGTGTTAGGGTTAGGGTTAGGTTTAGGGTAAAGATGAAATATCAAGAAAACCCTGAATTTTGTTGATTAGGGTTAGGGTTAGGGTAAAGATGAAATATCAAGAAAACTATGAATTTCGTTGATTAAGGTTAGGGTTAGGGTTAGGGTTAGGGTTAGGGTAAAGATGAAATATCAAGAAAACTAAGAATTTTGTTGATTAGGGTTAGGGTTAGGGTTAGGGTTAGGGTTAGGGTAAAGATGAAATATCAAGAAAACCCTGAATTTTGTTGATTAGGGTTAGGGTTAGGGTTAGGGTTAGGGTTAGCCAAGATGAAATATCAAGAAAACCCTGAATTTTGTTGATTAGGGTTAGGGTTAGGGTTAGGGTTAGGGTTAGGGTAAAGATGAAATATCAAGAAAACTATGAATTTTGTTGATTAAGGTTAGGGTTAGGGTTAGGGTTAGGGTTAGGGTAAAGATGAAATATCAAGAAAACTATGAATTTTGTTGATTAAGGTTAGTGTTAGGGTTAGGGTTAGGGTTAGGGTAAAGATGAAATATCAAGAAAACTATGAATTTTGTTGATTAGGGGTTAGTGTTAGGGTTAGGGTTAGGGTTAGGGTAAAGATGAAATATCAAGAAAACTATGAATTTTGTTGATTAAGGTTAGGGTTAGGGTTAGGGTTAGGGTAAAGATGAAATATCAAGAAAACTATGAATTTTGTTGATTAAGGTTAGGGTTAGGGTTAGGGTTAGGGTTAGGGTTAGGGTAAAGATGAAATATCAAGAAAACTATGAATTTTGTTGATTAGGGTTAGGGTTAGGGTTAGGGTTAGGGTTAGGGTAAAGATGAAATATCAAGAAAACTATGAATTTTGTTGATTAGGGTTAGTGTTAGGGTTAGGGTTAGGTTTAGGGTAAAGATGAAATATCAAGAAAACCCTGAATTTTGTTGATTAGGGTTAGGGTTAGGGTAAAGATGAAATATCAAGAAAACTATGAATTTCGTTGATTAAGGTTAGGGTTAGGGTTAGGGTTAGGGTAAAGATGAAATATCAAGAAAACTATGAATTTTGTTGATTAGGGTTAGGGTTAGGGTTAGGGTTAGGGTAAAGATGAAATATCAAGAAAACTATGAATTTTGTTGATTAAGGTTAGGGTTAGGGTTAGGGTAAAGATGAAATATCAAGAAAACTATGAATTTTGTTGATTAGGGTTAGAGTTAGGGTTAGGGTTAGGGTTAGGGTAAAGATGAAATATCAAGAAAACTATGAATTTTGTTGATTAGGGTTAGTGTTAGGGTTAGGGTTAGGGTTAGGGTAAAGATGAAATATCAAGAAAACTATGAATTTTGTTGATTAGGGTTAGAGTTAGGGTTAGGGTTAGGGTTAGGGTAAAGATGAAATATCAAGAAAACTATGAATTTTGTTGATTAAGGTTAGGGTTAGGGTTAGGGTAAAGATGAAATATCAAGAAAACTATGAATTTTGTTGATTAGGGTAAGGGTTAGGGTTAGGGTAAGGGTTAGGGTAAACATGAAATATCAAGAAAACTATGAATTTTGTTGATTAAGGTTAGGGTTAGGGTTAGGGTAAAGATGAAATATCAAGAAAACTATGAATTTTGTTGATTAGGGTTAGAGTTAGGGTTAGGGTTAGGGTTAGGGTAAAGATGAAATATCAAGAAAACTATGAATTTTGTTGATTAGGGTTAGTGTTAAGGTTAGGGTTAGGGTTAGGGTAAAGATGAAATATCAAGAAAACTATGAATTTTGTTGATTAAGGTTAGGGTTAGGGTTAGGGTTAGGGTAAAGATGAAATATCAAGAAAACTATGAATTTTGTTGATTAAGGTTAGGGTTAGGGTTAGGGTTAGGGTAAAGATGAAATATCAAGAAAACTATGAATTTTGTTGATTAGGGTTAGTGTTAGGGTTAGGGTTAGGGTTAGGGTAAAGATGAAATATCAAGAAAACTATGAATTTTGTTGATTAAGGTTAGGGTTAGGGTTAGGGTTAGGGTAAAGATGAAATATCAAGAAAACTATGAATTTTGTTGATTAGGGTTAGTGTTAGGGTTAGGGTTAGGGTTAGGGTAAAGATGAAATATCAAGAAAACTATGAATTTTGTTGATTAAGGTTAGGGTTAGGGTTACGGTTAGGGTAAAGATGAAATATCAAGAAAACTATGAATTTTGTTGATTAGGGTTAGTGTTAGGGTTAGGGTTAGGGTTAGGGTAAAGATGAAATATCAAGAAAACTATGAATTTTGTTGATTAAGGTTAGGGTTAGGGTTAGGGTTAGGGTAAAGATGAAATATCAAGAAAACTATGAATTTTGTTGATTAAGGTTAGGGTTAGGGTTAGGGTTAGGGTTAGGGTTAGGGTTAGGGTTAGGGTAAAGATGAAATATCAAGAAAACTATGAATTTTGTTGATTAGGGTTAGTGTTAGGGTTAGGGTTAGGGTTAGGGTAAAGATGAAATATCAAGAAAACTATGAATTTTGTTGATTAGGGTTAGTGTTAGGGTTAGGGTTAGGTTTAGGGTAAAGATGAAATATCAAGAAAACCCTGAATTTTGTTGATTAGGGTTAGGGTTAGGGTAGTTAAGATGAAATATCAAGAAAACTATGAATTTCGTTGATTAAGGTTAGGGTTAGGGTTAGGGTTAGGGTTAGGGTAAAGATGAAATATCAAGAAAACTAAGAATTTTGTTGATTAGGGTTAGGGTTAGGGTTAGGGTTAGGGTAAAGATGAAATATCAAGAAAACCCTGAATTTTGTTGATTAGGGTTAGGGTTAGGGTTAGGGTTAGGGTTAGGGTAAAGATGAAATATCAAGAAAACTATGAATTTTGTTGATTAAGGTTAGGGTTAGGGTTAGGGTTAGGGTTAGGTTAGGGTAAAGATGAAATATCAAGAAAACTATGAATTTTGTTGATTAGGGTTAGTGTTAGTGTTAGGGTTAGGGTTAGGGTAAAGATGAAATATCAAGAAAACTATGAATTTTGTTGATTAAGGTTAGGGTTAGGGTTAGGGTTAGGGTTAGGGTTAGGGTTAGGGTTAGGGTAAAGATGAAATATCAAGAAAACTATGAATTTTGTTGATTAAGGTTAGGGTTAGGGTTAGGGTTAGGGTAAAGATGAAATATCAAGAAAACTATGAATTTTGTTGATTAAGGTTAGGGTTAGGGTTAGGGTTAGGGTTAGGGTTAGGGTAAAGATGAAATATCAAGAAAACTATGAATTTTGTTGATTAAGGTTAGGGTTAGGGTTAGGGTTAGGGTAAAGATGAAATATCAAGAAAACTATGAATTTTGTTGATTAAGGTTAGGGTTAGGGTTAGGGTTAGGGTAAAGATGAAATATCAAGAAAACTATGAATTTTGTTGATTAAGGTTAGGGTTAGGGTTAGGGTTAGGGTTAGGGTTAGGGTAAAGATGAAATATCAAGAAAACTATGAATTTTGTTGATTAAGGTTAGGGTTAGGGTTAGGGTTAGGGTTAGGGTTAGGGTTAGGGTTAGGGTTAGGGTAAAGATGAAATATCAAGAAAACTATGAATTTTGTTGATTAAGGTTAGGGTTAGGGTTAGGGTTAGGGTAAAGATGAAATATCAAGAAAACTATGAATTTTGTTGATTAAGGTTAGGGTTAGGGTTAGGGTTAGGGTTAGGGTAAAGATGAAATATCAAGAAAACTATGAATTTTGTTGATTAGGGTTAGGGTTAGGGTTAGGGTTAGGGTTAGGGTAAAGATGAAATATCAAGAAAACTATGAATTTTGTTGATTAGGGTTAGTGTTAGGGTTAGGGTTAGGTTTAGGGTAAAGATGAAATATCAAGAAAACCCTGAATTTTGTTGATTAGGGTTAGGGTTAGGGTAAAGATGAAATATCAAGAAAACTATGAATTTCGTTGATTAAGGTTAGGGTTAGGGTTAGGGTTAGGGTTAGGGTAAAGATGAAATATCAAGAAAACTAAGAATTTTGTTGATTAGGGTTAGGGTTAGGGTTAGGGTTAGGGTAAAGATGAAATATCAAGAAAACCCTGAATTTTGTTGATTAGGGTTAGGGTTAGGGTTAGGGTTAGGGTTAGGGTTAGGGTAAAGATGAAATATCAAGAAAACCCTGAATTTTGTTGATTAGGGTTAGGGTTAGGGTTAGGGTTAGGGTTAGGGTAAAGATGAAATATCAAGAAAACTATGAATTTTGTTGATTAAGGTTAGGGTTAGGGTTAGGGTTAGGGTTAGGGTAAAGATGAAATATCAAGAAAACTATGAATTTTGTTGATTAGGGTTAGTGTTAGGGTTAGGGTTAGGGTTAGGGTAAAGATGAAATATCAAGAAAACTATGAATTTTGTTGATTAAGGTTAGGGTTAGGGTTAGGGTTAGGGTAAAGATGAAATATCAAGAAAACTATGAATTTTGTTGATTAAGGTTAGGGTTAGGGTTAGGGTTAGGGTAAAGATGAAATATCAAGAAAACTATGAATTTTGTTGATTAAGGTTAGGGTTAGGGTTAGGGTTAGGGTTAGGGTAAAGATGAAATATCAAGAAAACTATGAATTTTGTTGATTAGGGTTAGGGTTAGGGTTAGGGTTAGGGTTAGGGTAAAGATGAAATATCAAGAAAACTATGAATTTTGTTGATTAAGGTTAGGGTTAGGGTTAGGGTTAGGGTTAGGGTAAAGATGAAATATCAAGAAAACTATGAATTTTGTTGATTAGGGTTAGGGTTAGGGTTAGGGTTAGGGTTAGGGTAAAGATGAAATATCAAGAAAACTATGAATTTTGTTGATTAGGGTTAGTGTTAGGGTTAGGGTTAGGTTTAGGGTAAAGATGAAATATCAAGAAAACCTGAATTTTGTTGATTAGGGTTAGGGTTAGGGTAAAGATGAAATATCAAGAAAACTATGAATTTCGTTGATTAAGGTTAGGGTTAGGGTTAGGGTTAGGGTAAAGATGAAATATCAAGAAAACTATGAATTTTGTTGATTAGGGTTAGGGTTAGGGTTAGGGTTAGGGTAAAGATGAAATATCAAGAAAACTATGAATTTTGTTGATTAAGGTTAGGGTTAGGGTTAGGGTAAAGATGAAATATCAAGAAAACTATGAATTTTGTTGATTAGGGTTAGAGTTAGGGTTAGGGTTAGGGTTAGGGTAAAGATGAAATATCAAGAAAACTATGAATTTTGTTGATTAGGGTTAGTGTTAGGGTTAGGGTTAGGGTTAGGGTAAAGATGAAATATCAAGAAAACTATGAATTTTGTTGATTAGGGTTAGAGTTAGGGTTAGGGTTAGGGTTAGGGTAAAGATGAAATATCAAGAAAACTATGAATTTTGTTGATTAAGGTTAGGGTTAGGGTTAGGGTAAAGATGAAATATCAAGAAAACTATGAATTTTGTTGATTAGGGTAAGGGTTAGGGTTAGGGTAAGGGTTAGGGTAAAGATGAAATATCAAGAAAACTATGAATTTTGTTGATTAAGGTTAGGGTTAGGGTTAGGGTAAAGATGAAATATCAAGAAAACTATGAATTTTGTTGATTAGGGTTAGAGTTAGGGTTAGGGTTAGGGTTAGGGTAAAGATGAAATATCAAGAAAACTATGAATTTTGTTGATTAGGGTTAGTGTTAAGGTTAGGGTTAGGGTTAGGGTAAAGATGAAATATCAAGAAAACTATGAATTTTGTTGATTAAGGTTAGGGTTAGGGTTAGGGTTAGGGTAAAGATGAAATATCAAGAAAACTATGAATTTTGTTGATTAAGGTTAGGGTTAGGGTTAGGGTAAAGATGAAATATCAAGAAAACTATGAATTTTGTTGATTAAGGTTAGAGTTAGGGTTATGGTTAGGGTAAAGATGAAATATCAAGAAAACTATGAATTTTGTTGATTAGGGTTAGGGTTAGGGTTAGGGTTAGGGTAAAGATGAAATATCAAGAAAACTATGAATTTTGTTGATTAGGGTTAGGGTTAGGGTTAGGGTTAGGGTTAGGGTAAAGATGAAATATCAAGAAAACTATGAATTTTGTTGATTAGGGTTAGTGTTAGGGTAGAGGGTTAGGGTTAGGGTAAAGATGAAATATCAAGAAAACTATGAATTTTGTTGATTAGGGTTAGGGTTAGGGTTAGGGTTAGGGTTAGGGTAAAGATGAAATATCAAGAAAAACTATGAATTTTGTTGATTAAGGTTAGGGTTAGGGTTAGGGTTAGGGTAAAGATGAAATATCAAGAAAACTATGAATTTTGTTGATTAAGGTTAGGGTTAGGGTTAGGGTTAGGGTTAGGGTTAGGGTAAAGATGAAATATCAAGAAAACTATGAATTTTGTTGATTAGGGTTAGTGTTAGGGTTAGGGTTAGGGTTAGGGTAAAGATGAAATATCAAGAAAACTATGAATTTTGTTGATTAGGGTTAGTGTTAGGGTTAGGGTTAGGTTTAGGGTAAAGATGAAATATCAAGAAAACCCTGAATTTTGTTGATTAGGGTTAGGGTTACGGTAAAGATGAAATATCAAGAAAACTATGAATTTCGTTGATTAAGGTTAGGGTTAGGGTTAGGGTTAGGGTTAGGGTAAAGATGAAATATCAAGAAAACTAAGAATTTTGTTGATTAGGGTTAGGGTTAGGGTTAGGGTTAGGGTAAAGATGAAATATCAAGAAAACTATGAATTTTGTTGATTAAGGTTAGGGTTAGGGTTAGGGTTAGGGTTAGGGTTAGGGTAAAGATGAAATATCAAGAAAACTATGAATTTTGTTGATTAGGGTTAGGGTTAGGGTTAGGGTTAGGGTTAGGGTAAAGATGAAATATCAAGAAAACTATGAATTTTGTTGATTAAGGTTAGGGTTAGGGTTAGGGTTAGGGTAAAGATGAAATATCAAGAAAACTATGAATTTTGTTGATTAAGGTTAGGGTTAGGGTTAGGGTTAGGGTTAGGGTTAGGGTAAAGATGAAATATCAAGAAAACTATGAATTTTGTTGATTAGGGTTAGTGTTAGGGTTAGGGTTAGGGTTAGGGTAAAGATGAAATATCAAGAAAACTATGAATTTTGTTGAATTAGGGTAGGTTAGGGTTAGGGTTAGGGTTAGGGTAAAGATGAAATATCAAGAAAACTATGAATTTTGTTGATTAAGGTTAGGGTTAGGGTTAGGGTTAGGGTAAAGATGAAATATCAAGAAAACTATGAATTTTGTTGATTAGGGTTAGTGTTAGGGTTAGGGTTAGGTTTAGGGTAAAGATGAAATATCAAGAAAACTCTGAATTTTGTTGATTAGGGGGTTAGGGTTAGGGAGGTTTGGTTAAAGATGAAATATCAAGAAAACTATGAATTTTGTTGATTAGGGTTAGGGTTAGGGTTAGGGTTAGGGTGAAGATGAAATATCAAGAAAACTATGAATTTTGTTGATTAAGGTTAGGGTTAGGGTTAGGGTAAAGATGAAATATCAAGAAAACTATGAATTTTGTTGATTAGGGTTAGAGTTAGGGTTATGGTTAGGGTAAAGATGAAATATCAAGAAAACTATGAATTTTGTTGATTAGGGTTAGGGTTAGGGTTAGGGTTAGGGTTAGGGTAAAGATGAAATATCAAGAAAACTATGAATTTTGTTGATTAGGGTTAGTGTTAGGGTTAGGGTTAGGGTTAGGGTAAAGATGAAATATCAAGAAAACTATGAATTTTGTTGATTAAGGTTAGGGTTAGGGTTAGGGTTAGGGTAAAGATGAAATATCAAGAAAACTATGAATTTTGTTGATTAAGGTTAGGGTTAGGGTTAGGGTAAAGATGAAATATCAAGAAAACTATGAATTTTGTTGATTAGGGTTAGGGTTAGGGTTAGGGTTAGGGTTAGGGTAAAGATGAAATATCAAGAAAACTATGAATTTTGTTGATTAGGGTTAGGGTTAGGGTTAGGGTTAGGGTTAGGGTTAGGGTAAAGATGAAATATCAAGAAAACTATGAATTTTGTTGATTAGGGTTAGTGTTAGGGTTAGGGTTAGGGTAAAGATGAAATATCAAGAAAACTATGAATTTTGTTGATTAGGTTAGGGTTAGGGTTATTAGGGTTAGGTTAGGGTGGGTAAAGATGAAATATCAAGAAAACTATGAATTTTGTTGATTAGGGTTAGTGTTAGGGTTAGGGTTAGGGTTAGGGTAAAGATGAAATATCAAGAAAACTATGAATTTTGTTGATTAAGGTTAGGGTTAGGGTTGGTTAGGGTAAAGATGAAATATCAAGAAAACTATGAATTTTGTTGATTAAGGTTAGGGTTAGGGTTAGGGTTAGGGTTAGGGTTAGGGTTAGGGTAAAGATGAAATATCAAGAAAACTATGAATTTTGTTGATTAGGGTTAGTGTTAGGGTTAGGGTTAGGGTTAGGGTAAAGATGAAATATCAAGAAAACTATGAATTTTGTTGATTAGGGTTAGTGTTAGGGTTAGGGTTAGGTTTAGGGTAAAGATGAAATATCAAGAAAACCCTGAATTTTGTTGATTAGGGTTAGGGTTAGGGTAAAGATGAAATATCAAGAAAACTATGAATTTCGTTGATTAAGGTTAGGGTTAGGGTTAGGGTTAGGGTTAGGGTAAAGATGAAATATCAAGAAAACTATGAATTTTGTTGATTAGGGTTAGGGTTAGGGTTAGGGTTAGGGTAAAGATGAAATATCAAGAAAACTATGAATTTTGTTGATTAAGGTTAGGGTTAGGGTTAGGGTAAAGATGAAATATCAAGAAAACTATGAATTTTGTTGATTAGGGTTAGAGTTAGGGTTATGGTTAGGGTAAAGATGAAATATCAAGAAAACTATGAATTTTGTTGATTAGGGTTAGGGTTAGGGTTAGGGTTAGGGTTAGGGTAAAGATGAAATATCAAGAAAACTATGAATTTTGTTGATTAAGGTTAGGGTTAGGGTTAGGGTTAGGGTTAGGGTAAAGATGAAATATCAAGAAAACTATGAATTTTGTTGATTAGGGTTAGTGTTAGGGTTAGGGTTAGGGTTAGGGTAAAGATGAAATATCAAGAAAACTATGAATTTTGTTGATTAAGGTTAGGGTTAGGGTTAGGGTTAGGGTAAAGATGAAATATCAAGAAAACTATGAATTTTGTTGATTAGGGTTAGTGTTAGGGTTAGGGTTAGGGTTAGGGTAAAGATGAAATATCAAGAAAACTATGAATTTTGTTGATTAAGGTTCGGGTTAGGGTTAGGGTTAGGGTAAAGATAAAATATCAAGAAAACTATGAATTTTGTTGATTAAGGTTAGGGTTAGGGTTAGGGTAAAGATGAAATATCAAGAAAACTATGAATTTTGTTGATTAGGGTTAGTGTTAGGGTTAGGGTTAGGGTTAGGGTAAAGATGAAATATCAAGAAAACTATGAATTTTGTTGATTAAGGTTAGGGTTAGGGTTAGGGTAAAGATGAAATATCAAGAAAACTATGAATTTTGTTGATTAGGGTTAGAGTTAGGGTTATGGTTAGGGTAAAGATGAAATATCAAGAAAACTATGAATTTTGTTGATTAAGGTTAGGGTTAGGGTTAGGGTAAAGATGAAATATCAAGAAAACTATGAATTTTGTTGATTAGGGTTAGAGTTAGGGTTATGGTTAGGGTAAAGATGAAATATCAAGAAAACTATGAATTTTGTTGATTAAGGTTAGGGTTAGGGTTAGGGTAAAGATGAAATATCAAGAAAACTATGAATTTTGTTGATTAAGGTTAGGGTTAGGGTTAGGGTAAAGATGAAATATCAAGAAAACTATGAATTTTGTTGATTAGGGTTAGAGTTATGGTTATGGTTAGGGTAAAGATGAAATATCAAGAAAACTATGAATTTTGTTGATTAAGGTTAGGGTTAGGGTAAGGGTAAAGATGAAATATCAAGAAAACTATGAATTTTGTTGATTAGGGTTAGAGTTAGGGTTATGGTTAGGGTAAAGATGAAATATCAAGAAAACTATGAATTTTGTTGATTAAGGTTAGGGGTAGGGTTTGGGTTAGGGTAAAGATGAAATATCAAGAAAACTATGAATTTTGTTGATTAAGGTTAGGGTTAGGGTTAGGGTAAAGATGAAATATCAAGAAAACTATGAATTTTGTTGATTAGGGTTAGAGTTAGGGTTATGGTTAGGGTAAAGATGAAATATCAAGAAAACTATGAATTTTGTTGATTAAGGTTAGGGTTAGGGTTAGGGTTAGGGTTAGGGTAAAGATGAAATATCAAGAAAACTATGAATTTTGTTGATTAGGGTATGTGTTAGGGTTAGGGTTAGGGTTAGGGTAAAGATGAAATATCAAGAAAACTATGAATTTTGTTGATTAAGGTTAGGGTTAGGGTTAGGGTTAGGGTAAAGATGAAATATCAAGAAAACTATGAATTTTGTTGATTAGGGTTAGTGTTAGGGTTAGGGTTAGGGTTAGGGTAAAGATGAAATATCAAGAAAACTATGAATTTTGTTGATTAAGGTTAGGGTTAGGGTTAGGGTTAGGGTAAAGATGAAATATCAAGAAAACTATGAATTTTGTTGATTAAGGTTAGGGTTAGGGTTAGGGTAAAGATGAAATATCAAGAAAACTATGAATTTTGTTGATTAGGGTTAGAGTTAGGGTTATGGTTAGGGTAAAGATGAAATATCAAGAAAACTATGAATTTTGTTGATTAGGGTTAGTGTTAGGGTTAGGGTTAGGGTTAGGGTAAAGATGAAATATCTAGAAAACTATGAATTTTGTTGATTAAGGTTAGGGTTAGGGTTAGGGTTAGGGTAAAGATGAAATATCAAGAAAACTATGAATTTTGTTGATTAAGGTTAGGGTTAGGGTTAGGGTAAAGATGAAATATCAAGAAAACTATGAATTTTGTTGATTAGGGTTAGAGTTAGGGTTATGGTTAGGGTAAAGATGAAATATCAAGAAAACTATGAATTTTGTTGATTAGGTTAGGGTTAGGGTTAGGGTTAGGGTTAGGGTAAAGATGAAATATCAAGAAAACTATGAATTTTGTTGATTAGGGTTAGAGTTAGGGTTAGGGTTAGGGTAAAGATGAAATATCAAGAAAACTATGAATTTTGTTGATTAAGGTTAGGGTTAGGGTTAGGGTTAGGGTTAGGGTTAGGGTAAAGATGAAATATCAAGAAAACTATGAATTTTGTTGATTAGGGTTAGTGTTAGGGTTAGGGTTAGGGTTAGGGTAAAGATGAAATATCAAGAAAACTATGAATTTTGTTGATTAAGGTTAGGGTTAGGGTTAGGGTAAAGATAAAATATCAAGAAAACTATGAATTTTGTTGATTAGGGTTTGTGTTAGGGTTAGGGTTAGGGTTAGGGTAAAGATGAAATATCAAGAAAACTATGAATTTTGTTGATTAAGGTTAGGGTTAGGGTTAGGGTTAGGGTAAAGATGAAATATCAAGAAAACTATGAATTTTGTTGATTAGGGTTAGTGTTAGGGTTAGGGTTAGGGTTAGGGTAAAGATGAAATATCAAGAAAACTATGAATTTTGTTGATTAAGGTTAGGGTTAGGGTTAGGGTTAGGGTAAAGATGAAATATCAAGAAAACTATGAATTTTGTTGATTAGGGTTAGGGTTAGGGTTAGGGTTAGGGTTAGGGTAAAGATGAAATATAAAGAAAACTATGAATTTTGTTGATTAAGGTTAGGGTTAGGGTTAGGGTTAGGGTTAGGGTTAGGGTAAAGATGAAATATCAAGAAAACTATGAATTTTGTTGATTAAGGTTAGGGTTAGGGGTTAGGGTTAGGGTAAAGATGAAATATCAAGAAAACTATGAATTTTGTTGATTAGGGTTAGTGTTAGTGTTAGGGTTAGGGTTAGGGTTAGGGTTAGGGTTAGGGTAAAGATGAAATATAAAGAAAACTATGAATTTTGTTGATTAAGGTTAGGGTTAGGGTTAGGGTTAGGGTTAGGGTAAAGATGAAATATCAAGAAAACTATGAATTTTGTTGATTAAGGTTAGGGTTAGGGTTAGGGTTAGGGTAAAGATGAAATATCAAGAAAACTATGAATTTTGTTGATTAAGGTTAGGGTTAGGGTTAGGGTTAGGGTAAAGATGAAATATCAAGAAAACTATGAATTTTGTTGATTAGGGTTAGTGTTAGGGTTAGATTTAGGGTAAAGATGAAATATCAAGAAAACTATGAATTTTGTTGATTAAGGTTAGGGTTAGGGTTAGGGTTAGGGTAAAGATGAAATATCAAGAAAACTATGAATTTTGTTGATTAGGGTTAGGGTTAGGGTTAGGGTTAGGGTAAAGATGAAATATCAAGAAAACTATGAATTTTGTTGATTAAGGTTAGGGTTAGGGTTAGGGTTAGGGTAAAGATGAAATATCAAGAAAACTATGAATTTTGTTGATTAGGGTTAGTGTTAGGGTTAGGGTTAGGGTAAAGATGAAATATCAAGAAAACTATGAATTTTGTTGATTAAGGTTAGGGTTAGGGTTAGGGTTAGGGTAAAGATGAAATATCAAGAAAACTATGAATTTTGTTGATTAGGGTTAGGGTTAGGGTTAGGGTTAGGGTAAAGATGAAATATCAAGAAAACTATGAATTTTGTTGATTAAGGTTAGGGTTAGGGTTAGGGTTAGGGTAAAGATGAAATATCAAGAAAACTATGAATTTTGTTGATTAGGGTTAGGGTTAGGGTTAGGGTTAGGGTTAGGGTAAAGATGAAATATAAAGAAAACTATGAATTTTGTTGATTAAGGTTAGGGTTAGGGTTAGGGTTAGGGTTAGGGTTAGGGTAAAGATGAAATATCAAGAAAACTATGAATTTTGTTGATTAAGGTTAGGGTTAGGGTTAGGGTTAGGGTAAAGATGAAATATCAAGAAAACTATGAATTTTGTTGATTAGGGTTAGTGATAGGGTTAGGGTTAGGGTTGGGTTAGGTTAGGGTAAAGATGAAATATCAAGAAAACTATGAATTTTGTTGATTAGGGTTAGGGTTAGGGTTAAGGGTTAGGGTTAGGGTAAAGATGAAATATCAAGAAAACTATGAATTTTGTTGATTAAGGTTAGGGTTAGGGTTAGGGTTAGGGTAAAGATGAAATATCAAGAAAACTATGAATTTTGTTGATTAAGGTTAGGGTTAGGGTTAGGGTTAGGGTAAAGATGAAATATCAAGAAAACTATGAATTTTGTTGATTAAGGGTTAGGGTTAGGGTTAGGGTTAGGGTAAAGATGAAATATCAAGAAAACTATGAATTTTGTTGATTAAGGTTAGGGTTAGGGTTAGGGTTAGGGTAAAGATGAAATATCAAGAAAACTATGAATTTTGTTGATTAAGGTTAGGGTTAGGGTTAGGGTTAGGGTAAAGATGAAATATCAAGAAAACTATGAATTTTGTTGATTAAGGTTAGGGTTAGGGTTAGGGTTAGGGTAAAGATGAAATATCAAGAAAACTATGAATTTTGTTGATTAGGGTTAGGGTTAGGGTTAGGGTTAGGGTAAAGATGAAATATCAAGAAAACTATGAATTTTGTTGATTAGGGTTAGGGTTAGGGTTAGGGTTAGGGTAAAGATGAAATATCAAGAAAACTATGAATTTTGTTGATTAGGGTTAGTGTTA